>CAHIKZ030000044.1:725000-800000 GCA_903632075.3 Acanthosepion pharaonis | reverse complement strand
CGTGCGTGTGTTTCCGTGCATGTGTACACGTAGGTACATCAATATGTCCATAGTCTAATTAATGATGAAAAAATATTTATGTGAAGCAATACATATTTGTTTTCAAATATATTAAGCTTCCATGTCAATGCACTTAATTCGGTGGTGAATATTAATTACACAGGTCAAACAAAATAGAGTGACAAGTTCAGATCCAATTCCATTTAATAACTACGTGACAGGATATCACCTTCTCGATCAACATTTGTAGAAACATTCAAATATTTATGTTATATATCTGTACAAAAACTGCCCTCCCTCTCACACAAACAAACACACATAGTGATTTTCCAAGCGTAGCTTGGATGTGGCACAAGGCCGAAATTAAGGGGCACCCAGTGAAGACTGAACTCACTACTCAGCCATAATTGTCCTAGTGAGACAAGCTTGCTAACCATTATGCCACCTCGAGGTGCCCCGCACCAACACACATATGTTTCTAAAGAATTAATAGACATATTTTGATCCGAGATTTTTATTACCTGAAACAATATTTTTAGTACATACCCGTGTTCAACTAGACGCCCAGATTTTTAGAACAGTGTGTATTATGTTAACCGTCTCTTGAGTGCATAGGTCGGGAGGTATAATACGCATTTAAAAAAAAAACGCGGCTTCTATTAAAACACGAGTATCCACAAAAATTAACGTTAGAAGTAATAATAATAATAATAATAATAATAATATATATATATGTATATATATATATATATATATATATATATATATATATATAAAAGTGATCATTGAAGTCAACACTTAGAGGCGACAGGCTGTTTCATGCTACACGCAATCGTCAGGCCTGCTCGATTGCGTCTAGCTTGAAACAGCCTGTTGTGTTGTGGTAAACCTTCCTACAGTAGAATGAACTCTTCCCCTAACTGCGAGACTTCGTAGGGTAGAGTCGAAGGGCAGTGGGTATGTTTAGTTCACTTTCTGTCTATGTTTAGTTTGTTTTGGGGTTCATTCCCACCCCTCTCATTTTTCATCATAGAATTTTAAGTATTTATTATCATTTAATTTTTATGGCATGGGGCGCGTTTTGTAGGACCCCCTTGTGATGATGCGGTATTATGGTGTATGGAGGATTGATTGGTGATGGGCGAGTTTTTGTGGTGAATGGGCAAATTGTAATGAGTGAATGGGTCGGGAATCAGTTTAGCTAGGGATAGGATAGTTAGTGAAGACCAGCCACAACCACTGTGCCATGATTGTATTTTTTATACAATAAATACCGTCGCATGGCAGCTGGGACGTAGTGTTAACCTACCGTTCGGACGTACACTATCTGCTTATTACTAACACACTTGCTTTGTATATATCTGTTATTTCAATTCGGACAAAATCCAAAGGAATACAAATCTATCTACCCGAACCAATTTCCTATGAGGCACCAGTTGTTCGCCTCCACTCATTCTCCGACTTGGAACTGGATTTTTGAGGCTATTTCAGACGCATACCACGGAAGCATTTAATAGACAGTGGGAGCGTATGTATATATATATATATATATATATATATATATATATATATATATATATGACCATAGCTCTCTCTCTCTCTCTATCTATCTATCTATCTATATATATATATATATAAAATATATATATATATAATATAAACTTATATATTATATATATATATATATATATATATATTTATATATATATATATATATATATAGATAGATAGAAGAGAGAGAGAGAGAGAAAAAACTATGGACATATATATATATATATATATATATATATATATGACCATTTAATGAGCATAGCTCAATTAGAATTGAATTAAAGACACACGGAAACATATATTTATATATGACCATAGCTCTCTCTAGCTATATATATATATATATATATATATATATATATATATATATATATATATATATATATATATATATATATATATATATATATATATATATATATATATATATATAAAGTATATATATAATAAAAAGTATATATATATATATATATATATATATATATATATATATATATATATATATATATAAGTGACCATTTGTGAGCATAGCTCAATTAGAATTGAATTAAAAACACACGGAAACATACCACACTCCATCCGCAATATACTTGTAGACAATACAAGTATAATAGCCTCATTAACATGCAAAACAGACTAAAAGTAATGAAAAAAGTAATAATTGAAAAGTAAAAGCCAACACCCAATAACCCCAATTGAGGACACACCCTTAGTGGTCTGACCGTGTTTTGAAAAAGCAAAAAAAAAAAAATTCCTACTACTCAAGTTACATATATAAAAATCGTTACATTCTGTTAAACATCAAAATCAAAATCATCTTTGATAATGGCTAAAAGAATAGTCGAGAGTGCTCGGATATACTGAATATTTGAATAATTTTTACAGACTTTATGCCCAAACAAGAAAACACTTACACGAACACAAGAAAAATTAAAGAAAAAGCTTATTCGCAGTTGCCATGTCAGACGTCTTTAATGAATCATGTATAAAAGAGGGATTGCTCTGCCAATTACACAATTATACAAACACACACATATACACATATACGCAAACGCACACACACACATACATACTAAAAAACGAAAAATGTGTTTTTATTTTCGAAATTTACATATAATACAATCTTTGTTTCATTTCGGTTTAAAAATGAAATCAGACAAGTGGCCATTACTTCCCACACACTGTCGAAGGCATTTATGGAAGTTGTTCATTACTCGACGGCTCACTTTATATAGTATAGCAACAATTTCTTAACCAATGGCATGTTTTAATTGTTCAATAGATCAAGGGCGATGAGATTATAACTTTGAATTCAGGTTTTGCCAGCGAAAAAATCGCACGGTTTCAAATCAGGTGATATGGCGGGGCCAATGCTTTTTGTGTTGCAGTTACCGATTCGTTGTTCTTGATAAACGTTTCAACGATAAAAACGCAATGTTCACCCATGAAGTTCGTGTTGGCAACTGAAAAAGAAAGGAAACAAAATGGCATTATTTGTACATTTCGAAAATAAAAATTCATTTTTGTTCTCTATTTCGCTTTTCTTAAACCTACAAATGTGTCAGATCATTTTCCCGAACCTCCTCATACATACATACATACATACATACATACATACATACATACATATATATATATATATATATATATATATATATATATGTAATATAAAAGACTCAAACACTAATATTCAATTGTTATAATTTATTACATTGAAATAGTAATCACGATCCAATTCATCAGACCTACAAATTCAAAATTTTGAATTTGTAGGTCTGATGAATTGGATCGTGATCATGATTCCAATGTAATAAATTATAACAATTGAATATTAGTGTTTGAGTCTTTTATGTTATATTCTTACTCTGTCCATGATATAGCGTTCTACCTTTATTCTATCGTCTTGAAATTTACTTTATATATATATATATATATATATATATATATATATATATATATATATATATATATTATTAAATTATATATATATATATATATATATATATATATATATATATATACACGCATATGTATGTGTTAGTAGAATATAAAATTTAAAAAACTGGAAAAATGAAACAAAGTGTGAAAGCTTTTTAATGACAACGCGTTTTCAGGTCAAAATGCAAGATGAAATTCTGTTTTTGGAGCATTTAACGACGCTAATTTCATTTCAAACGAAAGGCGACGTCCTAGAACACAAACATTAAGGGATTCTTTTTTTTAAAGATATAAACAATGTAGACTAAGACGTCAACACCTATTGTAACTGTCAAATTGAGGCGACCATTATCTGTCTGTCTTTCTATCTATCCAAGTTTCATATTTGAGCGTATATATAGTTTTTGTATGTTGGATCTTTGTGCGCATATTTGAATGTTTATGTGTTTCTATTATCATATGTTTGCATATTGCAATTTATTTATTTTATTATGTAAGTGATGGTGAGTGTGGTTAATGTGAAAAGTAATATTCCGCATAGACCCATCTGTATGTCGATGAGTGTGAGGTGATATTTAGTGTCTGGTGTTAAACGGAAGTCGTCTTCGATGGAACAATTTTCTTATAATTAATTTCTTCCGCTCCTGGCTTGACCTTCATCAGATGTTTCAGCAAACCAACATTTCAGCCCCGAAGCAAGCGACTGAAAAGTTCACTTTATATAATATACCTTGAAAAATGCTTTTTTTCTTTGTTTTTTGTTTTTTGCTTGGAGAAATACAGTGGGTGGAAAATTATTCAAAGCAAATTGCGTCATTGAAAAATGTCTGGAGCTGTCAAAAGAATTAGAGATGAAATTATGTAGAGCTGAAACATTTGGGAAGGTGTTAAATCTGTAAAAATAAAGGAAAACTGAATTTCAGAAATTAATTTAATTAGTGATTATGTCGATTATTGTAGTGATGTCCCCCCTCTAAAGAGTCTGTGTTGGATTCGTCCGCCTACTATAAGATTAGTAGGAGAGTAGGCCTTGGGGAACATTCGATTAGATTGTTCAACTGTCGAACTCTCTGCCTCGACGAGGCTTTGCCGTGAGGCAAAGTTTCGTCCGGGGAGGTAGAAAGTCCCTGAACCCGTTTATGCGACTTCTAAGGGAATATTTTTGGCCGAGCCTACGGGCTCGGAAAAAGCTACGGTAAACTCGTCCTTGTGCCACATACATCCCTCGGTGATGGGGGGGGGGCTGTTAAATATTATCAGTCGACCAGACTGTAACTATCGAACCCTCTGCCTCGGCAGAGAGGAACCCGGACGAGGCTTTGCACAGGGCAAAGTTTCGTCCTGGGAGATAAACAGGCCCTCAACCCGTTTATGCGGGTTCAAAAGGGAATATTTTTGGCCGAGCCTACGGGCTCGGAGAACCCACAGTAAACTCGGCCTTGTGTCACATACATCCCTCGTGGGGGGGGTTATATATTAACAGTCGAATAGATTGAATGCTGGGTCAACAGACACTCATTCACTAGTTGTGTAATACTCTTCTGTTGTACTTACTGTTTAATATATAGTGTGTCTGCAACACTTGTTTTGTTATTTCTTTAACCATTTACTTGGTCACAACAATTATATTTCTTTAGCTCTTTTCACTCGAATTATTACCATTATTCGATTAATTGCTGCCCTAATCTTGAATGTTTCGATTCTTATATTTCAAACCGACACACTCTGCGGCCATCTTAGTTTTTAAGCTGTAATCTTATATTGAACGAATTGTTCGGATTAGTATTGTTGATGTCACCATTTCGAAAGTACTCCTGTCTTAATAATAATTCTGACAGGTTTAATGAAGTCAAACTTGCAGCTGATCTAAAAAATGACCTTTAATCTGGTGTTAACAGGGGCAAGAAATGACTTGTTAATTTTAACTACTCCAAAACTAAACTGTTTTATATTAATATCAGTCTATATTTCTTACATAGTATTGTAAATATTTACAGTATTTACATTGTTCAGACTGTACTCCTCATCTTTGATGTCATATTCACGAACTTTCGGCTGTTGTACGCTCCGGCCTTCTTCAGGTGATTGGAATTTCGGAGCGAACCCTTTATTTCACCCACCGAGGTCGATTTTTTTTTATATTAATCGTCTTAAAGAATCATTTTCCCGTTCGCTCGGCATTGCTGATGCTAACCTCCAGGAAAGTAATTCGATATGTCTTTTTGGTTTAACGTTTTTCATTGGTGTAAATTGGAACGATTATATCGAATCAATTTTTTCGTTTGCTGCTAGGAAGGCTGGTTCAATGAGTCCAAACAGTTTTCCTCGTCAGAATCTATGTTGCAATTTTATAAGTCTATCATTCCTTCCTTCATTGAATATTGTGCTAAGAAAAGTCTGGTAATTCTGCTATTTATCATTGCAGTTCTTACAAAAGACTCCCCTTTCAAAACAATATAATTAGGAATTTTATCGCTTCTAACCAGGCATCTCGGTTTCAATCACTTTTCCACCGACGCAACTTAACTTCCCTATGCATTTTCTATAACTATTTCATGGTATTTATTCTGATGAGTGAATATGGCTAACTATAAGACAGATCCCCATTTTTGCATTTTTCAAAATAAATATTGCTTTACTCTTTGGTAACTTGAATTTAAGTGTAGTATTAGATTGGCAGCTAGGTCTCACCTCTTTGCTCTTGAAATTGCTAGATGTACCGTAAGTTTTATGGCAATAGCTTCTTCTCTCGTACTTCTCTCCTGTGGAACTCTCGTTCGGTATTTTGCTTTCCTGTTAACTATGATGTTCAAAAGTTTAAATGCAACGTCAATCGCCTTCTTGAATTCTGTTCTTTTTAATTGTCCTTTTCTAAGTCTCTTTCGCTCTTAGTAACCTCCTGGAGTCTTAGTGACTTTATCGCCTTGCTTAGAATAAATTGATATCTATGCTCACCAATAATATATGTCATCTAGACATCACCAAGAAAGCAAATTAAAAATGACAGCGTTCAGGAAGAAACTTCCTCTTGACAGTTTTGAGAATGTTTTCAAAGTTTTACGTCGTCTCATGAATCGTATAGGAATGGTAAATAATTCGAAGACGGTGATAAAGATATTGAAACAATGAATATTCAGCAATGGCTGACGGAATAATTCGGTGAAAAGGCATCACACAAAAACAACTCGCTTGCAAACTTTCTTTTAAAAAATACATTAAAAAGTCCTTGTCGTTTTTCTTTCGGGTAAGAAAAACTCAAACAAAACATTTGTTTCAATATATCAAGGGGTTTATTTGAATGAAATCCTGAAGAAAATTAGGAACAAATAACATCAGTTGGCCACAGAATGAAAGACATCATTATCCCTAAAATTTAAAGTCATCGTATTCATCAATCAACGGATTATTTGAGACATTCTGCGGATGAATGTTGCGAAAATAGGTTTTATGGCTTTCATTTAACTATCATCTAAATAAATAAACGGCAAACTCTGTCTGTCCGTCCGTGTGTCTGAAACTCCTCTAGCTCAGGCCAAACTTTCTCTATATAGCCATATGCCTTTTCTGGAATCAGGATGATCTCAGGATTAAAAATCTGCCTTTCATCTGGTGCTTGAACAGCTAACATTGGGATTTCTGTTCGACTGAGGAGGGATCAGTTAAAAATTCAAATCTATCTATCTATCTATCTATCTATCTATCTATCTATCTATCTATCTATTTAAATAAATAAATAGGCGGAAAATTTTGTCTGCCTGAAACTCCTCGAACTCGAATCACACTTGCTCTACATAGACATAGTATATCTTTTTGAATTCAGAATGATCCCAGGATTGAAAATCTGTCCCCACAACTGATTCTTGAGCATTCAGCATTGGGATTTGTGTTCGGATGAAGTGGGAACAGTTATAATTCAAATTTTAAAATATCTGAAAAAATAATAGTGATTTTAAAAGATTTTAATTTATAATAAATTTAAAGTAACACAAAAATTTTGAGAATTAAAAAAATGTTTTAAAATTCAGTTTAAAATATCTTCAAAAATTTGTGAATTGAGAAAATCAATTCTATTTCTTCAAAATGCCCCCCCCCAAAAAGAAGAAAAATCAGAGTTAGAATGAAAGGTTTCGTTACATGAAGTTTTGAAGTTCTTAAAAGTTTATGATTTGAAGAACCCAACTCAGTTAATGTTCCACGGATTTTGTGATTTGAAGAACTCAATTTTAGGCTCGAATTGGAATTTCGGCTCGAATTGGAATTTTAGCCCAAATCGGTCTGTAAAAAATAAAGCCACTAAGAGGCAAGGGGTTACTAAGTGTCAGAGAATATTCGAAAAGAACACTATTATTAGAGAGAGAGAGAGAGAGAGAGAGAGAGAGAGAGAGAGAGAGAGAGAGAGAGAAACAATTAAACGAACAAGAACTAAGAAAACAGTAGATAACGATTGACATTGCATTTAAAGTTTTGAAGATCAAATTTGACCGGGAAGCAAGAAGCCAGAAGAGAGTTAAATATATATATATATATATATATATATATATATATATATATATATATATATATATATATATATATATGAACAATAAAAAATATTCAAAAATTAAAATCTTCAGACACACTGGGTTGTAGATTAATATTCTTTCGTTTTTATTATTATTATTTCATTTCGATTCTTGGACTAGTTTCGACCAACATCGGGAGAAACAATATCTCTGCTTGCTGGTAGCAGTAAACTACAGAAATGAATGTCTTGATGGAGAAAATGAACTTTTGTCTGTAGTTTTCATTTGTTTTTTTAATTTTTTTTATATTTTTAATATGATTTTTTTTTAACATTCCTTGTGTTGGTCAAACAGTCTCTTTTAAGTTTGAGATAAGAGCTGAATGGATCTATGCTGCTCTGAATTCCTTTGGCCAGTTTGACAGTTTTTTTGGTTCCTGGAGAGGGGATGTGTCTCTGTTAAGTGTATGTGTGTGTGTGTTATTTGGTTCTATTGCTGTGGGTGTGTATTATCATTTGGCTCACTAGGGAGTGAGTGAGTATGATGTGTGTAAGTGTGTATATTCCCGTGGGTGGGTGTATAAGTGTGAGGCCTCAACACCTCCGTAAGCATGTCTGTCTTGTGTGGGTGAGAAATGTGGGTAGGTTTTAATTTGTAGGGTTATATATTAATACTATCTATATTGTTAAATTTATGGTATAGCCCGGCTGGATAGTGTGTTTTTAAACGTTGTATCCATTTATTTTCAAGAAATTGTAAACTCTTTCAAATGTTATCTGAACTATATATATATATATATATATATATATATATATATATATATATATATATATATATATATGTGTGTGTGTGTGTGTGTGTGTGTGTGTGTGTGTGTGTGTGTGTGTGTGTGTGTGTGTGTGTGTGTATTAAAATTCGATATGGGCACCAGATTTCGCTAGCAGCTTCTCGAGGGGCTCAGCGATCGCGTCAAATCATTTCACCAGGAACACTTTTGGTATGGAAAACAAATTCTTGTATTCGCTCTTCAAGTCTTTGGTTTGGTATAGTAGACATGTTTCTTTAAACAACAATCCCCAAAGAAAATGTCACAGGTTGTTAAGTTAGGAATCTTGGCTGGTCACTCATGCATAAAATAGGGAGTTACATTTTCAATCACCCTATATATATATATATATATATATATATATATGTATGTGTGTATGTATGTATGTATGTATATGCATCTGCTGCATGGAATGTTGGTTCATTGTGTTGTGCCAGAAGGTATTTCTCGTCAAACTCCATCTTAAACATCTAAAAATCTACCATTAGTCCTTGCATTGAATACTGTTGGCATATCTGCTCTAGTGACCTTGACGTTCATTTGCAATGTCAATCGCCATCTTCTATTGCCTTGATTTCTTTTCTTTTTTCTCCCTCCCCACTAACCCACTGTTCTCTCTAACTTTCACTCGCCGTCTGCGTGCTAGTAGTACTCCTGCCTCGATTGAGATGAAATGCATATATATATATATATATATATATGTGTGTGTGTGTGTGTGTGTGTGTGTCTGTGTGTGTGTTGTAACCTAGGGAAGTAGTAGTCAACCGCTAGAAGTGAGTTAAATGAATTCCACAATGAATCTCCAACTGCAGGATATCTACCAACCGCCCCACGCGCTCAAATGTGGCACAAGGCCGAATTTAATGTCGGGTATCCGAGCTCGTAGGCTCGGCTGAAAATTCCCCGTAGACCCCGTATAAAACTGGGTCAGGTAGCTGTTTCCCGAGAGGAGACTCTGCCCCTCGACATAGCCTCGTCTGGGAATCCTCTCTGACCAGAGGCAGAGAGTTTGACCAGCACAGCTGGAGACGAATATCCAACTGCAGACCAACAGGCGTAATGAGTCTCTCTCCTGGAGGTTAGCATTAGCCATGCTGATGAATGGTAAAAAACGTTCTGTAATAAAAATTAAAAATAACAATTCTATTACTAATATAATAGTATTATTAGCAATGTTTCCCACTAAACTTGTTCGCCCAGGCTTTTCTGGAGACCCATCAGAATTAACCCAAGACCAGCCAAACGGTGGGTGAACATTCTTATAGAGTCAACGGCCAACAAGGACAATGGTTAAACTCTGCTGAATAGCTATGTATGTATTCGGTGTGGTGATTATCACAGCATTGCTCGACGGAGGGCTTCCTCGATTGAAGTCAATAGCCATGTCGGAGTGTTACCCCTTTGGAATCAACGGCAACGGCGCCATGATGAAAGCTAACTTTGAAGCATATCAGCTGTAATTTGATCTGGAAAGGAAGGGCTCAGCCAGGTTTACTTGTTCAAAAAAATCTGTGTGCAAATGAAGGCCTCTCCATCTCTCAAGCCTGATATGAAAAAGGAACTGATCAGGTGTTCAGTTACGCTGTGACCCTATGACCACACACGGTCATAGGACTAATGACGATGAAGAATGTTATTTGTAATTGTTATCAGATAAAGGCATTGTGACGCAATTATTAGTTTTCGACTTATTTATTTTAGCTTATTTTTTTTATTACATTACTGACATTCGTAGTAATATTATTATGAATTTTATATTTGAAGTCAAACATTATTCATTTTCTTACTAGTATCTTTTTTATATTAATTTTTCGAAATGTGTTTCCTATTAAATGAATAGTGTTAGTCTGAATTCGAAACATCAGAGAAAGCCACAGGAAAATACCCCAATATATCCCCGCCTAAACCAGACAGCTCAGTCATAATAAAGACGATCAATATTTAGAGAGCCAGGATCGCCTTCGTTCTCAAATAGCACTTTATTAATAAATGTAGTATTATCAGTAAATATTATCTTGTAATAAAAACAAGTAAAATGAGAATAAACAAAATACAAAATTATGAATGAGTTTAAACTTACGTTCATTCACATCATCCTTCTTTTGATTACATCATCAACATGAAATGTCATTGGTCAGAATTATCCCGTCATAAATCAATGACCACGAACCATAACTAATTAAATGGACATTGCGTCATTCAGAATTTGTCATTGGTAATTTTTGAGTGGTCATAAATACGGATTTCTTTTAGCCAAAAAGAAACGTTGTTGGTTTTGAAAGAAGCGCTTGTCTTTTTTGCAGTCTTATCAACTCGTAAAAACGCGGTGATTAAGTATATCTTATTAAAAAAAAAAAAAGCGAGCATTTAATAAAGAGTCATTTATGAGCAAATCCAAATTTACTCTGACATACGAACGTGTATTAATTTTATAGAAAAATTTCGTGAATCGTGGGTGGTGTAAGTGGACATTGGCTCGAATTGAGAAATTAAAGAGCCGAGTTCGAATAATATCTGAAGGGACAATTTACTTTATCACCTCTCATAATTGCCACATGGATTACATAGTAAAAACCACAAGGAATTTAAATAAAATATTATATGAATACAGAAATGAATCTTTTACAAAACAATACACTCAGTGCATAAGTTGCTCACTGTAATAAACCTGGCCATGATTTCGATTTAGAAAATGTTGGTTTAAAAGAGAAAGCAATTTACTAAGACGATTATGCATAGGAAATGATATATATATACATATACATACATGCATACATATATATATATATATATATATATATATATATATATATATATATATATATATATATGTGTGTGTGTGTGTGTGTGTGTGTGTGTGTGTGTGTGTGTGTGTAAAAAAACGATGAAAGGTGAGTAGAGCACACTACCGCGGTTTCGACCTCTACTTTACTACGTTCTCCTCAGGTCGTTTGTTCAGCAAACCACCTGAGGAGTCCGAAGAGGCCCGAAATGGCGGTAGTGTGCTCTGATCCTTTCATCCTTTCTAAATATTAAACAGCTCTGCAAGTATGGTCTTCCGACTTTGTATTGAGCACTTTTAATACGTTCAGTTTTAACAAATATTTCAGAATTTGTGTTACTCTGGCACACACACACACACACACACACACGCACACACACACACACACACACACATATATATATATATATATATATATATATATATATATATATATATATATATGGGTGAATATGATATATACATTTTGTAGATCAGAACAAGGTTAGGTAAGTTAATGACAAAGTGGGAAAATTGAAAGGATTTAAAAAAAAAAAAACTACTTTAACTAGAACAATCTACCCCGGTGGACAAAATATGGGGTTTACTTTTAAATTCCAATCACCTGAAGAAGGACGGAGTGTACAAAATGTCGTGAATATGGCAAAGAAGATGATGACGACAGTCCGAATAATGTAAACAGTGTAAATAACATGACTTTAGTCCTATTAATTCCGAATGGACGAACAAAAGCCAACTTTCATACTTTTGCCTAAATAAATGTTTATGATTATATATATATATATATATATATATATATATATACATGAATTATTCACACAAAACTAATGCAAAGGTTAATGATTTAAATGGCGAGACATCCATCATCGCAAACAATTCAAATAGTACACAAAAACCTCCAGATCCGTTATGAATGAATTGATCCTTGTTTATATAAATTTCTGCCGTATTAGTTGTTATTTTTACTACAAGCTTTCGTCTGTTCCTACAGACATCTTCATGTATATAATAGATGTTGTTCTTGTTTTTTTCTCTTAGTAATATGTATATAAATAAAAAGAAATAACAGTAAGATATAAAATCCGGTGTTCTTATAGATATTTTTATTTTTACAAAATAGTGCTCAATGTAAATTTACAGAGCATTAATATTATAAATTAATTGATTTAAAATATGGTTTTTTTCGCTACAGTTCCAACCATGTTTCAAAAATAGAAGCTAAAAACCCCGAATTTAATTTTGCAATTAAATTAAAAGCATTAGTTCCATTTCATCTTCAAGCGAATTTATATATATTTATATATATATATATATTGTTAGAGGTACAAAAACGTAATATTTCAAGGAAAAGATATAATTTGTTTCTTATAGGCATTGTGAAATATGAAAATAAAAAGTTCGAAATGAAAACACTTACAAGACAGACCAACCGGTTTCGTTCCTAAGCTCGTCAGGGTCGACTCGGAACAGATTAATAATTTATTGCAAAGATACATTTACTCTCACAAACACCCTACATACAATTAAAATATTCAAAATTGAAATGTTATATATATATATATATATATATATATATATATATATATATATATATATATATATATGTGTATTTAGGCACCAACCCTTCTTTCATGTACGTTTCATTGAATATGACAGACCATGTGTTTTGATTAAGCTTTTTATGCAATTTCTCATGTGATTTTATAATACTTTCCTTTTCAGTAGATAACTTATATATAAAAAAAAAAGTGTCCACGAATTGTTTTTTTTTTTTATCCGAGCGCTTTCGGCTATACATTTAGCCATTTTCAAGGTTGAAATATATCCACTGTTAATAATTGTCATTTATATAATGTTTCATTTTCAGAACACGATTATGATATTGTATCCATACTTGATGATATCACAGATATAATCGCATCGTCTACATGTAAAATAGGCTAAAAATAATATAAGCCTTATTAATAAAAACAAAAAAAAAGCACCCAATAATATCAACTATGAACATGGAGACAATATGTTGACTTAATAGATTTTCAGTTGATTTATAGCACTTGACCATCTTCAGTTTTTATTAGTGTCCGAGGCTCCCAGAAATCTATTGAATTACACACACACACACACGGATATATATATATATATATATATATCTGTGTGTATTTAGGAGGCATCTGGTTATTCATTGAATAATATAGGTGTATTATGTCTATTTATTTCTTTTATAATACTCCTTCTGGTTCTCTAATTATCTTCTTGATGTGAAGTTGAAATTCTTCCAGGAAGGTATCGTAGTTCTTGTTAACCCAAGTACTTTCGATCTCCTCCGAGATCATCCTCATGGCTAAATTGCGAAGACAAACTTATTGTAACTTTGATCGTTGTGATGGTGATTTTTTTAAAAATACGCATGAACACTCTATGCTATAATTATTTTATAATTTTAAATTTATCTGTTGCAGCTATGGTTAGATAAGGAATGAATAGAAAATGTTTATAAATTTAACATATATACCTTTTATTTAAGTTTCATAGAAATGAAAAAGAAATCTGATATCTGTTAGTTTTGTGTAGTTTATCGTTGGTTAAGTCGAACTCACGTGTATTTGTATTGTCAGGTAGCGTTAGTATATATCATTCTTGTGTGTTTGTGTATTATAATTCTAGTTGGTCTATTTGGAATTTGGTTAATAATGTTTGTACGTGTGCGTATTTAGTGGTCATTTTATTTCTGTCTGGTGACTATCTAGAATTATACAGGTAAAAACTTTGTATATATACATACACACACGCGCGCGCGCACACACACAGACACACACGCACGCACACACACGCACACACACACACATATATATATATATATATATGTTTAAATGGAGCAAGTACGACAATTATTTTAAGATATTCTTTATGTTTATATGTTCCTTTTTATAGATAAAAATATTATAAACAAAGCATTTACTTAAATATTTTATCTATATAAAAAAACGTATAAACATAATAATGTCTTAATATATATATATATATATATATATATATATATATTATAAATTAATTGATTTAAAATATGGTTTTCTCGCTACACAGGACTCCAAAATTCGCTTGAGGATGAAATGGAACTAATGTCTTTAATTTAATCACAAAATTAAATTCGTGGCTTTTAGCTTCCATTTTTGAAACATGGTTAGAACTGTATAGCGAAACAAAACATATTTTAAATCAATTAATTTATAATATTAATGCTCTGTAAATTTACATTGAACACTATTTTGTAAAAATAAAAATATCTATAAGAACACCGGATTATATCTTGCTGTTCTTTCTTTTTATTTATATACATATATATATATATATATATATATATATATATATAAAAATCCGTGGGAAAGTAATTCAAGTGAATCCTATTAATATAAAGTCTTAAAACTGATCTACAAAAGAGAGCTCAATATATTTATTGCAGAGTATATATATATATATATATATATATATATATATATATATATATATATATATATATATGAATTAAAAATAAAAGAAATTCAAAAGTACCCCATATATATAGCTATTTCTTTCCGCAAGAATTACCTTGCAAGGTGTTTGGAGATAAAATAAAGAGGTAGCTTAAAATATAAAAAAACTTTAAAGAATCAAGAAAGAAAGAGAAAAGGAAAGATGAGAAAGGAAGAAGAAAAAAATTAAAAGAGGAAGAGAAAGGAAAAAAGAAAAAAAAACAAAGAAGGGGAAATAATGGAAAGTGAAAAAAATATAAAACAACTGAAGACGCAGCAAAGTTTAAACACAGTTTCATAGTTTAGGAAATGTTGGGATTCAGATTCACCAGTTAGAATAACCATGAAAATTTATATATATATATATATATATATATATATATATATATATATATACATATATATGAAGAAATATAGTCTTAAGGTGTGCTATATTTATGGGATAAAGTGCTCAATATCAGAGATAGAGCGTGTGTAAATATAAAAGTGAACATAAAGTCAATACTTAGAGGCGACATCTGTTTCATGCTATATGAATCGCCTGACCATTGCATATAGCATGAAACAGACTGTCGCCCCTGCAGTGTTGAAACATGTTCACTTATATATATATATATATATATATATATATATATATATATATATATATGTATTTGTGTGCACAAAAGACAAATCATGGTAGTCCTAAATACTTTTTTTTCTATTTCTAATTCCAGTTCCTTCCTTTCAACATTTATTTATTTGTATTTCGCCTGCATACATTTTTATTTCATTTCGTCATCCTCAAGCCCCAGAATTTGAGGGTGAACTGCACCCACACCTTCTTCTTAAATAGTCGCTTTGGCATCTTTTTTTTTTTTTTTTTTGCTGTCGACGTGGCATAGAATTGGTGCACCAGACACGAGCAGTATTAAATCTCACATTCCGCTAAATCATCTCATTTACCTTTAGAGAATGCAGCCATTGTACATTTGTTTTGCTTCTTTTTTTTATCTCTCTTTTTTTTCCTTTTTTCTTCTTACATTTTTTGTTTGCTTTTTTTCATTCTTTTTTTTCTTTTTCCTGTTCTTCCTCTTTTTCTTTCCTACCTTCATTTGTCATATTGCCATCCAATTCTTCCCCTTTCCTCTTTTGTTTATCATAAAATTTTAATAGTGCCGCCCCGTCCACATTTTTCAAATATCGATTACTATTCTTTTCTCACAATTACATATTACTTATAAAGTACCAATACTACTATTAACAGTAGCCTAATATGACTTATAATAATGTCTTTTTTAGCTCTTAGTAATTTTTTTCTTTTCGCTATCGCTTCTAATCCCTGGCAACGATTTATAGAATCTTCTTCTTCTTCTTCTTCTTCTTCTTCTTCTTCTTCTTCGTCTACATTCCATTAACCTTCTTCTTCTTCTTCTTCTTCTTCTTCTTCTACATTCCATTAACCTTTTTCTTCTTCTTCTTCTTCATTCCATTACCCTTCTTCTTCTTCTTCTTCTTCTTCTTCTTCTTCTTCTTCTTCTTCTTCTTTTTCTACATTCCATTACCCTTCTTCTTCTTCTTTTTCTTCTTCTTCTTCTTCTACATTCCATTACCCTTCTTCTTCTTCTTCTTCTACATTCCATTACCCTTCTTCTTCTTCTTCTTCTTTTTTTCTTCTTCTTCTTCTTCTTCTTCTTCTACATTCCATTACCCTTCTTCTTCTTCTTTTTCTTCTTCTTCTTCTACATTCCATTACCCTTTAGCAACTGGGTGATCATGGCTGTAACCAATTTCCTGTCCTTTGTAGCTCTTAGTAATTTTTTAAAGAGCTACAAAACCAGGAAGTTGTGAAGAGCCATGCTTACGTACGCCTTGAAGGGATACAGCACATGAAGAAAAAGAATACTTTATTTAGCGTTTGGAAAGCATTTTTCGCTATTCTACTGGCTCGATTTTGCTGTTTCCAGTTCGCCGTTAGCATCTAAGGTTGTTCTTTTGCTCATAACCATATATTCGGACTTCTTACAATTGATCCTTAGTCTTCTTTACATTACTAATAATGTAACAACTAATAAAATACTACTGATAAATTAAAACATTTATTGTTTGTTATATATATATATCGCTATAAATACTGTAGTTTGAACACAGATCACCAGAGAACACAGGCGATCCCATTTTGAATAAGTAGATCACGTTGGTAAAGGAAATATATATATGGGAATTAGCGTGGCGTCTAAGTGATCATTATACGGATTACTTCCGACTGTGCTGGTCAAACTCTCTGCCTCCGAGCATAGAGTATACCCCGACGAGGCTATGTCAAAAGGCAGAGTCTCATCTCGAGAGACACCTACCCGACCCCGTTTTTACGGGGTCTACGAGTAATTTTTGGCCACGCCTACGTGCTCAGATACCCTACAATTAACTCGGCCTTGTGCCACATCCGATCGCGTGGGTCAGTTAGTGAATATCATCAATATCCGGATTACGGAAGTGTGCTGGTCAAACTCTCTGCCTACGGGCAGAGAGGATCCCCAGACGAGGCTATGTCGAAGGACAGATTCTCGTTTGGAAAAACAGCTACCCGACCCCCGTTTTTTACGGGGCCTACGGAGAATTTTTGGTTTAGCTTACGGAGTAGGATACCCCACAATAAAATTGGCCTTGTGCCGCATCCAGCCGTATCTCACTATACGGATTACTATTCGGATCACAATTCGATGGTTACTTTTCGAGCTAGTAGTATCGAGCAAGTACTATTAGTGTGAGTGATATTCGAAGACCTCTGACACTAGTATTGTTCAACAGCGTTACTATAGTTGTATCTGCGATTACAAAGTCTCTACTACAACAAGCATTACAAAAGTGGCAACGAGTATTCGTTGACATTACAAAAGTGGAAACCAGTGTTCGTTGACATCACTAAACTATTACTAATAGTAATCATTAATGATAAAGCACTGCTAATGCTATAAATTACTGCCAGTATTATTAAGGCTAAAAGAAAATACTGCTAATGCTACAACTAATAAACTACTAAAAATACTATGACTATTACGGTGACAATCGCAATTTGTTAGCAAAAAGGTGGTGTGCAGGTTTTTTCTCGAGTATCTTAGTATTAGGAATATAAGAATTTCAGGTAGATATCAATAGCACGTGAAAAGTACGAGAGCCCAGAGGTTAACGGTAAAACGAGGCCTACAGTGGTTGACAAAGATGGTAACGACCCACCAAATAGGAAGACTGCATTAAATCACTTCCAGATTAAACGACGGAGCCACACAATCAATCATTCAGCGGACTGTATAACGTCGTATTCGTCAAGTAAGAAAGGCAAGGAAGTTCTTCCTAAGAACAAACTTCCGAAAGGATTATCTTTCGATCATTACAACCTTAACCTTGTAAAGTCTTGGGTCAACCATTATCTCTCCTACATGCTATAGTTTTTTACATAAATATTCGCCAGTACAAAGATCAAGTGCCACCCAAGCTAGAGGGTTACTGATATTGCATAAGCCTAAGTGAAAGCAAGAAGTATTGTTTATGAAGTTATGTAGGAAAGAAAACGATTAACCCTAGACTTGAAGAGGTTAAGATTGTATTAATCAGGAACCCGCCCTGTCAGGAGTCTGTACCACAAATCAGCTGTTGTTGGGAAAAAGATGTCCAAGTGGAACTTCCTTCTAATTAATGGAATACGAGGGCAATGAGGATGATTCATCCTTGTGTACGTGACATGGCGGGTCCCAGTCTCAAATGTCAGTATTGGTGGAACTAAGATATGTAACTCGTCAGAATTTCGTGATATCAGTTGCCAACTTGTTGAAGACATATCTGCATAACATTACAGAAATCACTTTAACAATTATCGTCTAAACAAAAAGGGTAAGCTGAATGGGGCGGACCTCCCAAGAACCAGATAAACCGACCCTGAAAAATAAGTTCAGTTGAGTGGAGCGGACTAAGAATCAGGTCAACTGACCCTGTCTTCTTGGTGAATGACTTTTTTAGATAAAAGCTGACAGGACAAAAGTTTTGATCTCTATAAGACTGTGGTCCCTAGCAGCTTAAAGGAGAGAAGACCAGTCACTCGCAACGTGAAAGGAAGGTTAGACCGTTTGCCCCTTCATTTGGTCTCACTTTTCTTCGCTCGCCTATAGGTGGTTCTTAAGAGAAGGATGCAGCTGAATAAAATTTGTCGACGGCTAAAATTTCGTTTCATGGTCTTTTGTGGAGTAATAAATACGGTTAAAGAATTATTTTCTTTGTATCAAGCCACAAGCGTTCGACTGGAAGAAGCTGCACCCTGTGAAGGAGCCTGGTGTTTGGTCTGAGCTAGAACGCTACAAGAGTATTTGTCATGGAAATTGCGGAAGAGTATTGAAAAGCTCGCGACGTTTCGTCTGCAGGAAATGGACTTGGAGACCTTCCTTGCGAAAAGAATGACGAGTATTTTATGCGATATGTACGTGACCAGCTGCAATTATTCTTCATCTCTCTCACAGACGCGCCGTCGCCTCTCTCTGTCTTTTCTACAAATACTTTCATGGTAATTGCTCCGATGAGATGCTTTCACTGGTTCCCAGACTCCATGAATTCAAGCGCCCTACGAGGTTGGCATCCCGCTCTCACCCTTACACTGTAGAAACTTTTAAATGTAGCCGTCTCTTCTACTCCAATAGCTTCATACCTCGCACTTCTCGCCTGTGGAACACCCTTCCCAATTACTGTTTCCCTGAGAGCTATAATCTCCAACTATTCAAATGTAATGTCAATCGACATCTCCAGTTACCTTGATCTTTTCCACTATCCCTCTCCTCATCCTTTCTTCTATCTCTCCTATCTGCTCTCGCTCCAAATCTTCTGCAACCTCCTGCATCCTAGTGGCTTCACGCCTTGCTCGGGGTGTAATGCTTAAAAAAAAAAATCAATCTAACTCCTGTTCCATTTTTTTTTAATGTCTTGTACCGTAAAAAACGAATGTCTGCTTTTAAGCTTTCTGTTTCTGTTTAAATTGTCCAAAACGTAAAGTAGAAAATATCGTCTGAAGAGATTTGTTTTCGTGAAATTAAAATCTCGTTAACGTCAATAATCTCCTTGAGTTGATAGAAACCTAACACAAATAGAAAATATTCAATCGTCATTAAGTTGTTTTTACATGTTGTGATGGGAGATTTGCGATATTCTGGCTGTGTGGTCAGTGTAACGATTAACGGAAAACGAACTTTGCGAATCTGAGTTCGAATTCCGGTTGACATCGTTGTGTCCACTTTCGCTCAAATACTTCAGGGCAAATTATGAATCCATCTCTTGCTTCCCTGACTTACGACCACAACACATTGTAACACCAGTCCCCATACGATCACCGAAGTTAAGCAACGTCGTGGCTGGTCAGTACCTAGATAGATGACCGTTTGGGGATACCAGGTGCTGTAAGCTTGGATGTGCGGGTGGTGGCTGCGAATTGTTAATTGGAAATCCGAGTTTCAATTCCCGTTGGGTTCGTTATATTCACTTATGAGTAAATACAATTGAGAAAGGCATGAATCCACCTCTTTTCCTCCAGCTATGGGTTAATTAGTAAAACGTGTATCACTAAAACCATTATTAACTCCAAAACATGTTTAGATTTCAGCATTAAATAACCCATAGATGAATAAATATGCCGCTAAATAAAAACAACCAATCTATCTCTCCTGTCAGGCCTTATTTGACTTCTGTTGGCTTGAGATGGCAGTCTATGAGAAGGAAAACTTTGAATTAAAAATGACCTGTCTGGTTGTCTTGCCTTATACACACCACCGCTGTTATATCTGCAGTACGTATGGTGCTTCAAAGACCCTGATAAGTTACGATACTCGTGAAGTTACGATTTGCGACATTTAAAAAAAAAAAAATTCCCAGATTTCTTCCATCTGATTTTGTTGTTTTTCATTCGACGCATTCACATACTAACATAATATCTGTCAAAAATATTTACAAATGTATCTGAACTTCTGCATAATTTCCGTATGTTCTACCTCAGATCAAACTGTAGTATCTGTTCATCACACCTGATGTGTTCCTTTACTGTGTTGCCTTTCATCAGCATCCTAATTCTGTTTTTTGACAGTTCACAGTAAGCTGAACTTCTTCTTCTTCTTCTTCTTCTTCTTCTTCTTCTTCTTCTTCTTCTTCTTCTTCCATAGGCCGGGGTTATGCGTTGTTTTTCTCTCCCCCGCTTGCCCGTAATCTGTCCTGTGAGGATCAGATTTTCCAAGCCCTCTTTCCTTATTCAGGCACACAGCGCAACTCTCATTTGGGAGAAGCAGAGAATTTGGAGAGGGGGCTGTAACATACAGTCTTCTTGAAATGATAGTAGCCATTTTGTTTTCTATACCTTGAACGATATAATGAAAATGACTCGCAAGGAACAAACAGACTGTGCAACCTACTGCGGCACATTCATCTCAGACGTAGCCTGAAAACTCAGTGTGAAAGCTGGGGTTTCATGTGATATATAGTAGCACCAAATATTAGAATTGATAGCTTCCACCAATTTCTGAGTATTTATTTTAAAGATCGTCCTAAAAATATACAGAAATACCTAATTTTGCTTGCAAACTGACTTTAAATTTTGCTATTTCCAGAATAAATTCAAATAAAGTAAGATACATTGAATGGAAAATATTTTCAAACCAGAATTCTGATTATGGATAACCACAAGCAGAATATGCAATTTTTTTTACTGTATTCGATAAGTAAAAATGTGTAAAAAAAATGTAAAATATAGGTTACTCAATGAATAAGTCTTGTTAGAGTGTTAGATCATAATTAATAAAAATAAATAAATAAATAAATAAAAGTGTATATAACACCGTAATACTGCTGGGCTCAAATTGCAAGACAAAATGTTTTCAATTTGCAGTGTTTATTGAAAATCACACTGATTAAAACTACTGCACTGTATAGCATATTGTATCATAATATAGCTAAATTATTCGGTATAACTTCCCTTTGAAATAAATGAAGGACTTATTTGATGGAACAACAATTTAGTAATAAAATGCTTGTGCCATGCATCTTGTCCATATACAATTTGTACAGCTTCAGTCAATTATAAATTTTATAAGGCCGTGCTATAAGGCTTTCACTGATGACCAGAATGAAATTCCAATTCTCCTGTTTTGAACATAAACTTATTCTTTAAAGTCATTATATAGCATGTAAAACCCTATCTTCAAACGTTCAATACCATGCTTCCAAAATCGACCTGACCTATTGATGGGGGCTTCCTTCTTTTGTTTGAAGTCATATCAAACCTCAACATTTTCATTATGTCATTATTTTTCCTTATAATTACATGTGCTATCTATTTAAGCTGTTGTTGCTGTTGAATGTCCTCAAGGAATATTCTTTTTTTGTGATCATGTAGCGCCAATTCACGAGCTTCAAAGAAGGACGGTCCTTCTAAGATTTATAGGTTTCATTCGCTCGGAATCATTTTAATCATTGACTTGAGAAAGCGGAAGTATAGAGATGACAGTTTAGATATTTCTAAACGGGTTTGTCGCCAGGCATGAAATCCATATGAACGTCTCTATCTGACGATATTGCTTAAAAGCATGATAAAGTCGTTTCCGAACGGATGTGGCTTTTGCGACTAAGCGGCTATTAGAGAAATACGAAGAACAAGGTCATGATATTTTCTTCTCTCTTGTTGACCTGGCAAAAGTATCTGATATCGTAAACAAGGAAATGCCTTGACAAGTTATGGAAATATGTAGTCGTCCATAATCAAGTTCTTGACATCGACAAGATTTTTATCAAGGACACATGGCCTAGTGGATAAAAGCGTTGCTTACAATCCAGTGACTTTACCCCAAGAGTTGTGAGTACGATACCTGGCTACAGCAGAGGTGAACAAAAACCTGGAGAGTTGAATTAAAGGGAGATAACTGATACTAAGATATTCGGAAAAGGCATGACTCGTGAAAGTAGAACAATCGATGGACGAAATAAAGGGGTCACTTCGAAATTCGAATCGCTAGAGGCTAGAGTGTACGACGACCGAAACGTCGTAAATATGGCAACAAAGACGAGGACAACAATCCGAACAATGTAAATAGTGTAAATAATTAAAATATCTTTTCTTAGAAATAAAGACAAATATTATTAGCTCGTGTCTGTGCTGTTAGCTGTACTGCTGGCCTTGTGTCTGACTTGTTTATGTTACCAGTAATTGTTGAAGAGCAATGTCTTTAACACTTGACAGCTTCTTTGATGGTTATGAATGAAGCAATGGTGGCCGCAGTTACCAGATGGCAGCGTATTTAATCTCCGGAGATTCAAAGCGGAAACAATGACACGCACATCAGGCATCTTTAACCTACAGTATGCGAGCGATATGGTGTATCCGGTGCCATCTCGCCTGTCTCTTCTGCGGAATATTAACATTAATAATTCCTCCTATACAGCCATTTCGATGCCCACCAATACGGTCAAACCGAATGTTTTGAGCTGTCTTTCTGATCTTCTAAACGTAGAAGAAGTAATCCTGAGATTCAAGACAGAAAACCAACACTTTAATCCTTTTCAAGTGCCTTGGCAACATTCCCTGCCCGTTATGAAAATAAGGTGCCAAATAGAATAAGACGTGTCTCGGCTAATTTTAAAGTGCGAGTATTTCTTACATGAGATCTGATTACAATAACGAAAATCACTGCCTACAGAGTAATTAACCACTCAGTTCATTATGAAAGTCAGTCAGGGAGCCACTATAGAGCTTAAGACGTGAAACTGAAACCTTTTCATCCACTGCTTCCAGAGAACTCTTCGGATGAAATGCCTGCAACACTCCTGTAACCATAAAGCGAATAGCAGCATTGCGTCCATGATTTCGTCATAGCAATCAGGATGACAAGTCATATTGCACGGCAAACCTGTATGACGCTTTGAGGAATGGTAGCCGAGAGTCGAAGAGCACAAAAAATGGTTAAAAAATCTATCGAAAGGGACCTTTAGTTATTCGATGTGGTGTCCAATCAAGGTGAACTTCTTGATGTGGACCGAGAAATCTGATATGTCATATTTCAACAGGTTACCGAATGTTTTGAATCTTGTCACACCAATCAAACGTCACCTAGACATAGGACACTGACCCATAGTTCCACAGGTCATCCTATATCTAAACTTTGGAATATATCGTGCTTCCGAACTTGGCCTCAGAAAGCCTCGATGTAGTCACCAACGACACCACCTAGGCTTAAACAAAGCAATCAGGCCATAGATAATTTCGAAAACAGGAAGTAAAGGCATTATCGACGGAAAACATTAAATAAAAACGCAGACATTGGCGAAAGAAATGATATTTCGGCAATTAATGAACGACACTGTTTTAAAATTCAGGCAAAATTACTGTTATGGGGTCCACTCCTTTTTCATACAAGTGGACTCGACCAGTGTGTACTTGGACTGCTGCCGTTAAATACCCAGAGTCAGTCAGAGATAGGGAGCAGTGATTGTGATTGAGTTGGAGGTAGAGTAATAGTGTGAGGTAACCGCTTGTAGAAGTCACAGTTACAAGCACGTAGACTCTAAGGAAGTCCTACTTCGAGACTGGATGTACCAGACTGTGTATATATATTATTATTGCTACTAACCGCGTTTCTGGATTTACTAACCGTATTACCAATTGTATTATTGTGTAAATACATTTATTTTTTATATTTCATTCCTGTGTTTGTCATTCATTGGAGACCGGATTTCATCTCGGAATCCACAACAATTACCAAGTTCGTTTTCGTCTGTAAACCATCAAGAATAATTCTTCTTATATGGACAAAAATACCCACAATAAACACGACCATGCCGCTGGAACACAGGGGGTTACAGGGAGTGAAAGAGAATGATAAAACTTTAGTGAGGAGAAAGGAAAAGAAAGGAACTTAATTCGGGAACACAGAAGATGGCAATTGACGTTGCATTTAATTTTTCGAAGATTGCAAATAGCACAGAGAGCAAGAAATTGGACGGGATTTCTCCACAGTCTAGATTTGCAAGAAAAGAAACTATTAGAGTAGAACATAAGGCTCCATCTAGTTATTTCAACAGAACAACGTTGAGACCAATTTGCCAATTGAGGTGCAAAGGAAAAAAAAGCTTATCAGGACATTTGCCATGAATATATTTGTAAAAAAGAGAAAGGGAAGCCAAAACTGTTATAATGCTCGCTATATGCTAGTGTAACTACGAAGCTGTCTATCCATGATCCAAATTCAGGATATTCGCTCATTTAAGTTAAGTATCGCTCTTTTTCATGAATGGTACTTTTGAATTTAGCCGTTTCCATACAAAAAAAAAAAAAACAAAAACAAAAGAACATTCAGCATTTATTTATTGACAGTTGTAATTTATAGAAACTTGTTCATACAACAGTTTTTTTTTGTTTTTTTTTGTTTTTTTTTTCAGGGAATTACATTTCTCAAATCTACTTTTATTACTCTGTCTAGTATTGATCGGGGTTTTCTTGCAAGTTTTTTTTTGTTTGAGGTAGTATGGAGAGCCAACATCTTCAAGGTGTTGAGTTTCCACACTACCTGATTGTTCTGTCATAGAATCCTGAATGTTCTGTCATTATCCGTTCTTCAAGTTACACGTGCTATTCATTCTTGTTACCGCTGCCGTTGGAATTGTTAAACTGATGGTTTTTGTTATTTGCTTAAATCTCTGTGATTTGGTCGAAGGATTGTCTTGAAGCGTATCTTTGATGTGGTCATTTAAGCCAAGACTGTTGAGAAATATAATTTAAACTTTAATTAAACTGTTGAGAAATATATATATTTTTTTTAAGTTTAAAACATTTCTAATATTTTAAGCGTGTAAGACACACAATTAGTGTGTCAGAATCAAATTAATAACGAATCATAAATTAATAATGTTGGTACGACTAATCCGACCTCATTCTAGATTCAAATGTACCGAAAAATTGGTGGAGGGTTTGTAGTAGCATTAGTAATAATAGTATCAACATTTGGCGAATCTTAGCTTTATTATTATTAACGACTTTCTCCAACATTTTTGATATTTTTATTTTAAGCCACAAACAGAGACATAGTTTATGACGTGCATTTAACTCATATCCAGTATCTTCATTTCCGAAAGTTACATTTAACTGTCGAATATGCAAAGGCAAAAAAAGTTTTGAGAAAAGAATTTCATAAAGAGACTTGTTCAAATTATTAACAAAATATCTGGAAAATAAACGTCCGTTTTAATAAAAGCGGGTCTTTTGCATACATTTGTTCCGTTGAAGCTCAGACCAGACACCAAGTTCGTTGACAGTGTGCAGATAATTTCAGTTAAACGCTTTTTAGCTTAAAAAAATTACCTTTCGGCCAGATCGTTACCCACGAGTAAACAACAAAATAATTTCTAGCAGTAAACCAGATTCTTGGGTTGTAACTTACACCAATAAAAGGGGCGAAGTAGAGATAAGACGTAAGTGAAGGGGGTGCACATTTCAGCGACCGTTCTAAGAGGCCCACTTCATTCCTCCTTTTGCCTTTTCGGGGGATGGTCAGTTTTATAGATAACAATTTTCTTTGTCTTGTCATCTAAAGTAATTAATCTTTCTTCCGTGTCTTTCTCTCTGTCTGAGCCTCTTGCTCTACTTTGAAGTTGACTTCACTTACTGATGACATTTGGTCGAAAGTCAATGTTTCATATTCAGTTTTGGGACAGGTCCTGCTGTTTTTGATATAACAAGATCTCAGCTGACTCATATTACTAAAACATTTCCAAAACAACGTACTGTCAGTATTTTTTGTTTCCCATTGAAGACATTCACGAACCATATTGTTGACAAGTGGTTTTTAATTCTTTATTCCCTGAGGATTTACACGTATTAAATACCACGTATTAAATACCATCGACAATGCTTCTGTTCTTTGTGATAACCCCACAAGAAATTGACAACACACTCGTTCAAGATTCTTGATGAAAATAACGGTGGGTGAATTTTCTTTCGGCTTTTTGCTCTTTTTTCATGCATGGTATTTTTGAATTTAGCCGTTTCCTTACAAAAACATTCAGCATTTATTTATTGATTGACAGTTGAAATTTATAAAAACTTGTTCACACAGCAGTTTTTTTCAGGGAATTACATTTCTCAAATCTACTTTTATTGCTCTGTCTAGTATTGATCGGGGTTTTCCTACAAGTTTTTTTTGTTTAAGGTAGTGTGGAGAGCCAGCATCTTCAAGGTGTTGAGTTTCCACACTACCTGAATGTTCTATCATTGAAGGGGTAGAAGCAAGGGAAAAAGCTGTTCTTGGTTTTGCGATATTTTTTCTCTTTAACGAACTCACTAAATAAGGAAACGACAGGAAAATCCGTGAAGATCACGGGTACGACCATGAAATACCTTCTTTTTTTTTTAAATCGCTTCGCCCGAAGCAAGAAAATGAAGTCACTAAGACGCAAAGGGGATTACTGAGTCTGAAAGAATAAGAAAAAAAGAAAATCATTATTAAAGAAACAGAACAATAAAAGAATAGGAATTAAGACATAAGATAGCGATTGACATTGCATTTAAAATTTTGAAGATTACAGTTGATTAGAAAATTAGATGCCAGAAAAAAGTTTCACAAGCGAGAAGTGGGAGAGAAGAAAATATTAGAATAGAACTTATCGTTACATCTAGCGATTTCAACTGTAAAGTGATGAGACCTACCTGCCACATTAGTACTGCGCTTAAAATCATAGGCACCACAGAGGAAAGCTCATCAGAATAATTGTCATGAAAACATTTATTGAAAAGGCGCTGAGAAGCTACGTTTGGAAAGTGACTGAAACCTAGATACCGGACCTGGACGGATTTTTCTTTGGATTTTCTCAAGAATTTTTAAATACATAGCATAATTAACAGACCACATGTGATAGAAATATTCAGTTCGTGGACGAATGGTAAGCTTATGAATGCGTATGATTCTGGCGAGAAAAAATATCTAGCACAACACAGTGAAGCAACTTTCCTAGCAGTAGACTTAGCAATTGATTCACTATTATCTTTCCACTTCATGTCAAAGGGAAGCGTTAGCCCAAGAATGAGTCTCTCTCCATATATGAGGCACTATAGAGTTACGCCGTGAGTAGGATGCACGCTCCTTTCGAAAGAGACCGAATTGGTTTTACTATATAACAATCTTTAATAATAATAATAAAATATAAAACCCGGCATGACAGAGTTGGCCAATATCTGCATTGGAAAATCTGTAACTTCTACGGGAAGGAAACTGAAAGGAAGTGGTATCAACATCACCCAGACCCGGTTACGGAGGTAGGACCTGTTACAATTTTATGAGACTACACAAGACACACAGACAGAACAATCAAAACTAACCGCCCAGACACTGTCATTAGAGATCGCTCACAAAAAAGGTGCCTCCTTATTGATATAGCAGTCCCTGCAGGCTGCAATGTATCTTTGAAGATCTTTAAAAAGCTACCGAATTACAAGGAGCTTGAAATCGAAAGCTCAAAAATGTGGTGCATGGGAACATCAACAATTCCCGTTGTAGTTGGAGCCCTCGGATTGGTTGGAAAAGAAAAATTGTTTTCAGGAGTACAGCCCACACCTTACGAAGGAGTTTGTCTATGTAATTTTTTTTTTTTTTTGCAGTGGAAAACGTCATGATACCATTTCTAACCTTAGGTCTCTGGGTGGGACCTGGAAAGAAATGAGTACGCATCAAAAATCAAAGGAAATAATAATAATAATAATAATAATAATAATAATAATAATAATAATCAGAACGTCAAAACAAACTAGTACTAGTAATTTATGTTTAAATGCCATGTCCTTTCAGGATATCAAAATAAACAAGTAGAAAAAATTAAATATCTGGGAATTGTTTTCGGACAGCGAAATCCAAAAGTGCATTGGAACAAATGCAAAAGTTAAACAAGGTATTAAGAAAAATGAAAAATTCATTTGAAACAAAAAAGAATACAGTGCAATGTCATAGATGAAGAGAAGCTTAAGGCAGCCGAAACGTAGTTCTGTAGAATTTCATGGACAGAACATGTAAGCAATGAAGAAGTTTTAAGGACAACGCAAAGATAAAGACATTTTTGGGTCAGAACCCAGAACAGAGAGGCAGATGGATAGGAAGTTGTGGAGAGCCATGATTGCCGACGTCATGTAATTTGAGGCCAGAGCAGAGAGGCGGATGGATAGTTAAATGATAAACATTAGTAAGAGACGCAAACGAATAGGAAGTTGTGAAGAGCCATAATCGCCAGCGTCGTGTAAATAGATGTCAGAGCAGAGAGGCGGAAGGATAGTTAAATGATAAACATTACTAAGAGACGAACGGATAGGAAGTTGTGGAGAGCCATGATCGTCGACGTCGTGTAAATAGAAGCCAGAGTAGAGAGGCGGATGGATAGTTAATTGATAAACGTTAGTAAGAGACGCAAACGAATAGGAAGTTGTGGAGAACCATGCTCATGATGCCATAGCGAGACACGGCGCATAGATGAAAAAAAGATGTAAATAAACCAGTTCGCCTCAAAATATCAAGACGATCTCTCTCGGGATAAACAAAGAGAAGAAAACTAAGTTTTATGAACCCTTAAAATAATTTTAATTATACCCTCTTGGACGTCGATAATCCTCACCTGCAAATAACTTTGACATTTTTTAAAGATTCAAATCAAAATCTTTGGAGACTTTTTTGATAATGTCGCCGATAATTCCCGCCACTTTCCAGTCAAGTTGGTCGGCACGTGTAACTTGCTCACGTGATCAGCTTATTTC
This sequence comes from Acanthosepion pharaonis, assembly GCA_903632075.3. NCBI lineage: Eukaryota > Metazoa > Mollusca > Cephalopoda > Sepiida > Sepiidae > Acanthosepion > Acanthosepion pharaonis. The sequence goes on along the minus strand of CAHIKZ030000044.1, from coordinate 770,107 downwards.
TCGCCGTCTGAAAAAAAAAAAAAAAGAAAAGAAAAAAGTAACTAAAAAACTAATCAAAACAAACAAACAAAAAAAGAAACAAACATTTCTGTGAGAAGCAAAAAAACGTGAAATGGACTAGGCTGGATTTCAAATCACGTTTTTTCTTTCTTTCTTTTTTTTTCGCCCCTGAGCGAGCAGGCGTACTTTTCGAAATTAAAGAATAAAGTGCCAACAACTCTGGAGAATTTGGCATAAATCAAGAATACTCAGAATTTCTAATGAGTGGGTTGTGAGGAATTGTAAGAAAATATATGAAACTATTCTTCAGAAAAACAAAAAACAAAAAATCTTGAGAAGAAAAAAAAAAATATAAACCAAAAAAACAAAAACAACTAAGAGATTATAAAATAAAATTTCTTTTTAGAAAACATTCCTTAAATATTTATTAAATAAAAGTTAATTAATTTAGCAAAAAAGTTTTATTTCAAGTGATCGGTTCTAAAATAAAAAAAGTTTATGTTTAAAAATAATCTTAATTCTTTAAATCTAAATTAATACTCTGCTTCTATTTCTGGGATGAAGTATTGTAACTTCAGTTCTTAGTAAACTGTTTTTTTTTCTAGTTGCTTTAATACCAATTCTCCTACTATTTTCACTAGCTGGTTAGGTGCTTTCCCCTATCCCTCTTGCTTCAATATGCCCTTTGAGTGTTGTTATTGTAATTTACCCACGCACGCATGGACTCGCCCAGCTATAAATAGGAGCAGGTACTGCTTTTTGGAGAGGGAAGTTTCCAGCAGTCAGTTCTGACAGTCAGACCGAACATTCTTGCTGTAACACGCTTGTTTGTATATGTTTTTTTATTACTGTTTCTGTTAATATATTTAACAAAATTTCTCTCTTTGTGTCGTTATTTCTGGCCCTAATAAGGCCACAACAAATGTCAATTTCTCCAAGCTTACATTCCTCATTATGTATCTTAGACATTCTCTCTTGTTCTTAAAACTTCCTCGTTAATCACATGTTTTGCCCATGGGGCTCTTAGCATCCTCCTGTGGAATCACATTTATGTTGACTCGAGTCTCTACTTCATCTCTGAGATTGTACAACATTCGCTGCTATACAGGAGGAAAAGTATTGCATAACGTTTTAGTACTCTATTCTTTGTTTATAAGAACATTTTCCTGTTTCTTAATACTTTGCTTAGCTTCAGAAGGCATCTTTTGCTATCCCAATTTGTTTTGTAATTGCGGTGTTACATATTTCGTCCTCCGTTAAAACATATGCTAGTTATTTAAAATGCATGTAGGTTTGTTCCTTTTGTCGACAACCATGCCTTCTGTCTTCTTGCAATTGATGTTTAGCCCTTTCTTCTCGCGTTCCTTTGATACCATCTGTAGGAGTTCATGTATCTTTTCCTTTTCGTTGGTTGGTTGGGTCATTTAATGCCAACAAAATTTTCGAAATAGATTCATAGCAATAGTTTGGTAAAACCGGTGTGTAAATATACATATATATTTGAACCATTTTTCAATTACTCATATTTCTGAGAACAATCCAACTTCTTTTAGGAAATTTACAATCTTGGATGGTTTTATTTCCGTAAAAAGTATTTTTTTAAATTACTAACTTGGTAATATTTTGTTTGCACTATTTTATATTCTGAGTTCCATTCTCCAATTTCTTTTCAAAGAATGTATAGCTGTTTGTATTACTGCTTTTTTTTTGTTTTTAAGTATTGCTGATAATAATTTTCCTTCAAAAATTATTGCTGGTAATAAATTTTTTATAACAAATTTTTTTCTCGTATTAAAATCTATTTTCACAAGTTTGGGTGTTAACTATTTGCCCATAGATGGGACCCCAGCAGGCTCTACTACCCCGGATCTGGGTGTACATGGGAACACTAGCAATTATGTTCCACGCTCCTCAAAACCTCCTAATCAGAGGCCTTGCTGTTGGACGTAGTTTATCGTCTTACCATGGACACGGATGTAGTTTATCGTCATACCCAGGATGGTTTCGTTTTCGTGTCAGATATTAACACCGTGTCATCTGCTTAAGTTATTCTGTGACCGCCAATAATGAATCCTTGTAGGACTATTAATTCTCTCAGGTTCGTCTCCCTCTAAAGATTTATTAAATCCTGTGGGAAGACACATTCTAGTCTTACACCCTTTTCTATTTTTATGTATTTACTGAATACATATTCTATCTGCATGCAAGCTGTTTATGGAACGAATATATTATAGAATACTTTAACGACGAAAGAGGACAAACTGCAATATACAGAAATATCGAAGGGCCGGAATTATTAAAATCTGAAGTGGAATCAGCATTGGACAAATTGAACAGAAACAAAGCAAAAGGGCCAGACGGAATGGTAATAGAGATGCTGGTGGTCTTAGATGATTTTGGTATAGACAAGGTTACAGACATAAAAAAAAAATGAAATCTACAACAGTAGGGATATACCGGAAGACCTAGGTAGATCTATTTTCATAGCGTTGCCTGAGAAACCAGGTGCAAACGAATGTTAAATCCATCGGACATCAGCCTAAAGAACCATATAACATATCTTATAATCTGAATTCTGATGAATAGAGTGCGCAGCAGAATCCATCTAGAAATAGGACAGGAACAGTGCGGGTTCGTCAAAAATACTGGAACAAGGAACGCTATTTTTATACTCAGAATGATATCACAATGAGCAATACAAATGCAGAAGGATGTGTACCTTCGTTTTATGGCTTATTCAAAAGCGTTTGAATGAGGTACGGTCACAAAGAACTGCTGACGTTGCTCAATAACCTTGACATATTTAAGAAGGATATTAGAATAACCAAGAACCCATATTGTGAACAAACCACCCGCAGAAGAATGCTGAGGATACCATGGACCGAAATGTAAGTAACGATGAAGTTTTAGAGAAAATCTGGTACTCAAAGGGCATGTTGAAAGCAAGATGGAAAGAGGAAAACAACGCATAAGCTACTTGGTGAGCTTGAGTAAATGGATGGTGGAATAGGGTTCAGAGATATAACAAAAAGAGAACATTTTTTAATAGATACGAAGATATGAAAATTGTGGAGAGCCATGATCGCGTACGTACTGAAGGGGTATGGCATATTGAAGAATATGCTATGGACTATTCTGATACGCTTCCCAAATAAATCATGGTAAACTAGCCGTTCCTTGTGAGGTACTATCAAACTCTTTTACATAACCTATAACACATAGATCTATATCCTTCAGATTTTCATTGCTTTTTTCTGATATTAATCTGAGTATAAATATCTAATTCCTTGTTGCAGTGTCTTTAACGAAAACGCACTGTTCTTGCCCTACTTCCGGTTTAATTCCGCTACGCGTTCGCTTTATCAGAATTCGGCTGATGAGTTTCCTTATATGGCTCGATACCTTGAATGTCTCACATTAAAATGATCTTTTAAAGCATTCTGGTTCGTACCTTAAGAGGACAGATTTAATAATCATGAGCTTTATTATTATTTTATCTGCCATATGGTTTATAGCATCCCAAACTAAAGTTTCTGATAAAGGTGGAATATTTCGCGATGAACCTATGACGAAATATCCTAGAATCATGTTAAAAGATATTTATTTATTTTGCCTAATTGGAAATTTCAGGCAAGAGAAAACAAATGACATTTTTCAGACGGTCATATATATATCGTCATCGTCATCTTCAAGAACTTGAAAAAGTTCCTAAACTTGGAAAATGGGTGCCTCATGAATTGTCTGAAAACAACCTCAAATCCCGAGTTGACATCTGCTATTCTCTCCATTCTCGCCAACTTGTTTACCTTTTTTGGATAGACTTGTAACTGGCGATGAAAAATGGATCTTTTATCGAAATGTTAAGCGCTGTAGACAGTGGCTTAGTAAAGGAGAAGGACCCCAGCCACAGCCGAGAAGGGAACTTCATGGGCAAAAGGTTCTTCTTTCAATCTGGTGGGATCGCCAAGGAATAATCCACTTTGAATTCTTACCACCTAATGCAACAATTAATGCTCAAATATACTGTCATCAATTACAGGGTTTCAACCAAGCTTTGAGGAAAAAAGACCTGCACTAGTGAATCGAAAAGAGGTGATGTTTCATCAGGACAATGTGCGACCCCACAAAGCAAGAATCACGTCACAAAAGATCGAAGAACTTAGTTGGGAGAATATTCCTCATCCACCTTATTCTCCCGATCTTGCTCCTTCAGACTACCATTTGTTTCGTAGCTTACAGAATCATTTGGAAGAAACAGCTTTTGTAACACATGAAGAGGTTAAAACTGACATTTGTGAGTTCTTCGAATCAAAGCCAAAAGAATTTTACAGTAATGGAATTAGTAAGCTTGTTCATAGATGGAAGGAAGTTATAGATAATCAGGGAAAATATATTGTTGATTCAATCTGTAATTAAATATAACATTTGGCCACTTGTTTTCTTTATTCAAAATTCGGACAAAACTTATGATATATATATATATATATATATATATATATATATATATATATATATATATATATATATTTATATATATATATATACAGAGAAGGGCTGAGTCGTTCTGAAATTTGGACCCTATATCGCAAGCACATAAATCAATTTGTCCCCTTTCCCGTGCGCTTGTCTTCGTGCCATATGTGATATAAAATGGGATGACAGGGTTAAGAATGAAACTGAATAAATGAAATACGGAAGAAATGTACATCACAGACATTGAAACCATTCCAGCAAAGATACAACTATAGATGATCTGGTCGCGTTGTGAGAATGGATGAGCATAGGCTTCCCCAAAATGGTGTTGTATGGACAACAAGCAAACTCCAAGCGGTCTTGTTGGACGTCCACTCTTACAATAGAAAGACAACTTGAAACGTCTCAACTTTGATCTGAAAACCTGGGAAGATCAAGCATCAAACTGAAAGGAGTGGCGTAAGACATGTTTCATTAAGTTAAAGGATTTTGAAGACTGTAGACTAAAGCACTGTGATCAGGTTCGTCAAGCTCTGAATCAGAGACGCCATTAAAATCCTGCTTCAACAAATTTCTTTGCCGACATTGTCAAAAGTTTTCCTTAAATAATGTTTAAAGAATAATAAAGCTGATAAATGAAATATACATATTTATATTTGATATTTAATAATTTTTAAATAATTTAAATAATTCTATACATTTATTTGTTTTAAAAGAATATAGTCTAGTAGTAATTAAAATTAAAAAAAATAATAATATTTTAAAATTGTAGTTCAATACGACGTATTCATATAAAAACCCTTTTAGAAAAAAATCTTTATGTATACAAGTACAAAATTAACTGCGAAACAAAAGTGCCGAAAACATTTTTGTCGTTGATAAAGACCAGGCGACATGCGTTGAACGGATGTCATCATTCGTTGAAAAAGCCACCCCTACCCTACCTTAACTTAACCTCTTTTCAAAAGTTAACTCATATTTTGATACAATAGTTGTCAGTGAAAAAGAATACCCTACCGCCTCTTGTTAAAATGATTGGATTTCCCCGTATCGTTAGAAACTAATATTATGAATGTATGCGCTTATAAAACTCAGTAAATTTCAAAATAAGTTATTCCAAAATTCACTTGAAAATGAAACAGTACTACGGACTTTAATTTAATTCTATAATTGAATTTGAAGTTTTTAGGTTCTGTTTTTTTTTAAACATGGTAATTCCTGTGTAGCGATGGAACCATATTTTAAAATTAGTAAATTTATAATATATATTCTCTGTAGATTTGCATTGAGCACTGTTTTGTACAGATAAAAATAATTAGTAAGAACACCTGATTATATATCTTACTGTTCTTTCTCTTTTTATTATATATATATATATATATATATATATATATATATATATATATATATATATATATAACTCTTCCGAAGAATCTTGTTATTGCTTAGAGAGCTCCCTTTGAGGCTTATATTTTCTGAGTATACCGAAATCTCTATTTAATTCCTCGATGTGCCATTTTATTTTGATAATATATATCAACTACGAAATATTCAGCGAGAACCCACCTAAGGCTAGGCGTCAACTCTCAAACCTACACACACTGCTAACATCATCCGGGATACATGATTCACCAACTCCCCAAGGGAATATCACCTGCAATAAAGCCTGATGCCAAGTCTGTAAACATATCATCACTGATGGGAATTTCCCACCTCACCCCACCCCGGCACTCACAATATGCAAGCCATCGGCTCTGATGTGTGACAGTTCAAATTATATATATTTACTTTTCTGCCATAAATGCAAAAAAGTGAGTCCCACCTCTTTGTTTATTCCTCGTCTTGTTGAAAGATGACACACGCGTGTCCGAAAGTTCCGACTTTAAAATCTGTCTCTTTGTGCTTCAATTTAGTCAACAGATATCATTAATTTTATTGCCAATATTGTTTTCATTATGCAGGCTTTTTATTCCTCAAATTTTAAGTGGCCTATTAAATTTACAAATACGCGCGCACACACACACACACACACACACACACACACACACATTTTGTATATACATACATACATACATACATAAATACATACATACATATATATATATATATATATATATATATATATATATATATATATATATATATATATATATATATATATATATATATCTTAGCTTCTCTTCTTTGTATGTCTATCGGAATAGAACAGGTACCACTCTAGAGAAAGACTCAGCAATTATTCTGCACTCAGTGTCTTACCATGTCCGTCTCCAATCAATTCCATAGGTACATTGCCACAGCTACACTACTGCTTTACCTATTATGTCACATATACAGCTTTTGCCTGCTTCTATTTTTAACAATCATCCAGTGTACTGCCTTATTTAATTTGGATCACTTCAGTCTATAACATCTGTTTTAAGAGAAACTGTTAATACTGTTGAAAAGAAAAATGGTGTGCGTTTTCTTCAAAGTCGCTTTATGTAAAGACATTTGAAGAAAGCGAGAAGAAAGGGAGATAAGTCTTTTTAAATAAGAAATTCTAGTGAACGACTTCTTTGTAGTTTATTGGAAACCGAAGATTAGATCAGAGAAGAAATGAAAGAATAGACGGTAAAAAAAAGAAACAATGAGTAAATAAAAAAATTGAGAGAATAAAAGCAGAAATGTCGGAAACTAGAAGAAGCCAAAAAAAAAAAAAAAAATGGAGAGAAATAGGTAATATTTGGAAGGAAAAAGAATAAAGGAACGAGATGAAAAAAAAACCTAATTAATTGTTACAAGGATAAAAAAAGATGTTAGATAAGAAGGAATAACAAAGAAATCAAGCATGAATGATAAAGCAAAGAGAAACGAAGTAAAAGACAAAAAGGAACGAAAAGAGAAAATGGCTGAAAATGTGTATAGAACAGACGAGACAAAAAAATGAAAATATCAGATATTCGGAAGGAGTAAAAAGCAGGAAAATGAAAGAAATAAAAAATAAAAAATTGATGTAAATATGAGAGAAAAAAAATGAAAGAAAAAAAAAAGAATGACTAAAATAATAGAAAAAAATTTTTGAAACAAAGAAATAACGAAAGAATGAATGAACTTATGATAATAAGAAAGTTGAAAAACGAACCATGAAAAAAAAAAAGAAAAAGAAAATGAAGGAGAAAGAAAGAAGCAGTTTTAAAAAAGAAAGAAAACAAATCAAATAATCGAATCCTAACGTTGGATTTTTTTTCATCGAAAGTAATTGTCGAGCTTAGAAAATAATGGAGAAGAAATCAAATTTATGGTTAACTGTAAATAAAAAGATTCACCTGCTATCTCTGTGAAGAAAACGAATAATTGTAAATATGGAATAGAAAGAAGGGATTTATGAAATTATCATAGTTTTGCGTTTGGGAATACGTGATTGTAATGGCGGTTCGCAAAGAGAAATCGGAGAGCAGTGTTCGAATTCTAGTCGAGTTCCGAAAGGAGTGGCGTAAAACATGTTTCATTAAAGTCAAAGGGTTTTGAAGACAGTTGACTGAAGCACCGTGATCAGCTTCGTCAAGCTCTGAAGCAAAGACGCCATCAAAATTGTGATTGTAATGGCGACAAAAATCTAGAAATCGGAGTGCAGAGTTCGAATTCCAGTAGGGTTCTTTACATCCACTTATGCGCAAATACCCTTGCAGGAAGATCTAAGTCTATATCTTCGTCTATCTCTAGCAATGGGTTAAATTTTTAGGGCAGACTGAATTTGTTTTAGCTTTGGTTGCCAACCAGTCTAGGAGAAGGACAACTCTGAATCAAAAATCTGAGGAACAACACTTAAATGTGTTATTCATTTTTAATCTGACATTTCTTATTTAAACGTTATATTTTAGTGGACAGTTCTGTTAGAGTAAAAAACCCTGTTTTGGGTTTTTTTTTTAACAGTGTGAATTGCATCTAGCGACCTATGCATTCAAAAGTCTTAATATGATCTCCAAACGCAAGTTCGAACCCTGATGAAGGGTACATTTTCTTTATTAAAACTCACGAATGTACATTTGAAATTTCTGGAATGAGCAAAAAGAACCTGGAGAATTGAAAGGGCGTACTGTAAGCAAAGAAAAGCAGATGGAAAGAGCGAGTTACCTGCTTTATGTGTTTGATTGAAAGAATAACAAAACAGGTACAAAATGGATGATAAAGGGTTAGAATGTATTTTGAGCGACAAAAGACTGACTTAGATTGCCCACGTCGCTTATTCCTTATCTCTGTTGAAAAGAGTGACAAGTTACGTTCGACGACACCACAGCACAAAGAATGACACATTTAACAATTTGAATTTCTCTAGTGCGAGAGAAGGAACTATTAGAATAGAACATACGGTTACATCTTGTTATTTGAATATTAAAAATGATGAGACCTAATAGCCAATCTAGTAATACGCTTAACTCGATGAAGTCGAGGTACCAAAGACGCAAGTTCAACAGAAAATTCTTATGAAAATATTTATCGAAGAGACAATGGGAAGCAGCATTACACCGGTGAGAAAGTGACTACAACTGAGATGTCAGGTCATGACCAATAACATTGCAGACTCTTTGGATTTTATAAAGAATCTATGAATATATAGCAGCAGCACCAGACCAGTTGTGGCAAGTAAACTCAGTCCACGGAAATATGTCCTGTCCTGAGGCGGCATTCACCCTGGGCGGATTGAGCCGGCTTCTTCCTATTGTGAGAAGAAGATTCTTGGGATAAATTACAGAAGTAGGGTACCCAGGCCTACTCGGATAACGTTCTTGCTTGCCGCGGGGTTCCCACAGACGCAGAGACAGGAACGACCAGAAGCCGCCGGTTGCCGATGCAGACGCTCCTTGGATTTTCACCAGAGCCCTTGTTAGCCGGCGTGTGTGTCAGACCTGTCCGCCATGGGTGGCCCTACCAGGAACGAAGTTCCGGACGGCATAGCTCTGACACTACCGTTTACACCCCCCCCCACCGACTGTGAGGTAAGGGTCGGACTTTGAGGGCTTAAAGTACCAGGTGTTCCCAAGCGGTCCCCCATCTAAGTACTGACCTGGCTCTACGATGCTTAACTTCGGTGATCGAACGAGAACCGGTGTTTTCAACGTGATTTGACCGTAAGCTTTCAATAAACATGTAAGATAGATTGTGATGAGAAAAAATGTCTGATAATTCAGAGAGAACCAGCTTTCCTAGCAGTAGCCCCAACAATTTATTCAATATAATCATTCCAATTATCGTGAGTGGGAAATCTGAGACCGCGAAAGCACAATGAGCTGTTCTCATGGAAGCTAAGTTCAGCCATACAAATTGAAGACATAAATGGTTGTCTAAAATGACGAAAAGACAAAAGTTTTGTTCATGAGGTCCCTAAAACTTGCAAAACATTTCTTGATGCAGTTGATAATTTCCGAGATCAACTACCACTTTTAACTTTGTCGGATCTATCGGACTTAATATTAAGACATTATTTTATAGTTATGCCATCAGTATTAAACACTGAGTGGGAAACTGATGAGAGGGGATTTATGAAGGAAAAAAAAAACAAGTAGGTCAAAGGATAGAGCCCTGGGGAAGCCATGTTTTAATGAGAAAGAATCTTCCATATATTTTACTTTTCATCGCAAAGCACAAGTCGTGGGTGGTCAACTTTTCTAATTTCAAAAGCAGATAAATCTTCCATAATGAAAAGGTTAAATGCACAATCGAGCAACAAAACCTTTATATATATGAACAAATATGAAAATTTATCTCACTCATTTATTAACTTTCTTTGGCAATGCCCGTTTATAGGAGAAACTTTGTAAATCACAGATACAATAATAATGACACCTTCGAACAATACTTAACCAGACCCCGCTAATTCCCATATATATATATATATATATATATATATATGTGTGTGTGTGTGTGTGTGTGTGTGTGTGTGTGAACACAGAAGACAACACTTAGAGGCGACAGTCTGTTTCATGCTATATGCAATCGTCAGGCCACGTGGCCCGACGATTGCATATAGCATGAAACAGAATGTCGCCTCTAAGTATTGACTTCTATGTTCACTTTTATATTTACACACAGTCTATCTATCATATTGAGCACTTTCTCCCATAAATGTAGCACACCTTAAGACTATATTTCTTCATATATATATATATATATATATATATATATATATATATATATATATACTCGACTCTTCCGTTGAATTCGATGTATGAGGGTCAAGCAGATCGTCTCCTAGGATACCGACAACAGCACATAAGATTTGATTATAGTGGTGAAGGTTTCGTGCAGGACCATCCACAATTTTTGAAGGGACGAATACAGAGACCTGGTGCACTACGTGCCACAAGGTGCCCAAACGACCCTCCGCAGGTTTTGAATTCAGAGTTGTCATTCTCCTAGACCAGCTGCCATCCAAGGCTATAGGACCCAGTCTGTTCTCCTATTTACCCATAGCTGGAGAGAGAAGAAGAGGATTCACACCTTTCCCAAGGATATTATCACGTAAGTGAATGTAATGGATTCGACTGGAATTCGAACTCGGCTCTCCGATTCCTCATTCCAAGCCGCTAAGGATATCATGGACTTAAGCATGGTGGCTTGAGAAAATGAATGATAGACCAGGCTTTGGGAGAATAACAAAAAAATAAAAATTATTAAGAGCTACAAGAGACATGAAGATGTGGAGGACCATGATCACCTACGTCCAGAAGGGACACAGCACATAACAGAAAAAAGCAGTGTGTAACATACTTGATGGATAGCAGAACAGGATTTGGGAGAAATAACAAAAAGACAAACATATTAAGGGACAGGAAGATGTGGAGAGCCATGATCGCCTACGTCCTGAGAATACACGGCACATAAAAGAAGTTGTAACATACTTGATGAACTTGAGTAAATGGATAGTAGAAAAGGGCTTGGGAGAAATAACAAAAATACAAAACCTATTAAGAGGTACAAGGGACAGGAAGATGTGGAGATCCATTATCATCTACGCCCTGAGACTCTTGAAAAGCTTCACCATTACGAGATTACATAAATCACTGTTTATGATGTGAAATAACAAGATACGGCTGAAAAATATATCTTTATTTTAACCGCAGGCATTCTGTTCCCTGAGGGGATCGAATTCAAAATAAATCCGTATTGTATCTACTTAACGTTATTGCGCTAACTAATGGAGGCAAAAAGTAAGAAGAGTGAAACATGTGGGCGAATAGGGAGATTAATGCTTGCTCAAGGGATTTCCTCTCAAAGTGGATTGAAGGGAACGATTCCCACCTCTTCAACAGAGACAATGATTGATGCTCGTTTCTATCTATCTATCTATCTATCTATCTATCTATCTATCTATCTATCTATCTATCTCTATATATATATATATATATATATATATATATATATATATATATATATATTATAGTAATAGTAGTACTCGGTTGGTAAAAAGATGATCGGTTTAAGTGAAAATTTTCTTTTTGGGAGAAATAACAAAAAGACAAATATATTAAGATCTATAAGGGACAGGTAGATGCGGAGAGCCATGATCGCCTACGCCCTGAGAGTATACGGCACATAAAAGAAGAAAGAAGTCGTAACATACTTGATGGACTTGAGTAAATGGATAGTCGAACAGGGCTTGAGAGTAATAACAAAAAGACAAAATTTATTAAGAGCTACAACGGACGGCAAAAGTGGTCTAGGGGATTTGGCAGAGGGGCAAAACTTATTGAGAGCTGCAAGGGGTAGGAGGAAGTGGAGAGTCATAATCACCTACGTCCTGAAAGGACACGGCACATAAAAAGAAAGAAAGAATGAATGAATGACAGAATAGATACAAATACATCTATTTCATTAACAATAAATCTAAATATATAACACAGTGCTAATAAGGCAGGAGTAATTCTGGTGAAATATTTACGAATTACACGAAATGTAAAGAGGGTATATCACACAATGAGTAAGGATTACTGACAGAGAAATATTTAAATATTAGTCAGCATGAAGCCTTTGTATATTGCACAATGGATATCGAAGATTTCCGAAAAATGACTTTTTAATCAACCGAAATCTTGCTGTATTGCATTACCTCATAAGCTAACAATTCCAGAGAAATATTAACGGATTAGCTAAAACATAGCGAAATATTTAAGGGCAAACAAATTGACTGATCGAGTAATTTGTTTTTTTATGGATTATCAACCTTTTGTCGGTTATTGAAAGCCAGAAAATAATTTTAGATTGTAAAAAATCTGAGCAGAGTATTGCGAGACAGGAAGATGTCTTTGGTGACGAAGAAAAGAGTACTGAGCTATTACGTGATATCTGTCCTTTACAGCAGCCAATGTTGGATGGTCTCCTCAAAGATGAAGAGACTCGAGGCGACGGAGATATGGTTCTACAGAAGGATGCTAAGGATATCATGGACTGAGCGTGTGAGCAACAATGAGGTCTTGGAGAGGATGAAAACAAGGAGTAGGCTTATAGTTAACATCAGCAAGAAGCAGTCAATGTTAGATGGTTGCCTCAAAGATGAAGAGACTCGAGGCGACGGTGATGTGGTTCTACAGAAGGATGCTAAGGATATCATGCCCTGAGCGTGTGAGCAACAATGAGGTCTTGGAGAGGATGAAAACAAGGAGTAGGCTTATACTTAACATCAGCAAGAAGCAGTCAATGTTAGATGGTTGCCTCAAAGATGAAGAGACTCGAGGCGACGGTGATGTGGTTCTACAGAAGGATGCTAAGGATATCATGGCCTGAGCGTGTGAGCAACAATGAGGTCTTGGAGAGGATGCAAACAAGGAGTAGGCTTATATTTAACATCAAGAAGAAGTAGCCAATGTTGGATTGTCTCGTCAAAGATGAAGAGACTCGAGGCAACGGTGATGTGGTTCTACAGAAAAATGCTAAGGATATCATGGACTGAGCGTGTGAGCAACAATGAGATCTTGGAGAGGATGCAAACAAGGAGTAGGCTTATACTTGACATTAGGAAGAAGCAGCCGAAGTTTCTGGAACACTAACGAGTAAGGAAGGCCAGGAGAAACTGATACAGGTCGAATAGAGGGAAAGACAGGCAAGGGAAAACGGCGCATGACACACCCAGCGGCCTTAAGCAAGTGGGTGACAGAACGTGGCCTTTGGGTGGTGGCAGAGGGACGAAACTTATTGAGAGCTAAAAGGAATAGGGGAAAGTGGAGAGCCATGAAATAAAAGAATAATGATTGTGGAGTGAGAAGGAAGGAAGGAAGGAAGGAAGGAAGAAAGAAAGAAAGAAAAGAAAGAAAAATGGAAGGAAGGAAGGAAGAAAGAAAGAAAGAAAGAAAAGAAAGAAAAATGGAAGGAAGGAAAGAAAGAAAAAAGAAGGATGAGCTGTTACATGGCATCTCTTCCTTTTTACGGCAGAAAATATTGGATGATTTCCATAAAGATGAAGAAGAAACTCGAGGCGACTGTTATGTGGTTCCACAGAAGGATGCTGAGGATATCATGGAGTGATCGTGTGAGCAACAATGAGGTCTTGGAGAGGATGCAAACAAGGAGGAGGCTTATACTTAACATCAGGAAGAGGCAGCTGAAATTTCTGGGACACTTAATGAGAAAGGATGGCCTGGAGAATCTAATACTCACAGGTCGAATAGATGAAAAGAGAAACAAGGGAAAGCAACGTATGACACACCTGGCGGGCTTCAGCAAGTGGTCTAGGGGATTTGGCAGAGGGGCAAAACTTATTGAGAGCTACAAAGGATAGGGGGAAGTGGAGAGTCATAATCGCCTACGTTCTGAAAGGACACGGCACATAAAAAGAAAGAAAGAATGAATGATATAATGATACAAGTCCTAATAATTAACCCATAGCTGGGGGGAGAAGATGTATAAGGTGAAGCAGAAATGCAACGGTGGCATATTGTGCATTAAATAGCAGGATCTTCTAGAGAAATATTTAAATATTAACCAAAATCTAGCATTGACACTTCGACATATTGTTTTTAATTTTTTTTCCAGAATAGTCGTATTATCAAATAGATGGTTGGTGCCATGATGAATAATAAATAAAATAAAATAAACATTAGAATAAATCGAGGAAAATTGCTGAAAGCAACGTTCCTCTTATGACCATACCACGTTGAAACTACTGGTTTCCGTACGGTCACGTGTCCTGGGTATAACGATAAACTACATCCGGCAGCAAGGACTCTGGTCGGGAGATGGAAGGTTTTGAGGAGTGTGGAACCATCTTTTAGTTGCTGTTGTTCCCAGGTCCACCCTGTCTATTGGTGGTAGCACGTTATGTTTTTGTCTTTCATCGGCATAGCTGATGCTAACTCATTATCCTGACATGAAGTGGAAAGATTATATTGAACCAATTGCTGCTCGGTCTGCTGTCAGGAAAGTTGTTTCACATCCGAGAAAGAAAGAAAGAAAGAAAGAAAGAAAGAAAGAAAGAAAGAAAGAAAACTGTTGTGGTGTCTTCCCTCTATGTTGGACTCTTCTGCCTACTATAAGATTAGTAGGAGAGAAGGCCTAGGGGGAACAGTCGACCAGACTGTTCATTGCTGTCGAACTCTCTGCCTCGGCAGAGAGGAACTCGGACAAAGCTTTGCCGCAGGGCAAAGTTTCGTCCGGGGAGGTAGACAGTCTCTGAACCCGTTTATACGGATTCAAAATGAATATTTTTTGGCCGAGCCTACGGGCTCGGAGAAACCCACGTTAAACTCGGCCTTGTGCCACATAATTCCTTGTGGGAGGACTGTTAAATATAACAGTCGCACAGACTGTTCATTTCTGTTGAACTCTCTGCCTCAGCAGAGAGGAACTCGGATGAGGCTTTGCCGAAAGGCTCGGAGAACACACGGTAAACTCGGCTTTGTGACACATATATCCCTCGTCTCTGTTAAATATTAGCAGTCGAATATATTGTTCATTACTGTCGAACTCTCTGCCTTGAGCAGAGAGGAAGCCGGACGAGCTCTTTGTCGAAAGGCAATGTTTCGTCCGAGGAGGTAGACAGATCCCGAACCCGCTTATGCGGGTTCTAAGGGAATATTTTTGGCCGAGTCTACAGGCGCGGGGAACCCACGGTAAACTCGTCCTTGTGCCACATACATCCCTCGTGGGGGGGGACTGTTAGATATTAACAGTTGACCAGATGGTTAATCTGTCGAACTCTCTGCTTCGAGCAGAGAGGAACCCGGACAAGGCTTTGCCGAAGTGCAAAGATTCGCCCGGAGAGGTAGACAGTCCTTGAACCCGTTTATACGGGTTCTAAGGGAATACTTTTGGCCGAGCCAACGCGCTCGGAGAACCCACAGTAAACTCGGCCTTGTGCCACATACATCCTTCGTGGGGTGCTGTTAAATATAACAGTCGATCAAATCTGTTCGAACTGTGCTGGCCAGTCTCTCTGCCTCTGGGCAGAGACGATACCCAGGCGAGGCTATGTCGAAGGGCAGATTCTCGTCTCGGGAAACAGCTACCCGACCCCGTTTCAACAGTCTCGGTTTCCCCACATTAAACTCGACTTTGTGCCACATCCTACATCGTGAAGAGGCTGGTAAATATCGTCTAGCTGGAATCTTTTCCAGCTGTGCTGTTCAAACTCTCTGATTCCATGCAGAGAGTTTCCCCAGACAAGGCTATGTCGAAGGGCAGAATTTCATCTTTAGATACAACTACTCGACCCGTTTTATACGGGGCCTATGGGGAAATTTTTGGACGAGCCTACGGGCTCGGAATGCCCCACATTAAACTCGGCCTTGTACCACATCCTACCTCGTGGGGAGGCTGGTAAATATAACAGTCGAATAGATTGAACGCTGGGTCAACTGACACACACTCACTAGTCGTGTAATACTCTTCTGTTGTACTTATTGTTTAATGTATGATATATCTGCAACACTTGTTTTGTTACTTCTTAAACCATTTACTTGGTCACAACATCTTTGGTCACAATATAAACGAACGAACAAAATTATGTAGAAAGATTTTGAACAAATACAAATGAATGATATTAAAAGTGAAGAAGTATTCGGAATAAAAAGGTGGAAAGGAATAAAAAGGAAAAAAATGAGATTGATAATGATATATAATTAAGCATTAAGAGAAAAGGATGTCATAAGAAGGAAGAAATAAGAAATTCAGAACGATGACTAATTCAATAATCAAATAGAGGCATGGAATGAGCTTGGAAGGAAAGGAAATCGAAACTCACAAAAACATGATTAACAAATCGAAAAATAAATTAAAGAAGGAACCATGACCAAAAGAAAAAAAGAAATGAGAAACAGAAACGGAAAAAGAGTAAGAAGGAAGAAATAAAGAAACAAAGAAAAAAAGATAAAAAAAAGGATAGCGAGAAGAAAGGACTAAACATCAATTGCGAGAAGACAGAAGACATGGTTGTCAGCAAAAGAAACAGTCCAACATACAAATTACAAATTGAAGATACCAAAACAAAACGAGTACAATCATTTAAGTATCAGCTAAGTGCTTTGACAGAGAACGGAAAGTGCGATACTGAAATACGAAGGTGCAGTAGGATGGCAAAAGATGCTTTCCAAAAGCTAAGCAATGTATTAAGAAACAGAAAAATTCTTTAGAAACAAAGGAAAAAATATTGAACTGTTATGTAATTCCAGTTCTCTTATATGGAACGAATATGTGCGCAGAGACCTAGATTTAGAGAATAATGAAAGGAAAAAGAATATAGTTACCATCAGAAAGTGACAGTTTAAATTTCTAGGGTACATAATGAGGAAAGAGAGTTTGGAAAATTTGCTACTTACAGGGCAGACAAGGCGGCACAGAGGAAAGGAAGTGCAGATGGATGGCGAAACAGGGTTTAGGAGAGATTTAGTAAGCGCCACAAAAGACAGGAAATTGTGGAGATAGAAAGAAGGAAGGAAGGAAGGAAGGAGGGAAGGGGGGAAGAAAGAAAGAAAGAAAAGAAAGAAAGAAGGAAAGAAGGAAGGAAATAAAGAAGAAAGGGGGGAAGTAACGAACGAACAAATGAAGGAAGGAAGGAAGGAACGAAAGAAAGAAAGAAAGAAAGAAAGAAAGAAAGAAAAAGAAAGAAAAGAAGGAAGGGAGGAAGGAAGGAAGGAAAGAAAGCAGGAGGGCATAAAGAAAGAAAGAAAAAAGAAAGAAAGAAAGAAAGAAGGAAGGAAAAAAGAAAGAAGAAAGAAGGAAAGTAATGAACGAATAAATGAAGGAAGGAACGAATGAACGAAAGAAAGAAAGAAAGAAAGAAAGAAAGAAAAAAGAATGAAGGAAAGAAAGACGGAAGAAAAACGATAAAAACCAAAAAAAATAAAAGTTGCACAAAGAAAAATAAATGGCAATAAAATGAATGAAAGGAAATAGATTTTTATTTCAAATGATATGGAATAGATGAGAAAGAAAGATGAAGGAATTCAAATTGAAAAATGGATTGAACAAAGAAATAAAAGTGAAGTTAAAATAAAGGATGAAGGAAGAAATAAGAAAAACGGAAGTAAATAAGTGACAAACGAATGAAATAACAAAAGTATTAAGAAAAAAACTGGATGAAGGAAGGAAAGAAAAGAAAGATGGAAATGTGAAGGAAGTCGAGTAAATGAAAGAATATTAACGAAGGAGTTTAGTAATAAAAATTACAGAAGAGAAGATAGAAGGAAAAATCAAAATAAATAATGTTCATGTAGGAAAGAAATTCTTCATCACATGGGTTTCTACGGTTGAAAGATAACTAAAGCACTTTGGCAACGTTCTGACGTCAGCACACATCCGTTAGTGTTGCTATGACAGCGTCCAACGGGCGCAAAAAAAGTGGGCGAGGCTGAGAAAGGTTGGATTTTGGTTGGAACAGGCGTAGAGAGGAAGGGAGACAAATTGCTTATTCTTTGTGGCTTCGTATTAATGATCGGACGACGAGATAGTAGTTTTCGGGGAGTGGTGTGGCTTATACGAATTTAAAAGAAGAAGAAAAAAAACTATAATCGGAAAAGATTGTCAATTTTTGTCTTGATGTTTGCGGTTTTTGGGGTTTTTTTTTCTTTACTTGTGGATAGTAACAGTCGAATTCGCGCGAAAATAAGGTGGGGAGGGGAAAAACAGAAAGAAATAAGGAAAAACAAAGGGAAGTTTAGAATACCAAAAAAAAAAGAAAAAAAAAAAAAACGGTACTGTAACCGAGGAAAAGAAAAATTGGTAGCGTAAAGGCAACGTATAGAGGAAGGAAAAAGAGGAAGCAAAAACTGTTAGGACAATGAGGAAAGAAGCAAGATAAATATTTCAATGTAACGAAAAAAAAATGTGTAACACGGAAGGGGAAAGGAAGACGACAACAAAATAGAAATATCACGGCAACATATATATGCTTACGGCTATGCCATGTTATAACACCGGTTTTCGTAGTTAAGTAACATTGAGCTTGGTCAGTGACTAGATGAGCGACCCCTTAGTAATTCCTGATGCCATAAGATTGGATGTGTGGGTCGTGTAAGAGATAACGGTTGGGAACTGGAAACCTGAGCGCCAAGTTCCAATTCCAGTCGGTTTCTTTATATTTACTTACGCACAAGTTTTGTTTCCACCTCTTCTCCATCAATTCTCTGATATTGATGGAAATACATATGTATTCCTGTATAAATTTGGGGTAAAATCATATTTATAGACATCAATTGGGGGTCTTCATACTATAATACTATCTAAGCTACGCTTGGACACCTCGAGGCGGTGTAATGGTTAGCAAGCTTGTCTCGCTAGAATATTTACGGCTGAGTTGTGAGATCAATCCTCCCTGGGTGCGCCTTACTTTCGGCCTTGTGCCACATCCAAGCCACGCTTGGAAAATCACTATATTATGGGCATCTCGAGGCGGTGTAATGGTTAACAAGCTTGTCTCGCTAGAACAATTACGACTGACTAGTGAGTTCGATCCTCACTGGGTGCTCCATACACTTCGACCTTGTGCCACATCTAAGCTACGCTTGGAAAATCACTATCTAAGCTATGCTTGGAAAATCACTATACCATGTTGCTTGGCCTAAGACAATTGTGAAAAAATTAATTGAATATTCAATTAATTTTTTCACCATTGTCTTAGGCCAAGCAACATTTGAATATTCAATTAATTTTTTCACCATTGTCTTAGGCCATGCAACATTTGAATATTCAATTAATTTTTTCACCATTCTCTTAGGCCAAGCAACATTTGAATATTCAATTAATTTTTTCACCATTGTCTTAGGCCAAGCAACGTTTGAATATTCAATTAATTTTTTCACAATTGTCCTCGGCCAAGCAACATGGTATAGTGATTTTCCAAGCATAGCTTAGATGTGGCAAAAGGTCGAAAGTATGGAGTACCCAGTGAAGATCGAACTCACTACTCAGTCAATTCTTCTAGAGAGACGAGCTTACTAACTATTACACCGCCTCGAGGTGCCCAAGCAGCATGGTATCGGACGTCTATCGTCAAAAGAAATTTAAGACGAATTTTCTTTACAATAATAAGTCACGCTGCACAAGGCCCAGGTAGCGTTCAAAAATGGAGTGTTACAGAGTGACATAGAAACAAATTTAAGACAAATGTTAAATGTTATTATACAAAAGCGAAAAAAATGTATAACCAAAAAATGTCTATTTTACAATCTTTGATATCAATAAAAAAAATTGTTATTCTCTTTATACACGTGAGTCAAGGTTTACTTTCATTGTTACCATTTCACAGACGGTGTTGTGCTATTTTGTTTTAGGTTAATTATTAGAACTTATATCAGTGAATCCTGATTCCAAAATTCTTACAACATAAACATATTTTTTGGCTTAAAATAACCCTCAAAAGATTGGTAAACTGTAAAAAACAGATCAGTCAATCAAACGATATGTGTGTCCTATTTGCAATAGAAATGATAAAGTAAAAAAAAATTCGTTTTACGTCACCTTTCATCTTTGAAATTGGCAATTTTTTTCTCCATATTAGGTTTAAAAAATTCCTATTAACAATGAATTTTGCAAAATCTTCAATCATAATTGATCAGTGAAATAAAACGAAGTGACATTTGTATATCCAACATGAAGTAGAAAATTAAAAGGTATGAGGAAAAATATATTAAATCAAGTACCAATACAACTAATTGTTAAACAATTTCCATTTTAATAAATAAATAAATTAATTAATGTATATAAACTTAGCCTGATGAACCCGACAGCGGTGTATTTTTTTAAAATAAAACGTCTCTTAACAATTGTTAATTACCTAAAGAGACATTTTATTTAAAAGTCGAAACAAAATGTACAGTTTTGTAGTAATTACTTACATGTTTAATATAACAGTGTATTATATGCATGCATACTTATATATATATATATATATATATATATATATATATATATATATATATATATATATATATATACAAGCCAATATCCATTACTCCACCGTGCCTCAGCACGTAAGTGAATGTAATGGATTCGACTGGAATTCGAACTCGGCTCTGCGACTTCCTCAAATTTCCAAGTTCGAATTCCAGTCGAATCTATTACATTCACTTACGTGCTAATACCCTTGGGAAAGGTATGAGTCCTCTTCCTTTCCCTCCAGCTATGGGTAAAATAGCAGGACAGACTGGGTTCTATAGCCTTGGATGGCAACTGGTCTAGGAGAAGGACAACTCTGAATTCAAAACCTGCGGAGGGTCGTTTGGGAACCTTGTGGCATTCGGTGCACCAGGTCTCTGTATTCGTCCCTTCAAAAAGTGTGGATGGTCCTGCAGAGAGGCCTTCACCACTATAATCAATTCTCATGTGCCGGTGTCGGGCTGTCGGTTTTCTGGAAACTGATTTGCTTGACCCTCATACGTCGAATCTCGATGGGAGAGTCGATTATATATATATATATATATATATATATATATATATATATATATATATATATATATTTGTGTGTTTGTATATCTATCTATCTATATTATTCTTATTCTTCTTATTCTTTTTCTTCTTATTATTATTATTACTTCAAAGCACCCAAGAAATTTATATTTAGGCATTAAAGGAGTTGATACGCCGTTAAACAAACAAATCAAATCGTAATGACCTTCCGACCTTCATGCAGGGCCGTGGTGGTTGGCGTGATAGACCCATGAATGTCCGAGATAGCTCGACAAATTAAAAAAAAAAAAAATGACTGTTCTTGGCAAAAATTATCCTTCTTCAAAAAGACTTATCCTACCAACATTAAAGACTCTACTATTTCTAATGTTATGAAATCCATAGCTTGGCTGGTAGAGAAAAAACGTGTTCATGCTTTGTCCATGTCTAATAGTGCGATGTAAACACAATAGCATCGACCAGAATCTGAAACCAACCTACTGATTGCATTTACACCACCCACGCAAACATTGTCAAATGCATAGATAAAATAAATGAGTATCTAACCTACGATCAAGGGGGCTCCACCGTAGAGTAATGAGTGGCAAACTAATGTCACCCATAATTTTCAGCAGTAAGCTTTACTTTTACTTAGTGCTTCGTACTTGTGGCTTGCGACAGACAAAGGAAAGCTAATCTATACTGTCTTCTTTTATTTACAGTTCCTCCACCCAGGACGCTGGTGATCTTGGCTCTCCACAATTTCCTATCTGTTGAAGCTTGGATAAGCATGGAATAATAATAATACAACACAAAATGTACGTAAACAAAATGTATTGAAACAAGGAAAAGGTACACAATATTTACAGTTAGTTTTGGTATATTCTTGGGAAGACTGTTCCTGTAGAATGGGTTGACTTAATCGCAGTCGGGCAGAGTCTCTCGATTGGATCTCTTCTTACTTCTTCCCCCGTCTTCCCGGTACCAACCCATATTTATATGGTCGGTACTCCACTATGTAAATTAGGTGGATCGTACCACAACACTATCTTTTCTAGATTTTAATAAATGTTGCCTTTTTATTACCTCTCCTAAACTCTTTTCTTCAATCCATTTACACAAGCCCATTAAGTAGGTTATGGGGTTTTTTCCTCTACCCTTCTTGTCTTCAATGAGTATCAAATTTTCCAAGCCCATTTTCCTCACTGCGTACTCTAGAAATATCAATTGTTTCTTTCTAATGTTAAGCATGAATATCCTTTTATTGTTTTCCCTAAAACTTCAGGTTCATAATATTGTTTTGTGATGCGTCGTTTTATCAGTTCTACCGTTTAGTGTCAAGGTAGGAAATAACACGTTGAACTGATCAGTCACTCATTTCCCGTTGGAACTTTAATTACTTAAAAAGTGTTTTAACGGGATTGGGTAAAAATTAGAGTTAAGTCATTTGTAAGTGTTTTGTAAGTGTTTTGTAAGTGTAAGTCAGTAAGTTTTATTTTGTCGATCCGTTGAGACATTCAGATGAATCTAGAGCTTGCATTTTACATATCACTAAACACGCTGCTGCAGAAAACCATTTAAAAGACTCCATCAGTTTCCCTCTGAAAAACGGTTCATATATAAGGAATAGCAGGAAGTGATTAACTATGATTTTTAATGAAAAATATGAAAGTTAAGGTCAGAGATAAAATTTTGCATTCTAATTTTGTAAAACAGATGCAATACAAGCTCTCTATAAAAAAAAAAAAAGAAAAAAAAACAGCCAGGTACCGTTATTCCTTAATAAGTGACACTTGATAAATATTAACGCTTTAAAATCAATGGATTTCATTTTAATGCAGCCAAAACATGTTGCTTTATCTTAGCGTCATAAAAAGTCTAGTGTATTATATCAGCTATGGAGAACGCTGATCTAGTAATTAAATTGGATCTAAACAAGAGACGAACTAAAGTAATAAATGGAAAGACAGCAGAGAACGGTTTACGTGTTGATTCTTTCAGAGAAATAAAAACAAAAGCCAGAGATAAAAAAAAAACAAGGAAAAAAATGAAAAATATGAGAAAGATGGAAAATATTTGTTTAAAAAGAAAATATCGCAATAGCAGAGAAAAAAAAGTCGAGATTATCAAAATGAAAGAAACTAAAACAGGTAAAAATATTATTCACAATGGAACCATTATAAAAGAAAACATAAAGAATGGAATTGTTCATCAGAGAGGAATTGTCAAGTTTTATGGATAGAAAAGCGTTGCAGTTCGTTTACGAATTGATTTGTTTTTCTCTCATAGTGTATTCTCAATAGCGGACGGAAAATGGAACTCATAAAATGTCTGCTGTGAATGATAGCAATGTCTTCAGAATTAATGGTCAAAAGAAAGAAAGTAAAAGTAAAAGAAAAATGAAGAAAAAAAAGAAACAAGATTAAAATGAGAAGAAAGGAAAAAGAAAAAAGAAAGAAAAAGTAAAAAAAATGAAAAAAGAAAGAAAAAGAAACACGGTAAAAATCAAAAGAAAAAGAAAAAGAAAGAAAGAAAAAGAAACACGGTAAAAATCAAAAGAAAAAGAAAAAGAAAGAAAAAGAAAGAAAGAAAAAGTAAAAAATTAAGAAAGGAAAGGAAACAAGGTTAAAATGAGAAGAAAAAGAAAGAAAAAGTAAAAAAAATGTAGAAAAAGGGAAAAAGAAAGTTAAAACGAGAAGAAAAGAAAATGAAAGAAAGAAAACGTTTTCTTTCTTTCCTTTTGCTTTCTTTCTTTCCTTTTGCTTTCATTACGCTTTAAGTTTGAAAATTTGAATAAAAAGGAAAGAAAAAGAAACAAAATTAAAATGAGAAGAAAGAAAGAAAAAAGGAAGAAATAAAATTGAAAAATAAGAAATAAAGAAGAAAGGAAGGGAAATGAAAAGTTATTTTCTCTTTTACTCGTGTCTCTTTATTCTCTATTGTCTCTCTGTCTTTTCTTTTCCTTTTTCTTCTCTACGATCTCTTTTTGTTCATCTCTCTCATTATCTCTCTCTCTCTCTCTCTCTCTCTTTTCTCCTTTTTTTGATCATTCTGTCTTTCACTTTTTGTTCTTTCTCTCTCTTGTCTCACTTTTTATTTCCAGCCTCGCTATCTCTTTTCTCTCTTCCCTTTCTTCCTCTCTTTTCCATTTTCTTTTGTCGTACTCCTTTTTCTATCTTCTCTATCTTTCTTCTTGTCTCTCTTTTTCACTCTGTCTATTGCTTCTC
Organism: Acanthosepion pharaonis; assembly: GCA_903632075.3. Classification (NCBI taxonomy): domain Eukaryota; kingdom Metazoa; phylum Mollusca; class Cephalopoda; order Sepiida; family Sepiidae; genus Acanthosepion; species Acanthosepion pharaonis. The sequence continues at coordinate 745,553 of CAHIKZ030000044.1, read as the reverse complement.
TCACTCTTTTGTCTCTCTTTATATTCCCTCTATCTCTTTTCTATCTTCTTTATCTTTCTTCCTGTTTCTCTCTAACTCCATCTCTCTCTCTTTTAAAGCTGATGGAGAAACTGTATAAAAGTGGAGACATAGAATTAGAGAAACAATTCAAAAGAAAGACATAAAAATGGTTCACTGTGTCGTGCGAGACAATTTTTCTCTCCCGAATTTATCTTACGTATTTATGTTTACCATTTGTCCAGGCTAAAATATCTTTGCCACTTATAGTCCAGTGTTCCTTCTGTTTAACTATAGCTCCTTGATAAAATCCAAAGAAGAATCTGCAATATTATTGGTCTTGATCAGGCATCTCGGCTTCAGTCACTTTCCAACTGCCGTAAGTTTGCCTCCCTTTTCTATAAATACTTTAATGCTAATAGTTCTAATTAGCTCTTCGATATGATAGCCAGACATGTTTTTTTAAATTGAGAGCAGTACCATACTAGCGTTGTGATCACATCAATTTACAATTGAACTGATTTGAAACCGTACCTAACAGTTTCTATTCTCGCAATTCTGATTCCATGCTTCCAGTCAACTTTAATCTACAAGAATTTAAATGCAATGTCAATCGCTATGTACTGTCCTCCTGATTACGCTTCTGCTGTCTGTGATTCTTAGTAACTATTTTTTCTAATTCTTTCACACTTAGTAACCCCTTGTGTCTTAGTGGCTTTAATGTTTTGCTTGGGGTGAATTCGATAAAAAAGAAAATTACTACTAAAAATGGTTTTAGACCTCCCTGAATACCTTGTATTTAGGGAGTGAGGTACTTTATGTGGTTTTGTGTTAAAATTAAACCTATCAAAATATAATAAATGCCTAAATGCTCCAACCGTAGCTCGATAGATCGTATATTTATCCATGGCCTTGTTCCAGATATGCTAAAGTTTAGAATAGAATCCCAAGATATTAATGGAATTACAAGATTTAAAAAAAAAAGAAAAGTGACGTTTGAGCAGATTGTTTTAAAATGTATGTTTCTAAATATTTTGTCTTTATTTTTGCTCTCTTTTTTAAGCAAAGAGATACAATCCCGAAAAAATTCTTGAGAAAATTTCGATCGATAAAAAAATTTCTTTCGAATATTTGAGATTTAAAAATGTTTAAATTTTTAAACATGAATGTGGCAAACGTCATCTGAACCCAGGCAAAGTAGATTTTTCCGAAAATTAATTTTTTTCAAATTTAAATTTTTTTTTCTTTTTTAGAATATCTAAACCAAGAAAAAAAATGGATGTTTTTAAGAATTTTTTTCACTAATCTTAAACGCTAATCTCTTTCTTGTGCTCCAACCCAGTGTAATACTTGAACATTAAAATAATAATTCATGCCACTAGTTCTAACGTTCACGGATAAAACCCTCCATGCCAAACACATTGTGCCGAGCCAGCTTCATTTCCTTCGCTTTCCATTAGGATATATATATATATATATATATATATATATATATATATATATATATATATATATATATATATTTCCCACACGTAAGCTTCGAACCGCTGTTTTGTTCAAACCATAAATCCAAGAGGATGATTCCCTAATTACTGTAATCTTAGCCTGTTCAAATCTAGAGTTAAACGCTATTTTTGACACATATCCCCATAAATTGTGCCTCTCACTCTGAAACACACGAGTGGCTCTTGGGCCTTGTATAAAAATATGTGCGAATTATTAGGCGTAAATATAGTGTGAAAAACAGCTGTCCCATGGAAGGTAATTATTGTGAGTTATTAAGCCTTGATGTGGCACAAGGCCCTAAGAATAGAGCACCCAATGAGGATTGAACTCACTCATAGTATATCTAACAAGACAAGCTTGCAAACCATTACACCCCGTCGAAGATGTATGATTTTTTTTTTATAATTTCAACGTATAGAAATCTCAAACACTGTCTATTATTTAACACAGTTATGTCTTCTCTAGAACACTTTGTCTTAGGAATTTACATAAAAATAGGCAATAAAGACAGAAAGTAGATGGAAAGAAATCCTGCAGAATCAATGTGTTGATAGTCTCTGGAGATTAATAGAAAGAAGGTTGAGTGGCAGGGTTCATAATGTTAAACAACATCTTCGAGGTATTAAAAGCTTACTTAAAACGATTGATTTAATCATTTCGTCCCAATAACGCCAACCGGACGCAAGAGGTTACTGAGAAAAAGTACTATTAAGAAGAGTGGACCATAAAATAATATGAATTAAGAATAAAAATCGGCGGTTGGAAAGGGATAGAAGCCGAGATGTCAGGTCAGAACCTAAAATGTTGCGGATTCTTGTTTGGATTTTATCAAAAATCTGTAAATATATAGCAGGAGCACTAGACCAGATGATGTAACGTTTGACATTGCATTTAAATTTTTGAAGATCAAAGTTGATTGGAAAGCAAGAAGCCGGAAGAAAGTTCCACAACCGAGAAGTGCCATAGAAGAAACTGTTAGCATAGAACTTACGGTTACATTTAGACATTTTTGCAACTGTAAATTGATAAAGCCGAGATGTCAGGTCAAAACATAAAATATTGCGTATTCTTATTTTGATTTTATCAAGAATACCTAAATATTCTGTGGCAAAAGCAACGTACAGGGTATTCCAGATACGGCCTAAATCTTTTCGTTCTTCCTTCCTGTATTGTTGGAACACAGCAAACACGCCTCCCGTCAATCGAAGTGACAAAACTCTAGGAATGGTCTTCAGGCCGCACAGATCACACAGAAGAGTTCGGCTTTTTCGAACCGTTCAATTTGCAGTTTCTTACTTGAATTTTATCAAGGATTTCTAAATATATAGCAGGAGAATAGACTATATGTGACAGCAGTATTCAAAGTATGAATGAATCTATCCATTTCATGCCTAAAATGATGAGACCTTTCCGCCAATCTAGTACTGCGCTTAAATTCATAAAGTCTAGGTAGGCAAGAAGAAATTTTATCAGAAAAATTACCATGAAAGTATTTATAGAAAAGGCGCAGGAAAGCTAACTTATGGCGGTAAGAAATGGATAGAAGCCGAGATGACAGATCAAAACCTATAATATTGTGGATTCTTCTTTTTTTGATTTTATCGAAAATCTGTAATATAGCAGGAGCACCAGACCAGATGATGTAGCAATATTCAAAGCGTGGACGACTGGTAGACTGATAGATATGTAAGATAGATTCTGGAGAGACTAATTGTCTAGCACGACACAGTGAACGAAATTTCTTAGCTCCAGATTTAGCAATTGATTTAATATACTATTTCCACTTCATGTCAGCTGAATAACTTAATCCGAGAAGGAGCAACGAGTCATTTACTTGGAGGTTAGCATCAGCCATTCTGATGGAAAGTAATAAGAGTTCTCTCAGATAATTAAAAGAGAAGGGTTTCGTTTTCGATGCGTTAAAATTAACAAGACATTCCTTGCCACATTGTCACAGGTTGTTTGTCATTTTTTTTAGATCAGCTGCCAATTTCAATTCAAAGCAAGGACGTGTGCTAGACTTATAAATATGTGAGGTAGATTCTGGCGAAATTTGTCTATCACGACACAGGGAACCAAATTTCCTAGCAGCAGACGTAGCAACTGATTCAGTGTAATCTGTCTTTTCATGTATTTACCCATAGCTGGAGGGAGAAGAAGAGGATTAATACCTTTGCCAAGGGTATTAGCACCTAAATGAATAGATTCGACTGGAATTCGAGCTCGGCTCTACGATTCCTCAATCGGAGCCGCTATCCACAGCGAAACAGCTTGTCTGTGGATGAGTATATATATATATATATATATATATATATATATATATATATATATATATATGTATGTATGTATGTATATAATTATTTATTTAAAAATATGATTCCAAATCGCTACATAAGAGGTCTCATGTTTCAAAACAAGAGCCGAAAACTTCAATATAATCCTTTAAATTAAATTGAGTTGAAATTAAAAAGGGCTCCGTTCCATCTTCAAGCGAAATTTTTGTTGGAATAACGTATATCTGAAATTTACTTGGCTAGAATATGTAAAGCTTGGGATGACCCATGCCCTTTGTGCCTCCATGAAAAATTTCACATTATTAAACTTCTGAATAATAATAATCTGTTAAATAATAGACACGAGTTAACGGTTTTTTGTAGGCATCATCAGATTTTTGGTTTGAAATAAAAAAAAAAAAATTTATATAACTTGTTTAACAAATAACCCAATCATCAGATTCATAGTAGAAATTATTAACTACAAACTTGCATACAACATAACACCCTTCATAATCCATAGCCCAAATTAGTAGTTTAAACACCTTACATAAAAGATAACCCTTTATGAAGTCGTCAAAAACAAACGTTACGAAAGTCTTTCTTTTTATATGCACAATTCCTTTCATAATAAAATAAAATAAAATAAATAAATAAATCTCCATAGACAAACCAACTTGACGAAAGCTTAATACATCTTCGTTTCTTTTTTAACACCCCACCTTCCCCCGACTTGACACCTTGAAAGTATCTCTATACCGCTACTTATCATTAACACCCTACACTCGCCTACCCATTTTAGACAATTCACCATAGCTGTTACCATGGTGATTTTGATTTCAATTTTTAAAACAAGTAAATTTCAGATATACGTTATTCCAACAAAAATTTCGCTTGAAGATGGAACGGAGCCCTTTTTAATTTCAACTCAATTTAATTTAAAGGATTATATTGAAGTTTTCGGCTCTTGTTTTGAAACATGAGACCTCTTATGTAGCGATTTGGAATCATATTTTTAAATAAATAATTATATTTATGCTCTACTTTTGTATCGAGCACTATTTTTTAAAAATAATAACTAAAATACTAAGGAACTTTGGACTATTTATCTAACCAGTTCCTTCCTATTTTCCATATATCTTCACATATTATATGTATGTATATGTATATGTGTGTGTGTGATACAGCTAAAAATACTATGAGTTGCATTACATTACGCATGCTCAGAACAATGTTTTTACACTAAGATAAAAACACCATGGACCTACAGCAAGCAAAATCTCGCACACAGTTATAATGCACGTATAAGCTCGTAGATTAGTGAGGAAGCTGTTTAATTACATGGATTGACAATGCAATAATAGCGAATAGTGTAGTTAGTGCAGCCATGCGTACGGCACACTTCGCGACCCACTTTGCGGCTCCTTTTCCGATGAGCAGACGTTCAACTCAGGGTGAATGGACGAATCTTTGTTCAATCATTAGTTTAGAGAAGGTCGCTCGTGTTTTTGTACAACACAAACTATTTCTTAGCTGGAAACAACTTCATTGGATACCGATATATTTATGGCTTTGTATGTACGTACATGCAATAAAAACACGGCTGAAAATATAAGTAGATAGTTTGTATATATATATATATATATATATATATATATATATATATATATATATATATATATATATATATATATATATATATATATATATATATGTATATATATATATATATATAATTAGAAGCCACGTATACTTTCTTAATATGTATATATAAGAAAAGTTTCAAATTAAAAAATGATAATGTTTTTTTATGAAAGTATTTATTTATTTATATATTAAAGTATTTATTTATTATATATATAAATAAATAAATACATTCATAAAAAACATTATTATTTTTAGTTTGCAACTTTCTCTCTCTCTCTCTCTATCTATCTATATATATATATATATATATATATATATATATCAGTCTCTTTTTTATTTATTTTGTCTTTTCTTTCTTTTTTCTATCTATCTATCTATCTATCTATCTATCTATCTATCTATCTATCTATCTATCTATCTCATGTCAGTTGCAGAGATGCGTCACGTTCTGAAAGACGTTAATTGAATGTATGGAAATAGTATCTTCCGCTTGGAAGAAATTAAGTCTTATTTTCTTTTCTCTCGCTCATCACGTTTGCTGATATCTGCCAAAATTATCAAATATAATTTTAGATTCGATTTCGATCCAATACTTCAGCTCGTAAGCAGACCTGCTAATGTATGTATGACCAGCGTAATGTGCTGTCGACATAGAAAATCGGCTGAGCAGCTTCAGTCCAAATTCCCGCCCATGATGGTGCATTCATTTATGCACTCAGAATTCCCCGTGTTTATCTTTTCTTTCCTTCTCACTGATCCCCGTATGATCACCAAAGTTAAGCAATGTTGATACTGGTCAGTACCTTGAGGAATGACAACTTGGGTTTGTTACATTCGCTTACGCGCAAATACTCTTGTGAAAAGCAACGGGGAGGTATTTATCCATCTGTTCTCCCCCCAGTTATGGGTTAATTAGTAAGATTCGTTTCATTAAACCGTTATTATATATAAAAAAAATTTCTTACACTCTAAAATATTTCCTGGCTTTAAACAACCTGTAAATCAGTAAAAAACGAATCAAATAATCAATCATTTTTTCTTTTGCCTTAAGTATTCAGTAACAAGACACATTGGACTCTCTACACATAATTGGAATTTAGTATGTTTTACGGTTTATCAGCCGTTTTTGACGTAGAATAGATAGTTAGAAATAGGTTTGGTTTGCTTGAAATTCAAAATGGTAGACACAAGTTTGGTTTTCTTGTGTCGAAAATGTAGACAAGAGTAAAAAAGAACAATTCCGAATTGAAATCTGTTGAGAAAGCAATAGAAAACCATTCAATTGTTTATCCTAAGAACAATCAATGTAAATCACGATTTACAGATATTAAACAAAAGGAAGTAGCGAAGAGTCGTTACTATCTACATCCAGAAGCGCTACTTATATATTTAGCTTAGCTTAATCTATCACAAGGTTAAAATAGATCAGTATCCAGGAAGGAGTGTTTTCTCTAACAACTGGTCCGTAAGATCAGTTTATTTACTTTCGCTTTTTAGTGTTTATATATTAGCATGAAACTGATTAGTATTGTTCTGCGCATGCGTAATGTTGCGCACTTCATTGTTTTCTTTGGTTGCAGATATATTCTCCGATGCATATTTAATTTTACCCGTGCACATATGTCAATGTTCTGCTTTATTAATCCGGCGTATTAGAGGAGTTTAACCAGTTGGGAATCGGGTGCAACTCTCTGAAAGTCACGTGGTCGGGAAATGAATATCTAATCGCTAAAACTCTCCGCGCACAAGACTTTGTACAGAGGAGTTGAAAGGTGCGAAACTATATTTATAATACAGATATATTTGTCTATATTTCTGAGTTGAGGTATTGTAACTATTTACACTATTTACATGATTCGGACAGTTGTGTTATGGTGTGATTAGTAGTTGGGTTGATCAAATTAAATGCGGCTGCGTGTTTCAAGATATCAACATCCATACATTAAATTTAAACATCAAGGAAAAAAATCAAGCTCAGTGAACATTAATAAAATATTGTATTAACAATGATATACAAATATCAACAATAGTATAAAGAGTTGTTCCCCTTTTTCCGTAATAAAAAGGGTAAGTTTAGCTAATAAATGTTGAGTACAAAATTGAATGTAATTTAACTACAAAGTTCAATTGAAGTCTTAGCTAAATAAAGAATAGTTCCACAGTGTTTTATCAGTGTAGAAAGATCTAATGTTCATGAGTGATATCAACAGGAATTAGTATGATTACTCGAATGAGTAATAATTAAGAATTAAAATGTCAATATAGCGCTGTGCCTTATTTTCCAAGAATTGAACTGCAACTGGTGGTTTGGTTGATAGCGAAATTCTTTTATAACGATGGGTAGGCTCCGGATAGCTTAGCGCCAGAAATATAGAAAAGATACTAAAATACGCGATTGGTCAGGAAATGGACCAATCCGTGATTTTAGAGAAAAATTTGAATTACTTGCGATGGTTAAATTGTCCTATAATAAGTATCATGTATTTATTAACTAATGAGAATTGGAGAAAATATAGGCGTGGCACTACAGTTGTCTCCATCTTAAATATCATATTCACGACGTTTCGGCCGTTGTAGACTCCGGCCTTCTTCAGGATCTGTCTATATTTCTGAGATGAGGTATTGTAAATAATTACACTATTAACATTATTCGGACAGTTGTCCCCATCTTAAATGCCATATTCACGACGTTGCAACCCTTATAGGCTTCGGCCTTCTTCAGACTCTGTCTATATTTCTGAGATAAAGTATTGTAAATAATTACACTATTACGAGACATAGATAATATAGACATAACAAATCAACATTGCAAAGTGGTTGTTAGTTTCACATCACATGAAATATTGATCCCTATATCCACACTTTACTCTTCCTATGTAAAAACATCAAATTTTAATCGAACGATGAGGAACAAATGTATATTTATTCTTAGCACAAACAAACGTTTTCTATTTATTTTTTACCTTATCATATATATATATATATATATATATATATATATATATATATATATATATATATATATATATATAATTAATTTTTTTAAAAAATATGATTCCTTCACTACATAAAAGTTCTCATGTTTCAAAAACGAGGCCGAAAACCTCAATATAATTATTAGAATTAAATTGAATTAATGTATCAAGCCCTGTTTCATCCTCAAGCGAAAATCTAGGAATCTAGGAATTTAGGTGCCTAGATTTTCGCTAGATGATGAAAGAGGGCTTGATACTTTTAATTCAATTTAATTTTAATAATTATATTGAGGTTTTCGGCTCTCGTTTTTGAAACATAAGAACTCTTATGTAGCGAAGGAATCATATTTAAAAAAACTAATTATATTTTAAGCTCTACCTCTGTATGGAGCACTGTTTTTTAAAAATAAAAAACAAAAGTACTAAAGAACTCCGGATTATTTACCTAACGTGTTTTTCCTATTTTTCTACATATCTGCATATATATATATATATATAAATAATATTTTTTTGTTTAAAAATATGATTCCTTCGCTACATAAGAAATTTCGCGAAATTTTAGGAATGAGCTATCTCTCAGTTTACGTAAACACACGTAAACCGAGAGATAGCTTATTCCTAAATTTTCGCTTGAAGATGAAACGGGACTAAACACCACAATTCAACTTAATTTTAATAATTATTTGGATGGTTTCGGCTCTCGGTTTTGAAACATGAGATCTCTTATGTAGCGAAGGAAACATATTTTTAAACAAAAAATATTATTATTATAATAAAGCTCTACTTCTGTATGGAGCACTGTCTTCTTAAAAATAAAAACAAAAATACTAAGGAACTCCGGATTATGCACCCAATGTGTTCTTTTCTATTTTCTGCATACCTGCGCACTTATACTATATATATATATATATATATATATATATATATATATATATATATATATATATATATATATATATATGTCTGTGTGTGTGTGTATATATATATATTTATGTATATGTATATGTATATATATGATTGCAGAATGCTCCGTTTGAAAAAAAAAAAAAGCTTAAAACGTCCAATCTCTCACACACACACACACACATATAAATTTATATATCTTTAACGATTTCACACAGATTGCAATTTTGCATGCATCCTCGACTCGTGTCTTCGCTCAAATGGATATTCTTTATTGCATGCATCCAGGGAAAAAGCTTTCAGTTTATTTCCTGTCATCATCTGACACTATAAGACGCATCTTTTATTAGTTTCTATATAATCATATGCGCCATTTTGCAATTTGGTTGCCATAACGACGCCAGGCAAAAGTGTATACGCATGCGCAAAATGCGTGAACCTATCTCTGACATGTTTCATCCCATTCACGATGTTCCGTGTTTTTATACATCTACCTGTAGTGTTTCGTTTATGAACTAATGTTAAATCGAATGCAGAGTTGAAAATTGATCCCATTTATCACCATTGAGACGTAAAATAGTACGAGATTGCTGAAAAGTTCTCGGTCCAACCAGGAAGCTTTATGTTCTTTCATTTGGTCTGATTTCCGAAAGTGGATCGGGGCGACATCTTTTCACTACACGTTCGTGTATCAATAAATATACAGTAATCGCTGTTTCTTTCCATTTATTTTTTTTTATTCATTTTTTTCTTTCTTTCTTTCTTTCTTTCTTTCTTTCTTTCTTTCTTTGTCTCTCTTTTTGCTGGATTAATTCACACTTTCTTTTATTATTTCCTTATTTTTTTTCTTCTTTGATCAAATCTTGTATCCAAGAAACTGCAAAGTCGCCATTCACTGTTGTCTCTAATTCCAAAACGATTTATCGTCCTGGGCAAGACGATAAACTACATCCAACAGCAAGGCCTCTGATCGGGTGGCTTTGAGGAGCGTGGAATTAACTCGGCGTGGTAGCACCTGTTAGGGTCCCAGCTATGGGCAAGTAGTTAACCCCCAAAACTTGAATCAAAACAATATGAAAGTATAAAAATAGGTTTTAATGTCATCAAAACATTTTTGAAAAAAAAAATATTACCAGCAATAAAAATATTGTCGGTAATAAATAACCCATTGAGGTTGATATACCGTAAGACAAGCCAAACCAAACCAAACCAGACCAAAAGATTTATCCCCTCTTTCCAATTTCGTCATTTCGTAAAGGACAGTCGACACCATTTCTTTCTTATTAACTTTGCATTGCTAATGAGGTTATAATACGTTTATTACTATTAATTGTAGTAGAGGTCTCAGTTCAAGGTTAGACAGCGGGTTTTGTGGAAGATCCCCCTCACAAAATATTAACAAATTTTAAGTTTAACTGAAAAATGTAAATATTACTTTTTATTAAAAGTAGTATATAATTTAATATAATTTTTATTTTTTATTTTATTTCATTTATTATATATACTATGATTGTTATATTTATTTGAAGTTATATATTTATAGTTTATTATTATTTCTTTCAAATATTTTTCACAGTTACTGAGTTTTTCTCTATTATTGGGTTGATGCATAACTATTGGGCGTTTTTAATACAAAATATTCTTTAAAAACCGCCTAATAATTATGCACCAGCCAATAGTATTTAATTGCTTTTTGCCTTTGCTTACCTAAAGTTACATTTATCAACTTTGCATTTTCTAGTCTCGTTTATTTTTTTTATCCATTTAAGGTTTATGTGTTTAGTCAGTTCCGTGCCATACGTGATACACGTCTGGGCGATCATGTTTCTTTCGATCCATGACTGACTAAGGCACGGCCTCCATATACCATTGCCAGTCTAGTTGAAGGAAAACTTTGAATTCAAATCACCTCCTCCCTTGTAGGTCTTGCATCTTCTAGAGTGGGGCAGGGTAACCTCAACATCCTTGGTGCAAAAGGAACCGGCAAGCCACTGCACTATTTTGTCGTGAATGCCAATATGGACGACGACTGTAAGATGGAGGGGAGTGATGACCTCAGCGGCGCCAAATGCGCTAAAAGAAAAAAGAATAAGTAATAGCAGTAGAACTATTTTTTGTGGGTACATTTTTTTAAATGATGAATGATCATTATTATCTTTGGTAATCAGACTAGGATGTTTATCTTAGTTGTAATAGTCACATTTCAGGCGTCCGTCATTGTATACTGTACATTTTTGCAAGAAACACTTTACTTAATTTAAATGAAATGGGTAGATTGTTCATTTCCCGCTTTCTGTTTAAGAAATATTCCATATCAAGTAATACTCACCAGTTTTATTCACCCTTGTGTCGTCTTACCGCCACATATACGTTGAGTTTCGTAAGACCACCGAAGTTAAGCAACGTCGAACCTGGTCACTACCTAGATGGATGTTCGCTTGGGAATGGTATTAGGTTAGATTGTCGAAGGACAAGGCGTCGAAAGACAAAATGACGAATGGACAAAGAATCGCATTGACTAAATTACGAATGGACAAAGAGTAGCATTGACTTAATTACGAATGGACAAAGAGTCCCATTGACTTAATTACGAATGGATAAAGAATCGCATTGACTAAATTACGAATGGACAAAGAGTCGCATTGACTTAATTACGAATGGACAAAGAGTCGCATTGACTTAATTACGAATGGACAAAGAGTCGCATTGACTAAATGACGAATGGACAAAGAGTCGCACTGACTAAATGACGAATGGACAAAGTGTCGCATTGACTAAATGACGAATGGACAAAGAGTCGCATTGACTAAATGACGAATGGACAAAGAGTCGCATTGACTAAATGACGAATGGACAAAGGGTCGCATTGACTAAATGACGAATGGACAAAGAGTCGCATTGACTTATTTACGAATGGACATAATGTCAAAAAGACGTTTTAAATGGACAAAATTTTGAACAAAGTAAAAACAAACATATCGTCATGATTTTAAAAATCCGTTTCAAATAATCAATTAAGCTATTCTAAATTTTTTATTGCTTCGTTTTGACATCATTTCATAAATGATAGCCTTAAAATAATGAAATTATTCTTTATTTTTACCACATTTGTAATTTCTGCATAAATAAGAAAAATGTTAACGCTTTACTGTAGCTTGAATTCAGATCCTTGTTAAAAAATGTTAGCAATTATATAGAAAGTTTTTTTCATTGAGATTTTTATATTATTTTGAAATTTAAAAAAATAATTATTTACCGACAGGATACTTGCATGCTAAGTAAAAGGTATTCTATTCTAGACACATTTCTGGCCTTTTGTCCTTTAGCCAGTTCGATTTTTTTCCGTTCGTCACATAGAACGTTCGACATTTTGTCCATTTGTCATATTTTCTTTCGACATTTTGTTCTTCAATAATGCTCACAAGAAAGAACGCCATTATGTTTTCCATGTGGATTATTAGATTTACTGAATAGATAAGTGGTTATATATCTCCCTCAAATACTTACACGTAAGAGGAATTTTACCAATGCTTCAAAAACGAACTCACAAAACACCAATTCATCTTAGGAGAAAAAGCTGAACAAAGTAAAAACGAACATATCGTCATGATTTTAAAAATTCGGTTCAAATAATCAATTAAGCTATTCTAAACTTTTATTGCTTCGTTTTGGAATCATTTAATAAATGATAGCCGTAAAATAATGAGATTATTTTTATTTTTACCACAATTGTAATTTCCTCATAAATAAAAAAAAATGTAACGCTTTACTGTAATTTGAAAGCAGATCCTTGTTAAAAAAATGTTAGCAATCATGTAGAAAGTTATTTTTCATCAGAGTTTTTATTTTTTGTATTATTTTAAAAACAATTATTTACTGACAGGATACCTGCATGCTAAGTAAAAGGTATGCTATTGTAGACACATTTCTGGTCTTTCGTTATTTAGTCAGTTCGATTCTTTTTTTTACCATCCGGCACTTTCTCCATTCGACACTTTTTTCAGTCGATACATTGTTCGACATTTTGTCCATCACGACTTTGTCTTTCGATCCCGGAAATAACCAGGTGCTGTAATCTTCGATGTGCGGTTGGGGCAATGGATAAGGCTCGGGATTGGAAATATTTCAGTATTGTTCTCTGTTATCTTAGTTATTTAGCAAGCATTGACGACAACACTTCACTCTTTACATACGATCAACTATGCTTAAATTCATTTCCTCTCCTCTGAAAATAGCTTTTGGATGTCTCACCACTCTTATTTTTAGGATTCGGCTAGCTTTTCTTTGGATTCCTTGTCACAAAGATATGAATGGAATACACAAAATTCTTGGTCATGTTTTAATCTGTGTTAGGTTTGATTCGGTGGAATACTTTCCAAGGTTTGAACTGCCATTAAAGACAGCGCTTGTGTCGTATGAACCGCAGATGATTTCATTGTGCACGCTAGGCAGAGCATATCAGATTGTTCTCTTTTATTCTACTGGTCTTTTCTTCAGAGTCTATATTTCTGAGATGAGGTATTATGTACATTATTTACATTATTCGGACTATTGTCCTCATCTTTTTCGCCATATTTTAGAATCTGTGACAGTTTGCGTTCCGTTTTCATAGTAGGATCCTTTTTCACTTTGCTGTAGCTACCATTGCTAATGAGGTCTTCCAGTTTTCTTGTATAATCCGATCTGTCCATCACTACAGTCGCATTACCTTTGTCAGCCGGTAGTATGATGATGTTTTCGTTCCTCTGTAGGGATCCAATCGCCAGCCTCTCCAGTTTTGTTATGTTAGACCCGGGCGGCTTGGCCCTCTCCAAAGTCTGTCTCACTTTCCATCCCAGTTCATCCGCCTGAGTCTGAGGAAAGCCCAAGGCTACTTCCTCGACTCTGGCAATGATGTCCAAGTATAGTACTCGCCTGATGGTTGTGGCGAAATTGAGATCAAACATGGCACGTAGAACTAGAACAGTCTACCCCAGTGAGCGAAATAAAGGTTTCAGTTCGGAATTCCAACCATCTGAAGAAGGCCGGAGCGTACAACGGCTGAAACGTTGTGAAAGATATGGCGAAAAAGATGAGGACAATAGTCCGAATAATGTAAATAATGGTCTTTTCTTGTTAGCTGACGTTATGCTTGGAATGTAGATGTTACCTGAAGGCTGCTCCTAATACTATTCATCTCTATTTAATATGTGTCGCTACTTAAGGTTTTATTTCGATGTTATTAGCAGCGGACGACCACTTTCTATGGATAGGGAAAATTGAAGTTCAGGTGAATAATTTATTTTTATGTTTTGTAATTATTTTAATACGCCAGTGGTCGGAGGTACGTTGGAAAGGTGAATAGCGACACGGATTGAGGAATTACAGTCGAATCCATTACATTCACTTACGTGCTAAAGGTATGAATCCTCTTCTTTTCCCCCCAACTATGGGTAACTAGCAGGACCGACCAGGTTCTATAGCCTTGGATGGCTATAGAACGCAGAAAGAAATGGCAACCTACTGAAGGAAACAAATCTGCCACGTCAGTCATGAATCAAAGGTAAATGATCGTCTAAGCATGTATTATGCATGGCACATAACTGACTGATGACTTTCCAGTCGAATCGATTACATTGATTTACGTGCTAACACCCTTGGGAAAAGGTATGAATCCTCTTCTTCTCCACCCAACTATGGCAACTATAGCAGGACAGACCGAGTTCTATAGCCTTGGATGGCAACTGGTCTACCGTAGGAAAAAATCTGCCACGTCAGTCATGTATCGAAACATATATGATCGCCTAAGTGTGTATCACGCATAGCACATAACTGAAGTGATATTCACTTGGGAAAGGTATGAATCCTCTTTTTCTCCCCCAACTATGGGTAAATAGCAGGATAGACCGGGTTCTTTAACCTTGTCTACCGCAGAAAGAAATAGCAACCTATTGCGGGAAAAATCTGCTACGTCAGTGATGTATCGAAAGATACATGATTGCCTAAGCACGGCACATAACTGACTGAATGACGCCAGGGGTTACTCAGTTTAAAATAATATAACCAAAAAAAAAAAAACATTATTAAGATCAGAAGAAATTAAAAAGGAACAGTATTTAAGAAGAACGAAAGATGGATTAATATTTTTGACGATCAGAGTCGAGTTGAAAGCAAGAGGCAGGAAGAGTGTTCCACAAGAAGAGAAGTGCTAAAGATGTCGTGTGAAAAAAAAACAAAACAAAAAAAATCGCAATAATGTATGGTAGATTGGTGAGTACTATTTTTTTTTAAGCATTTCACCCCAAGAAAGATGGAAGTGCCACTAGCTCGCAAGGGGTTACAGAGAGAGAGAGAGAGGGAGAGAGCAAGACCAAAGAGACATGTTTGAGGAAAGGATAAAGAGAAGGACGAGGATCAAGATCAAGGTATTAGAAGATGTCGATTGACATTACATTTGAATATTTGAAGACTATAGCCATCAGGGAAGCAAGTAAGAGGAAGAGAGTTCTACAGACGGGAAGTGCGAGATAAGAAGCTGTCGGAGTAGAAAAGACGGCTACAATTAACCGTTTCGACAGTGAGAGGGTGGAACCGAGATTCCAACCTAGTAGTAAGGTTAAATTCATGCAGTTTGGGAACCAGCGAAAGTAGCTCGTCGGAGGAGCTGGCGTGAAAATACTTGAAGAAAATACAGAAGGAATCAACGGCATGTCTGTGAGAAGGTGACTGTAGACAAGATGCCAGATCAGGACCCAGCACATTGCATATCCGTCTCTGGATTCTGTCAAGGACATCGAGATAAACAGTGGGGGCACTAGGCCATATATGGCACCAGTATTCCATACAAGGACGAATGGTTGATGTATAGATTGGAGGGGTGGATTCAGGCTAAAAAAACTTTCTGGCGCGACACAGAGATCTAACTTTCCTTGCGGTAGATGAAGCTATTGATTCAATGTGTTTCTTCCACCTCAGGTAGCGGACAGCGTGAGACCAAGCAGGCGCAGAGAGGCGCTCTTGCGGAGCTGGGCACAAGTCATTCTGATAGGAAGCAGTGAGGGTTCTCTGTGGGAGGTAAATGAGAGCAGTTTCGTTTTGGAGGCATTCAAGTTTACAAGCCATTTCTTGTCCCAGTCAACCACAGATTGTAGGTTCTTTTCGAGACAGACGGCCAGGTTAGTTTTATCAGCGATACCAGATTTTCTATTGGGGCAGGAGTAAATAGTAGTGTCTTCTGTGTAGACGCTTACTTGGGAACTGATGACATCAGGAAGATCGTTAATGAAGATCAGAAACAGTGTAGGACCGAGGACAGAGCCTTGGGGAACACCAGCGTTCGAATGAAAGGAACTGGATAAGAACCCGTTTAGGACTAACTTCATTTCACGGTTCCACAGGAATGATTGTATTAAGTCAAATAATCGTAATGTAATGCCGTATCCCTGAAGCTTACGAAGAAGGCCGGCATGTCAAACCCTATCAAACGCGTTAGAGATATCTAGAGCTACGGCTGGGAGGCATGGGAAATAGATTCAATGAAGAGTTTGGTTGAAATGTTACAAAACGCGTAAACAGAATATCATGGGTATAACATAAAAATGAGAATGTTGGCCTGAAAGCTTTCGTAATAATATGATTCCCTGTGTGATTCGTAAATGATATGAATGGGTTAAAACTGAAAGTAGCAACATGTCACCTCCGATGTCGAACACTGATCTATATGTACTTAATGTTATTTGCTTATTGAATTATTGGTGTATATATTAATAAATGAGGAGTCACGGTGGAGTAATGGATAGTGTGGAACGTGGAATCTGAGAGCCGAGTTCGAATCTCAGTCAAATCAATTGCATTCACTTACGTGCTAATACCCTTGGGATAGGTATGAATCCTCTTCTTCTTCGCCCAGCTATGGGTAAATAGCATAAAAGACCGGGTTCTATAGCCTTGGATGGCAGAAAGAAATGGCAACCTACAGAGGGAAAAATCTGCCTCGTCAGTCATGTATCATGCATGGCACATAACTGACTGATATTGATAAATATACATTTTTCTTTACCTCGGAGTTTCATGTACAACGTAATCTTCTGATGCAGAACTTAGATTCTGAATCCAGCACCTGAAGATATCGTTGTGTATGAAACTAAGTCATGTTACCAACGAAGAGAAAAATGTATATTTATTAATATATAATATATAGCTCTGTTATATTATATCGAGCACTATTTTATTAGCACCAACACTCAATGTGCTATATTATATATTAATTTATATGTACAGGGTGCGATATGTAAAATGTCGACAAAATTACGCAAAAATGAAAATAACACTGAAATCTCATTTTAACACATAAATTGACCAACATTACACAAAAATATATTGAAATACTATAGAGTAAAGTTATTCAGTAAAATCGCCATTGGCTTCAACCACGCCCTCCAGACATTTTCGAAATCTCCTGCAACTATTCTGGATGGTCTCCTTGTTTAAGTTGATGAATGTTGCCATAATCCTTGCCTTCAGTTCATCTTTGGTGTTACAAGGAGTTTAGCTTGACTCTCGCTCAAATGCGCCCAACACATAATAATCAATGCGGGGTGCAGTCTGGGGCATTAGGTGACCAGATGTAAGGGGTGATGTGGCCGCAGAAATTGTCTGACGGCCATGATCGGGTTCTTCTGCATGGTGAAGCATCCTGTTGCCAGACATAGTTTCATCAAGAAGACGCCCGCTAAACATAGGACAGCAATATTCCTTCAAGGCAATTGATATAGGCCTCCATGTTGAGTCAGAGGCACTCACCAACAAATCCTTTAACATCAATACACGGAAAGTTATTCGTGAATATGAACGGATTTTATTAAAAATTACCAGACATAAGTTCTGTAATTTATCCAGTCAGACATGCCTAAAAGAGAATTTGCTGCCTAAATACAAAATTTTATATATAATATTTATATATATATATATATATATATATATATATATATATATAAATATATAAAGATATATATATATATATATATATATATGTATATTTAATCTATATATATCAAACTGACTATGTGTGTGTGTGTGTGTTCGCGAAATACTCGAGAACCATAAGGCATATTTCCAGCAAATTTGGAACATAGATTGTACTCGATACTGGGTGTGTCTGGGCAAAAGAATTAGTCATTTTTTTCAAAAATCAATAACCGATAATCGATAAATATAATCTTTAAATGGGAATTTCCATTAGTTTGGTTGTTTTTAAACTTTCAGACTTGAAGTCTAAACCCTAAGGCCGATTTTAGTGAAACTTGATAAGTGTATGCAACTTACTGTCACGCTTATTATACACGATATTGATTTTCGTTTCTCTCGACACTGGGATCCCCAGGGTGCCCCAAAATTTCAAATTGCTTCAACTTTGATGAAATGTTGCATGTTTGTTACGCTCTTACAATGAAATACAATTCGGTTGTCAGATTTTTAAAAATGCATCGGGGGCCCCCATGGTGACCCTATAACCCCCCCCCCTGGTGCCTCAATTGCTTTTCAAGTGTATTTTGTAGCAGTATTCCCCAATTTCAACGAAGATTTCAGTACATATTGAGATTATATCGAGTAACTGAAGTAGTCACTTGAAATTCACTGAAAATCAACACTGGGACTCCCACGAGTTAGGGGACCAGCAGGGAACCCCGAAATTTCCAATTAAGGCTACAGCCTTGGCCATAAAGTTGATTAAATAGAAAACTTAATAAACATGTCCTTTATTATTTCAATTACTATTAGTCTTAAACCTGTCCTTTGGCTTGAAATTTGGGACCCCTAGGGTGAACCAAAGGGACCCCCAAATTTTCAAATTGCTTCGATTTCGACAGTATTTTACATGTACGTTACAATCTTAAAACGAATCAAAAACGATTATCAGATTTTGAAAACTACATAAGGGGCTCCCAAGATGACCCATGAACACCTTGACGCCCCATTAGTCTTTCAATTGTAGTGGTTAGCAGCATTCCGATGAAAATTTGCAGATAATTTGTGTTTAGATCAATCAACTCAAAATCAAAACTGACACCCCATGTGTCATAAATACATTACGAAAAATATCAGTTTTTCCCATGGATTTCCCGTTTTGGTACTGAAATAGTTTAGTTTGCATTAACTTGACGGCAAAAATTATATCCTCCCTTAAGAAAAAATAATAAGGGCAAACGAGAGTGTGCAGCAATGAGAAAAGTGCACGTAGGTATAAGACGCGTGTGCGAGATCGATCGAGATGTGTAGTGTGTACAATTGATTTTGCTCCACGTGCAATGGTCGATCGAGTTATGTAGTTCGTACTGTCGATTTTGCTGCACGTGTAGTGATCATTAGTGCTGTGATGAAATAAATGCAAAAAAATCTCATTCGCATCAAAGTTGTCATCCAGTAAAAAGGTAGGCTGCTTTCATGCATGTATATTTTGAATTTTCGATATTTTAAATTTAAATTTGTGAAAATCATATTATTAAAAAAGTTTAAGCGTAAATGCCAATTTTTAATTTTATATTTATCATCTTCTAATCAGCGTCTAAATAATGATTACTAACTCATATATTTGGAAACTTGAGCCCTAAAATTTTGACAGTTTTATTCTGAAAAATGAACTTATAATAATATAAAGACCCTCTTTCGATTCATTTATAATTACGCTAAACTTAGCGTGTACGTTTTAACGTTCATAATGAGTAGGTTTTTAGCTGCACGTTTAATTTTTATTTTTATCACTAGAAAGTTTTTTGGTAGTCTATTTTTAAATAAATCCTAACTTTACGAGCTTGCTTATAATTGCTTACCACGTTCCCGTGGTCTCCCTTATAAACTTGCATTTAATTTATTGTGGCTATATTTCCATTAATTTGTATAATATTCTTGCTTTTTAATTGATTACTTCATTGTTATTCAAAAAGCTTAGCCAGATCCCTCCAACTACAGCCTGACAGTAATGCCAAGAAAGCGAAATCCTTCACTTGGACGTGCTACTACTACAGCCAAACGCATGAAAGCACAGAAAAGAAATGCTTCGCAACAAGAAACTCAAATTAGACAGACACAAAAATGCTATTCGTACAGCTAATGCAAGGTCAGCAGAAACTAATGAGCAACGGTTAACTAGGCGAGGAAGGAACGCTGCCAGAACTACTGCTACTCGAACTGTCGAAACTGAGGGGCACAGAACAATTCTATACAGTCTTTTTGAACGTTGGTTTTCATCCTTGGCACGGCTGCTAGAAGTTTTT
>CAHIKZ030000044.1:662500-720000 GCA_903632075.3 Acanthosepion pharaonis | reverse complement strand
AGGTAACGAAATTAGACTCGATATAGCGCTGCTCGATCACAAATTCGTGGTGGAACATCTCAGAGTTTCTCTTTTACCCATAGAACTGTGCCTCCCCGAATTACGGCTACTATCCCCAAGCCGTTCACCCCAGAGCATTAGAAGCCGGTTCAAGCAAGGATATATAGAGAGAAATAATTAGGAGGATTTTAAATAATCATAATTAAGTAATTCATCGAGTCTAGAAGTAACCTCAACAGTTAATATGGCTTTTGCCTCCTATCGTAACTGTTCGGGTTTCAGTTCTCCGTAGTGGATGCGCACTGCTGATGAGTCACAAATATAGGACGAAACGGCCGTCCAGTGCTTTCTGCATTCTGTTGAGGTTTCTTCTAGACTCGATGAACTACTTAATTATGATATATATATATATATATATATATATATATATATATATATATATATATATATATATATATATTACTCAACTCCTCGTTCTATTTGTTGTTGTCTTCCGTTATTCAATGTCTGTTTGCGGGCTAATATACTACCCGTAACAATAACGAGCGGCTAATAGGTTATTGGTCGTATCAATTATAATCTCTCTTAAGGAAAGTCTGTTCAAATACGGGTATCTACTAAAATAACACGTTTGATTAATCAAATTTGTCGGATTAATAAATTAAGAAATCCATCACTTCTTTTGAAATTTGTTTCGCGTTAGAATACGAAACTAAACAGATATGAATATTTCGAGAGTCTAGGAAAAAAGGAGCTATTCAACTGATCGAATCGGTCTAAAGCCCGTCGCATCTAACGACAGTTTCACCTGCCAAGGAGGAAACAGGTTCGAATCTTGCCGGAGAGCCGTTATTTTTTGTTAGTAAGAGGGAAGCCACGGTGTGTCTGTGAGAAAGTGACTGTAGACGAGATGCCAGATCAGGACTTATCGCATTGCATATTCGTCTCTACATTCTGTCAAGGACCTCGAGACGTACAGCGGTGGCATCAGACCACATATAACAGGAATATTCCACGCAAGGACGGATGGTTGATTTATAGATTTGAAGGATGGACTCAGATGAGAAAAAACTTTCTGGCATGAAACAGAGAATCAATTTTTATGCAATAAACTATCCTTTTCAGGAAAACGCCCTCTAGCGACCAAAAAACTGTGTTTCTCATAACAGCGTTCTCCAGCGACTACCAAGACTGTCCTTCCCAGATAAATGCTGTTCTCACTCTTTACATGAAGTTGCAGAGTTATCTTTTGCCTCGTTCACACTAACATTATTTTGTTTATGCATTTTTCTTTAACAAAAATAAACTTGGCAATATATTTTGCCTCAAGTTTTCGTTTTGTTTGTTTTTGTCTTCCGTCATTATAATACCCGTAACAATAACGTTATTGGTCGAATCAATTTAATTGGATCATGTTAACAATTTACGTCTCCCTTACAGAAAGTCTATTCAAATACGGGTATCTACTAAAATAACACGTTTAATTAATCAAATTTATTGGATTAATAAATTAAAAAAAAATCCATCACTTCTTTAGAAATTTGTTTTGCGTTAGGATACGAAACTAAACAGATATGAATATGTCGAGAGCCGGGGAAAGATGTGCGCTTATAATGTACCATTCAACTGACCGAGTCGGTGTAAAGCACGTCGACAAGAGACAGGAAGTTGTGAACACCCATTATTTCTAAACTTCTGAAAGCATGTATCTGACAGGGAAATAAATAAATAAACCTGGCTCTGTATGTTTTTCATCCGTTGATTCAACAAAATCAATAGATCATAATGTCCTATCCTGTCGACACTCCCACATTTTTTTCCAAAAACAACTGGAAAAAAAGCGTTGTTGTAAAACTGATTCAGGATATAAAGAGGTCTCAAAAGCAACAAAAAAGTAGCGTTCTGCGGTTCAGAATCAATTTGAAGTATCTGTTCCAAAAGCCGAAAGCCAGCCTACGGCTCCGACCATCAGTAGCAGTTCCAGCTTACCATAGCCGTCACTCCAACTATCTCCAACAGGCCTCCAGCTCCTGCCGCTCCATCATTTTATGACTTCATCTTACCGCCTACCTGAAGATTGTGTGCAGGCACATGAAACTTAAAGTTGTGGCCAGTCATTGCCTACTTGGTTATTGAACTAATATTCAAATTCTCTGCCATTTTTATGGCATAGAGCATATTTATGTCAGAAGGCTAATTTGGGGCATACTATTTAGAACTGCTTATTTTGGAATCACAATATGCTCTAATGTGAACTTGGTTGTCTAGTCTAGTTGAGAACTTTTTTGCCTTAATGCTTTAGGTTCTGTACCAAGACACAGGTTTCTCTTGTTAATGAACGCTTTTTGTTATACAGGCAAGCGTTTTTTCGACATTTTAGATCTTGGCTGGATGACCTACAATCCCCACGATGTGAGTTTGGTTTGCTTGTCAAATTGCACTCGTCCTGTGGTATATACTGCTTTCAACCATGCAAAAAAATATCAATAAAACAACGTGTTAACGTTTCAAGAGTTAACTGGAAAAATTGTTCGTAAATTCAAACAAACTGAGTCAATGGCAGATGTGAAAACACCATTGCGTGCTCGTTTACGCCGTTCAGCTGAAAACATAGCTGCGGTGAACGAGAATGTGGCCGAAAATCCACAGACCTCTATTCGCCAAACGTCAAACGTTCAAGAGTTAAACCTCTCCATAACAACGTTGAATCGTTCCCAATTGCACTCTCGGTTGGTCGATTATGTTGACCAAAAATGCATTTCTGTTTGAACGTCCATTTTTGTAATAGGCTTCGATAACTTTAACACGTTGTTTGATTGTTAATCTTTCCATGGTTGTAATTGCCAAATTGACTTAAGTTGTTAAATCTGAAAGAAAAAGAAAAAAGCTTAAAATTACTTCACATTTAAAATCGATCCAAGTTATTGGAACACCCTTTATAAGGGTGAGCGTTTTGTTTTCAAGAAGTCTCTACCAAATAGAAGGTGCGGATAAGCCAGAAATATAAGCAAATCTAATCGCTTCCTCTTTGTAAACTTGAGCGGTAACATGTTTGAATTTACGGTCCTTCACCAGAACGTTCAACGCATGAAGAAATTAATCCAAGGTTTCTCAAGTCTGTTGTATTTTGGTTGTAAGCAAAATTCCTGGCGCATATCTCACTTTTTTCTTAGGGGAAAGCTCTCTTTAGAATGTTAATATCTTCTTCTAAGTTTGTACATTCGCTGAACTGTTCATATACATTAGACGACACGTCGCTTATAAGAATATCCAACTCCTTACCGTCAATATCTCTGAGGAAGTTTTAAAATCTTCGGTACCAGTGATTCCATATTTTCTCTAACCCGGGTGTCTTACTATCTAGATCCAGAATTTTAGGTTTTAGTAACTGGTCCATGTTGATATCCGAAGCAAAAAACAGTTTGCATATGAATACAGCAGGTATATCATCAATGTCGTATATCTAATTTATTATTTCCGTAATTCACTCAATACCGAAATCATCTCCATTACAATTCTACCTGGTACTGGGGCTTTGTTCTTCTTCATTTTTCTCAGTGCCAATTTCATTTCAAACTTCGGTCCTTCCATATTTTTACCTATTAAACTGTTTCCTCTTTTATGGGGAAAGAGTTTGAAGCATATTTTTCGTTCTCTATTATCCGCGTTATCTCTTTTAATTTTATGCATCCTGTCGATGAACACATTTTTGACCTGTCATTCATCTTATTCTTTTATACAGAGTGAGTCCCCCGTATTCGCGGGGTTTAGGGACCAGAATCGACCGCGAATAGTTAGAATCCGCGAATACTTGTAACACCCCTAAAAGTGCTTATAAGTACCTATTTTGATTGTTAAAACCCCATATGCCTTAAACGTCCATCTTAAACACTTCAGAAACATTTCAGACCCTTTTTACAAAATTTTTGAAAAATAGTATTTGTGGCCATACACTTAGCGTAAATTTTCATTCATACGTACACTAGCCGTTTTTAATTATGCATAGATCGATACAACCATTGAAAATACTGTATAAAATATGTGTAACAAGACATAAAATATGAAGTTAAAAACATTTTCTAAAAACAGAACTGTAATAATACCCCCAGACTTAGCATAAGCCGCTTTTAAGACCCCAGCCGCAGCTCTTAACAAAGAACAAGACCCAAGCACTATGCATGTTTTTGCGTTTGTTTTTTACAATTAAGATGTACAATTCTACCAATTTTTACCATAAAAATGGACTGTTATGTGTTTTAAGTCACTTACATAACAGGAAAATAATACAAGAATATTTTAAATATGTTCTATCGAAAAAAAAATACACGAATCGAGGGAGTTCTCAGCGAATAATTTGTACTTACGTTCTTTAGAAAAACACGCGAATATTCGGCATTTCCGCTAATAACAAGTACATATGTTCTAAAGAAAAATCCGCGAATATGTGAAGCCGCGAATGCTGAAACGCGAATAGGCGGGGGATCACTGTATATACCTGCCATGTCTATGTCTCTCATTCTTCCTCTTTCTACACATTTTAATTGAACCATTCCTCTTTTTCCCGTCAACATTTGTTTCTCATTTCTTTGTGTTATGACCTACATATATAGAGTATATATCATTCGTTGTTATTGTTTGCTGTCTCCTTTTCATCATGTCGAGAATTTCATCTGTCATTTATTCCTGTCTAATTTTCTTTGGGATGATCACTTTTGTTGATGTTACGAAAACGTCTCTTAATGCGTCACACTTTGTATTAGCATTCTCATTTACTTCACTGTATCTTCTTTTAACGAAGTCAATAATCATTTCTTTGTAATTCGTCTCATTCAGGGGTCTGTTGAATGGTCTTTCTGAAAGATGTCTTGGCCGTCATCAACTTACGTAATTTCACTCTACATATCACAGGCGTTGGTCACTTCCGTATTCAGTACCTGGGTATGTTTTACAATGTAAAACTGCATTCCTGAATCACTTACTGATCGTTATGTAGTCGATTTGGTTCTGGGTTTATCCACGTCCATAATCATCGTTTGGTTTATTACCTTTTTCGATTACCGTGCACCATTAGACCAATTTTTCTCCATGTTCATTCATTCAGTCAGGTGCCATGCGGGATACACGATTAGGCGATCATGTATCTTTCGATACATGACTGACGAGGCAGATTTTTTACCGCAGTAGATTGCCTTTTTTTTTCTGCGGTAGACCAGTTGCCATCCAAGGCTATAGAACTCGGTCTTTTCTGCTATTTACTCATAGCTGGGGTCGGGGGAAGGGAGAAGAGGATTCATACATTTCCAAAGTGTATTAGCACATAAATAAATGTAATAGATTCGATAGATAGATATCAGCAGATTGTGATAGATATATGCATACATGTAAACAGTCCGAGATAGCTAGATCAGTTATATGCCATGCCTGATACTCGCTTAGGCGATCATGTATCTTTCGATACATGACTGACAAGGCAGATTTTTTTTTCCACAGTAAGTTGCCATTTTTTTCTACGGTAGACCAGTTGCCATCCAAGGCTATAGAACCCGGTCTGTACTGCTACTTACCCATAGCTGGGTGGAGAAGAGGAGGATTCATACCTTTTCCAAGGGTATTAGTACGTAAATGAATGTAATGGTTTCGACTGGAATTCGAACTCGGCTTTCCTATTCCTCAATCCTGTCCATTACTTCACTGTGCTCTTTAAACTATAAGTGGAGAAATTTTGATCCATGCCTATTCCAAGGAAAAATGGCGCAAAATGAAAGTAACAGTACCAAACAACCGATATAGATAGACAGATAAAAAAAAAATTAATATAGATAGATAGATACGAACAGACTGGAATAGTGTTATCTATCGTACCTATGAACAGTAATGGGTATGTCCAAATCCTCATAAATACATTGGACACTATTGTAAGTGGGAGTGATATGCTAAGTAGTCCTCCACTAGTAGTGGTTTACCTACTTCACGCCGCTGGCGAGTATTGTATTTTGTTGATGTTATAAAGATTACCATTTCATTTCCAACCTCCGGTTTGATTATTCTTCATTTAGTAACCTTTCCTAGGTTACAACATGATGTTAAGTGTATAATTTTCCTTTTTGTTTCCATTTTGGTCATTGTTGACATAGTCCGTCTCTAACATCCTCAGCATCATTCTGTATAACCACATTTCTGTTATTTCAAGTTTCTTATTCATCTGTGAACAGATTGTACAGAACTCACTGCCAAAAAGGAGGACAGATATCACGTAACAGTTTAATACTCTTTTCCTTGTTTCAAGCGAAGTTTTTCTATTTCTTAATAACCTGTTTAGTTTTTGGAAGGCATCTTTCGCTATACCAATGCACCTTCGGATTTCAGTATCGCACTTCAGTCCTTTGTTAAAACTTTTCCTACATATTTAAATTTCGGCACTTTTTCATTGTGGCATTTCCGATTTGCGCTCATCATTTGGCAAGAAACCTTGCATCCTGTCTTCTTGGGTTTGATGCTTAATTCTTTTTTCTCGCCTTCCTTTGGTTTGTTTTACGGTATATCAAATTCAATGGGTTATTTAATGCCGACAAGATTTTTATTGTTGGTAATATTTTTGGTTTGATTTGTTTTACAGTATATCAAGCTCAATGGGTTATGTAATGCTGACAAGATTTTTATTGCACCTAATATTTTTGTTTGTTTTAGGGCATATCAACCTCAATGTGTTATTTAATACCGAAAAGATTTTTATTGCTGCCAATATTTTTAGTTTGGTGTTGTTTGTTTTACGGTATATCAAACTCAATGGTCTATTTTATGTCGACAAGATTTTTTTTTGCTGCTAATATTTTTGGTTTGTTTTGTTTTGGTTTGTTTTACGGGATATCAACCTCAATGTGTTATTTAATGCCGCCAAGATTTTTATTACTGCTATTATTTTTGGCTTGGTCTGGTTGGGTTTGTTTTACGGCATATCAACCTCAATGGGTTATTTAATGACGACAAGATTTCTATTGCTGCTAATATATTTGGTTTGTTTTGTTTTACGGCATATCAACCTCAATGGGTTATTTAATGACGACAAGATTTCTATTGTTGCTAATATATTTGGTTTGTTTTGTTTTACGGCATATCAACCTCAATGGGTTATTTAATGACGACAAGATTTCTATTGCTGCTAATATATTTGGTTTGTTTTGTTTTACGGCATATCAACACCTCAATGGGTTATTTAATGACGACAAGATTTTTTACTGCTAGTAATGTATTTTTTCCAAAAGCATTTCTGTTAATATTCTTCTAAAAAATGTATTGCTGGTAATATTTCGTCTTTCAAAAATGTATTGCTGGTAACATTTTAAAAAAAATATTTTGGCAATAATGTACTGCTAGTATTAATTTTTTAAAAATATATTACTGGTATTAAAACCTATTTTAAACGTTTTGACCCCACTTTGGGAGGTTAACTATTTGCTCATAGCTGTTTTACCATCTCAGGTCAGAGCGTTTACCAGCAATTAAGAGGTCGTTTCATCCTCAAAATCTCCTGATGAGAGGCCTTGCTGCCGGATGTAGTTTATCGTCTTACCCAGGATGGCTAGGAATTTTGTAGATTTCTTTCTGTGTCTGCTATCAATATGTATCATCTTCATTTTTGTACTGTGTTTTATGTATTATTTGTGTTCTTAATATATATATATATATATATATATATATATATATATATATATATATATATTTTATTTTATTTTTTATATTTTATTTTAATCTTTTTAATCAATTATCTTGTCCCTCTAAAAAAAAAAAACAAGCTTGGTAATTTGCTGAAAGTAGATGACTTTATCGTTTTTTTCTTGCTTTTTTTTTCAATGTTTATCCAAAATTTATAAATACCCGTAATTCGTTAATGCATGATATGAAAGCAGTGTCACGGTTGTCAGTGCAGAGAAGTGGATTCAAATGTTGCATTCTCTTCGCATCTACAGGCTAAATATGGTATGTCTAGCCTTGGATGGCAACCAGTCTAGAAGAAGGAAAACCTTGAAATTAAAAACAACCTGACGTAAGATGGGCTCCGTCAGGATAATTTGCCCGCTGCTATAATTGGTTGAAGCCCATCTTTTTTCCCAACGACCCTCATGGATCACAAAACAAATGATCGGCAGACAGTACATAATTTGATATTTTTTATTTTAGGCTTGATGAATTTCCCCCCTAATGGACTAATTACCTTCCCCCTTCTCACCTGCAAGAAGATCCAGATTCTTTTTCTTTGATTATGAAAGTCATAGCCTGAAGAAAATGAAGCCGAAACTGAAGTATAGAAATTTAAATTTTCCCCTGAGTACCATTCACCCAGTAGTAAAAAAAAAAAAAAGAAAGAACTGATATATAACTAACAATCACTTGTTTCCTGAGACTTTCTGGGACAAAACCTAAATTCTTTGAAGAGGTTTCATTATAGTATATCTGCAGATATTTTTCTGGACTAGAAGTAGAATTCTTGGACAAAAGCTGCCTAGAGGGGTAGGAGCCTGTTGTATATTTTTCCCAAAAAGATAACGAGCCTCCCTCACACGATTTGTTTCATCGTTCTTTGCCTATCTCTTAAATCAACTTTTGAAGTTTTCATTTTTACCTGGGTTCGAGCTTCGACCATTATATAATACAAGACTAGCTCATCAACCTTGCAGACCATTTCTAATACCTGTCTATATTCTCCACTGCCTTAACCGGGTATTGAACTCATACTCTTTGGGTCCTGTCACTGGATCTAACCAACGCCTTTATCCACTGTGCCATGTGTCCTCAGAGGGAAATTGATAGCAGATAACTGATAACTGACATCCATTAAACATGTCATGTGGAACTAGAACAGTCTACCCCAGTGAGCGAAATAAAGGGTTCAGTTTCACATTCCAACCACCTGAAGAAGGCCGGAGCGTACAACGGCCGAAACGTTGTAATGAATATAGCGACAAAGATGAAGACAATAGTCTGAATAATTTAAATAATGTACATTTTTAATACATTTGCTTTTTTGTTCAGTTTTTCTTTTCATTTTTGTTTCTTTTCTTTTTTTCTTATATGCCTTTATTTTTTGTTTATTTTTCTTTTTGTTTCTTATTTTTCTTTTTGTTTCTTATTTTTCTTTTTGTTTCTTATTTTTCTTTTTATTATTTGTTTTTCTTTGTTTGTTTCTTATTTTTCTTTTCTTTCATTCTTTCTTTTTTTTTTCCTGTCTATCTTTTTTTATTTTTTTTTATTTCCGTTCTTTGTTACTTTCCTTTAATCATTTACCTTTTTTTCTTCGTTTGTTGTCTCTTTTTCTTCTTTTTTCTTTTTCCCCCTTCTTTTTCCCTGCATCTTATTTATTTAATCCCTTCACTTCCTTTTTGTCCTCCTTTATTTTTTTAATTATTTCTTCTTATCTTTATACTTTCTTTCATTCTTTCGCCATTTTTCTTTCTCTTTTTTCCTTTTTATTTCATTATGTCTCTTATTCCAGTCTTTTTCTTTCTTCCCTTTTATTTCTCTACCCACATCTTTCAGTTGTCTTTTTAGTCTTTCTGCATTTCTTTCTCATCCTTCCAACCAGTTCTCATCATCCTCTTCGAGTTATTCATCATGTAAGCCCTTTGTCTTTCCGACGCAACACGATAACTCTTAACAATTTCAAATACAAATAGCTTTTAACCAAAATGTTAGTGGCCAGGTCTTTTGATTTTTGGCGCCAAATTATCAGTCATTTTAAAGATGGCGTAAAGAAATGAACGCTGCTAAACAGGAATTATAAAAGCTTTTATCATTTATTACCAGCAATCTAATAGTTCTTGAGTTACTTTTAATTTCACTGTCTTCATATATCAACAAGTGGCAGTTTTAAATGTCAAGTATATATAATCCATTACCTTTGAGCATTTCAAACGGTAAATCTTTTTTTTCTTTACTTACTCTAAAAGATTAAATTATGTATGCTGTGAAGGTTCTGGCTGAAGGCATACTTTTGTTATTAATTGCTTCTTGATAAAATACATTTTAAATTATCAAGGAGAAAAAACAGGTAACGTTTATTCGACATAATCTCCTGCAATAAATAACTTGCTTTGATGTGAAGATTCTTTTTCAATGCTTTCGTGGAAAATATTGAGAATCCCGCCAAGTCATTCGGAGTTTCTCATCTCTCGACGGACATTTTATAGATCTGTAGAAATTACAACTTAATAAAAAAAAAAAAACATGTTGTAACCTAGAGAAGGTTACTGAATAGAATAATTAAACGAAAGTTAGTAATGAACGATAATACTTAGGACAAGAACAACACATATAAGATTCGCCAGCGGCCCGTAGAAGTAGTCAACTGCTAGAAGTGTGTCAAGTGAATTCCACAATAAATCTCCAATTGCAGGTTATCTACCAACCGCTCCACGCGGTCAGATGTGGAACAAGGCCAAAGTTAATGTAGGGTATCCGAGCCCGTAGGCTCGGCCAAAAATTCCCAGTTGATTCCGTATGAAACAGAGTTGGGTAGCTGTTTACCAAGACGAGACTCTGCCCTTTGACATAGCCTCGTCTGGATTCAGAGAGATTGACAAGCACAGCTAGAGACAAATCTTCAACTGTAGACCAACATACAGTATTTACTACTGTATTCATGTGAATGGGGACATACCCATTATCGTCCATAGGTATGCTACAACGGAACACCATCTAATATAAATTGCTTGAAGTTTTATTTTTGCGCGGTTTTATTATTTACTAGCACGTGTATTATATCTCAGCAAGGAGAAAAGGAAATTGAACATAGTATAGGCTGCGCCAGAGGTCATTTCGTTCAATACCAGAAACTAGTATAAAAACGAAACATCAATCTGATAATTCGGGTCATGTTCTTGTCAGGTCGAAACTTTCATATGGATGGCTTGCATGGCGACAAACCCGCCAATCTAAATATATCTAAATTGTCAGCTTTCCAGGATCAGTGGTTGAAAAAGTCTTCGAGCGAGTGAAACCTGAGAGTCTTTGGCAAAGATCATCCTTCTTTGAACATTGTGGAATTGTAATACAGATTTATAAACAAAGAATTCACGTCACTTGAGAATTACAACAGTGACAATTAAAATGTAGTCTCACTCAATATCATACATTGCTGCAAAACCGGAACATCAAACTGAAAACTCGAGCAACGTTTCTAAATAGCTTCATCAGATCGAGACTTTTATATGGATGACATGCATGGCGATAAAGCCGCTCAGAAATATCTAAACTGTTAGCTGTATACAACCATTTTCTAGGATCAATGGCTAAAATGGCTTTGAACTGCACCAAAAAAGCAGAAACCACGTCACTTGATGACTAACAACCACAACTAAAATGGATAGCATATGTTATTGAAGAGAAAATAATGACCTAATCAAGAAGTTAAAATTGCACACTACTTCAAATACTTGTTTTATGTTGGGGGTTACAATAATATTTGTATATAGTTTTATAATAAATAAAATCTTCATATATATATATATATATATATATATATATGAGGATAGGCAATTTTGTATAATTGTATATATCAACAAACAGCATTTAGAAAAATATGACAAGGCGGAAAGGTTGTTTTGTGAAACATTTCATCCGTTAGGATTTCATCGAACTGGGTTTTGATGACGTTGATGTTACAGTTTTTTGTGTATATATGTACATGACTAGTGAGTTATTCAAAATGACTTAACTCCCTTTATTGTCTACCAATAGAATGTTAACCAATCAGAAGCCGCAGAACATTGTATCCGTCGTGTTTAAAGGCGGCCATCTTTGTTTACCCTACCGGAATGACCAGTGCCAACTTGACAGGCGAAGATGACAGAAGGAAGAACTACGCTCTGCTACTTTGCTACGATATCTATACTCGAAGACGACCGTCATGAATTTGTAACAGTTGACACGTCTACACATGCGCACGAAAACGAGAGACGCGGGTAGTTTTCAAAATTTTTTGAAAGATTTTTTTTTGACAGAAATTTTTTTTCAATCTAGCCGAAATCATCTGTATTCTTTTTTCTTTATCTCTCCACCATCTTTGTTTTTGATTATCCCACACTGTGACAATATAAAATCTACCAAAAATGGTGATATATTGTAATAGCCTGGACGCAAATTAGCTGGGATAACGATCAAGCCACCCCTCTCTGACATTTTCGTTACAGTAGATTAATTTCTCTTTTAAACAAAGTATTATTATTCCCTACGTCAAAACTGTGGCCCGTTTTATCACAGTGAACAACCAATGCGTTTTATGTTTAAAATTTCCTTTTAGTCTCTTGTTTAAACTTGAGGTTTCTTCAATATATTCATTCTGGCAATTCCTGCATTTGATAGAATAAATCCCTCCTTCAAGTTTTGGCTAGTTGATTTGTTTTTTTATTAAGTCTTTCATTGATTTACATGTAGTTGTGACAAATCTTATGTTGAGTTTAGATAATTTTTTTTCAGTTGTAGTTGTGATAGAGTTAGTGGGTAGAATAATATATTTTGATTTGTTCAATTTATCAGGAAGGACAGCTCTTCTATTTTGGAATATTTTATGAGCCTTTTGTTTCGCAATGAATAAGGTTATTGAAGAATCTTGAATGTATTTTCAATATATTTCTCTTCGTGTAAATATTGGGGGCTGCAAGTTCTGAGTGCTCTTAGATAGAATCCAATGATCATTCCGGATTTTATTTTGGTGTTATGATGGGAATAGAAGTTTACTAGGTCATTTTTATTTGCTGATTTTCGGTGGACACTAAGTTCTAGACTATTGTCAAATCGATGTAACATGATGTCTAAGAAAGGTAAAGTATTGTTTTTCTATTTTATATGTGAATTCTGGTGTGTGTTTAGTTTTGTTTAATTTATCAAAAAAAGCCGGAAAGTTAGTATCACGGGGATATATTAATACATCATCATCAATATATCGGAAGTAATGTGATTGTATAGGTAAAATGTTTTGGAAAGAAGTAGACTAAAGAAATTCCAAGAAAATACATGCCATCATACCTCTGAGAGGGGATCTCATTGACAATCCAAATTTTTGTTTGTAAAAATTGTTATTGAAAGTGAAATAACATTGATTGGTGATGAGACGGCAGACTTTTATTATTTTAGCTATTGGTAGGGAGAAGTTTACCTTTGCTTTTTATTAACATTATTCGGACTATTGTCCTCATCTTTGTCGCCATAGTTATTACAACGTTTCGGCCGTTGTAGGCTCCGGCCTTCTTCAGGAAGTTGGAATGTCGAACTGAACCCTTTATTTCGCTCACTGGGATAGACTGTTATAGTTCCACGTACAATCTTTAATTCGATGTCAGTTATCAGTTAACTCCTGTTAATTTACCTCTGAAAATTCTCCACTGCCTATTGAACTCACACTCTTTGGGTCCTGTCACTGGATCTAGCCAACGCCTTTATCCACTGTGCCATGTGAGCGAAATAAAGGGTTCAATTCGGCATTCCAATCACCTGAAGTAAGGCCGGAGCGTACAAAGGCAAATTACAAATTTAGATATTTCTTGCGTCAACGGGCGAACATAAATTAGTGTGGTAAATTTTAGCGTCATTTTGCTGTGAAAAACACACTGATTTGAAAATTCTTGCAAAAATCAAATATTTATCGAATTTTAGTGAAAATTTCAGGATATATGAACAAATGAATTACATATTTTAGAAATGTTACTTTTATAGAAAATCTTTTTTTTACATCTTTTACTCGCCAATTTTAATTTCGAAAAATTTATTTTTGCAAAACTTAATGCTTATATTAGTTATAAGTAATAGTCCTTCGAGAATTTAAGTCATTTAATTTTTTTGTCAAACAGAACGCGC
Source organism: Acanthosepion pharaonis (assembly GCA_903632075.3). Lineage (NCBI taxonomy): Eukaryota > Metazoa > Mollusca > Cephalopoda > Sepiida > Sepiidae > Acanthosepion > Acanthosepion pharaonis. The sequence goes on along the minus strand of CAHIKZ030000044.1, from coordinate 706,152 downwards.
ACTTTGAGAAAATCTGCTCTGATTTAAAAAAAAAAAGTCAATAAAACTAAAACGGTATTTAATTAGAAAATCTTTTAATTATTTTTATGAATAAGATATATTATCAACATTATTGTCTTAATATTATTTAGGGGAATAATGATGTTTTTCAAGAATACTTTTAATTCAACAAAAATTATTTATAAATTTTTAAATGTTTTAAATCCTGCATTAATTTGTAACGGTTAGCTGATATTGTTATTAAGTAAAAACTATATTTACTATTCATAAAGCTTACTGCAATTCAACGACCCCTAGTATTTTATAAGAATTTTGAATTTTTTTGTGTGTATAAATGATCCATTTTTGTAAATACGGATGTCCTTACACAACATTATCAGAAAATAAGTGTGGTAACTGGTAATTGGTAATTTTCTAACATTTCCTCAATAGTCGTATTCGTAATTAAAACTATAAAAACCAAAGTATATAAAATTCAATAAAACATATACTTAGAATATTTTCATATTTTTTTTAAGATTACTGGATAGTTATATATATATATATATATATATATATATATATATATATTTAACTATCCAGTAATCTCAACTTAACTAAAAGTAACTTAAGGAAAAAGATTACCCATATAAAAACAGTCACGAGTTAAATTCATGAACAAAATTCAAACGGATAGAGATGTTAACTTAATAGACAATATTTTTTTAAAAAAATTTAAAAACATAAAAAAGATTACTAGAAGTAAACTTACGTTTTAAAATAAAATTTTATTCTTTTCATGTACTTTATATGAATATTTTTCTAATCGACTATTTCATAGAAAATCCACAAAATTTTAAAAAAATTTAAATCACTAACAAACATCAAATTAAATTCTTTGTAGTCAGTTTAGACATTCAAATTTATATCCAACATTATAATCTTTATGAACCCCCAAAATAACACTTTCAAAGTAAAGCAAAATGACAGCGTCATTTTCTAGCCTGTTATTTTTCCAAAGAAAATTAGTGACACCTTCTCTCATGACTTCCTTCTCTCTTTTTCTTTTTATGACGTTTTTCTCCTCCACCCCTTTTTATATCAATATAACTTCCGTTAACCGTTTAATTGTGTCAATGTCTGGACCTTCTCACGTAATTTTAAGTATGAAAGAATATAAATATTAAATTACATTTAACTCACTCATGTCTTCTCTCTCCCCCCCTCACTTCCTCACTTCGTTAATTTACATATGCTTAATACGGCCCGTCAAAAATGTGTAAATTTCTTTTCATTTTTCGTTTCAACCTTTGGAAGTAAAGTCTGATGATCCGCAATCCTTTAAAAGGTTGTGGTGAAATAATTTATTACATGGAACCTTAAAATGGTCTGTTTTTATTTAATACATACATACATACATATATATATATATATATATATATATATATATATATATATATATATATATATAAATAAAAGGCGTCCACGTTATGTTCGTCAAGTAATTTATACATTTAAGGACCCTTTTCTTAAAAATGTCAAACACTATGTTATCGATAACTCTACCAACACATCATAAAAACATCTACCTCGGGGTTAATAATGTTTTCAACGGTATTTTAAACTAAAACTAAGTAATATTTATTTTAATTCACATTAATTAAGAGAATTGTTTTGTGTCAGATTTGTCAATATAGTCGATTTTAGCAATCTAAAATAATAATTCCAATCAATTTAAATTCGGTTTTAAATAGAGCGAAGTATTTGGTTATTGGAAATATTAAATTTAATGTATTAGCTTGAAATTCAAACTAAAATGAAAGCTTGAAGTATATTTTTTCATATTTTTAAATGCATTGTAAACCTTAGGTATATTTCTTCAGGGTTACGTGATGTCACACGTTCGACAAGATATTTAGTGACGCACGGTTTATAGTCTGTAGCAGTCATATGACGCATCGCGCGTCACTAGGTATTTACTCTCCTCCCCTCTGCACTTTGACGGAGCCGCCCCTGAGCGCACACTGCCCGAAGACAGAGACGCAACAGAGAAATGATAAATAAGGTGTCTGTTATGTGACCTTATCCATAAGAACATAATGGACTATTCCCTACGTAATAAATACTGCGCCTCAAAAGGAAGCAGAGAGTTCGGTCCGAAGTCGGGCGACCGGCTGATCAGCTGATCGGTTGAACTCTCTAACTTCGGGCGGGGAGAAACCCGAACGAGTCTACGCCGAAGGGCGGAGTCTCTTTCGGGGAGGTAAACCGACCCTGAAGCCGTTTATACGGATTCAAAGGGTATATTTTTGGCCGAGCCCACGGGCTCGGAGATCCCACGTTAAAAAGGCCTTGTGCCACATGACGCCTTCGTGGGAGGGTGACTGAATATCGTTCAGTCCGAAGTCGGGCGACCGGCTGACCGGCTGATTGGTTGAACTATCTGCCTTCGGGCGGGGCGGAACCCAAACGAGGCTACGCCGAAGGGCGGAGTCTCTTTCGGAGAGGTAAACCGACCCTGAACCCGTTTATACGGGTTCAAAGGGTATATTTTTGGCCGAGCTCTCGGAGATCCCACGTTAAACCGGCCTTGTGCCACATGATGCCCTCGTGGGCGGGGTGACTAAATACCGTTCAGTCTGAAATCTGGAGTGAGGTCCGTCAGTTCGTACTAACACTTTCTATTTCTCTGTATATATTTCTGTTTGTAATATATCTGTGTTATTCCATATCCGTGTTCGAGTTCTTCTTTATTGGTTCTACCTTGGACTATCACCGTGGTACAAGGAACTGGACCATAACAGTGTTACAAACTACTCGTGAGAGTAATTTACACACTAACTATTTACTCTGTCTCCCCACAAATATTAGTTGTGACACAAGGTTGGTTTTTAAGGTGGGGACCCGAGCGCTTATAGCCAGGCTAGGAACAAAAATTGCTCGCAGCCGTCGGTTGCGCTGGCCTCGATGCAAACACTGATCCCTGTCTCTGGTGCAATGAGAGGGCACGGCCTCGGGCAGCTGTTCCCCAGGGCTGAACACCTCTCAGTATAATTTTCCCCAGTTGCGACGTTGTCCTTAGTCGGGGCTGCCCCTGAGGGCACTCTGCCCGAAGACAGGCACGCAACTGAGGGACGATTAATAATGTGTTACAAACTATTCGTGAGCGTAATTTACACACTGCGCGTTACTATGAAATCAATTTTGCATCCAACGTTTTTCAACAAGCATAATTGTTTCTTCTTGAATTAAAATTTGATACAACAAATAGGATTCCATATAAATGATGGTAAAACAGAATTTGAATCTTTAAAACCGAAAGATTTTTTATAACATTCTAAAGTGACTAAATTGAGTGGCTTTTTTTTTTTTTTTTTTAAATCTGTGATCATAATTGAGCTCATAACAAAAATATATACAACGGTTCCTCGACTTACGATACAGCTCCGTTCTTACGATGCGTCGTAATGTAATTTTCTGTGTAAGTCTGAAAGTACTTGCGATTTCCTGTTAAATAGCCCTTACCTCATTCACACGTGGTAAAGAAATAGTAAAGTAATAATCTAAGAGATAACAACACATTTCTATGACATATCTTAACATAATAAGCGCTGAAAAAACACGTGGAGTATATAAATATAATAGATATAATGAAATGACATTGTTTTAAGCTGCTTTTATATTTATTGCCAGTAATGTCATTGGAGGCACCGGTGGGGTGATGGATAGCGGCTCGGTTTGAAGAATCGGAGACGAGTTTGAATTCTAGTCGAATCCCTTATATTCACTAATACCCTTGGGAAAGATATGAATCCTCTTCTCCTTCCCCCTGCTATGGGTAAATAGCAGGACAGACCGGATTCTATAGCCTTGGATGGCAATTGGTCTACCGCAGAAAGAAATGGCCACATCAGTCATGTATTGAAAGATATATGATCGCGTAAGCGTGTATCAAGACTGACTGACTTTCCAGTCGAATCCATTATATTCTCTCACCCTTAGGGAAAAATATGAATCCTCTTCTTCTCCCCCACCAGCTATGGGTAAATAGCAGGACAGAGAGGATTCTATAGACTTTAATGGCAACTGGTCTACCACAGAAAGAAATGGCAACCTACTGCTGCAAAAAAAAACAGACTTGTCAGTCATGTATGGAAAGATACATGATCGCCTAAGCGTGTATCACGCATGGCATATAACTGACAGAATTGACTCTCGGTCGATGAGATGGTGAAGCGTAAGATCTCATCTCTCTTGCAGTACTCGGAAGCAGCAGCAAATATGGGGAAGATACCCGCTTTTATTTTTTTGCTTTTTTCCCGGAAATTTAAGTCGTATGTACAAGACAAACGGCATAAGTCGAAACAATGACGATTGCGCCGTAACCACGAATTGTCGTAGGTCGGGACTGTCGTAATTCGGGGAAAAGTTGAAAAAAATGAAGAGGCCAATAATACTAGAATCTATGAAAAAAGTAGAAAAAAAACAACATAATCGATGATTGAGATGAGCGTCGTCAGCTGGAAACAATATATAACCTATGAATGGGAATCTAGGAAAAGTTTGCAAGAAGAGAGATTGTGGTTTAGTAGGCATTGCTGGTGAAGAAAACAAAAGGTCGCGCATCATCTGATAAAATAGGACCCAAATTACAGGAATATTTCAAGAGATAAGCCAGCGAGAAACTTCATCGTTTAGGATGTGCAGCTGGTGTAATGGACGGCCGCTCAGGAACGATAAATCGGAGAACCGAGTTCGAATTCCAGTCGGGTTCGTTACATTCACTTATCTCCTCATCCTCAAACGAATACTTCTGACCATTTCTTTCCAACTATTCTTCTCATCCGTAAATCTAATTAGTTTTTCCTTTCTGATTCCAGTATCATCAATGAGTTAATTGACTGATTTGTTTTTTACGGCTCATCAACACTTTATGGGTCATTTAAAGTCGAAATATAGTTTTGGATTTTAATAATTTTTTGCGAGTGTATGTTGCATGAAAAATTTATTTTTCGAATAACCAAGATTTTCCAATATACAAGTTATATTATTTAACCTATAGCTGGTGGGGAGTAGATGAATCGATACCTTCCTCAAAAGTATTTGTGCGTAAGAGAATGTAACAAAGTCTTTGTATGAGGATAGATAGATAGATAGATAGATAGATAGATAGATAGATAGATAGATAGATAATGTGCAGACTGAGATAGATAAAAGATATGAAAATAGATAATGAATAAACTAAGTTAGATAGATAGATATTAATATAGATAGATAGATAGATAGATAGAGAGACAGAAATATATGAACGAGTTTAGATAGATAGACAGATAAACTGATAGATAAATAGATATATAAATAATAAACAGACTGATAGATAGATAGATAGATAGATAGATAGAGACAGAGAAATATATGAACGAGTTTAGATAGATAGACAGATAGACCGATAGATAAATAGATATATAAATAATAAACAGACTGAGATAGATAGATAGATAGATAGATAGATAGATAGATAGATAGATATGAATATTGACAGCGATAGATATTAACGTTTGAGGATAGATAGATAGATAGATAGATAGATAGATAGATAGATAGATAGATATGAATATTGACAGCGATAGATATGAACGTTTGAGGATAGATAGATAGATAGATAGATAGATAGATAGATAGATAGATATGAATATTGACAGCGATAGATATGAACGTTTGAGGATAGATAGATAGATAGATAGATAGATAGATAGATAGATAGATATGAATATTGACAGCGATAGATATGAACGTTTGAGGATAGATAGATAGATAGATAGATAGATAGATAGATAGATAGATGGAGACAGACAGACAGAAAGATATGAACAAGCTTAGATAGACTGATAGTTATGAAAAGACAGATATAGATAGATAAATAGTTATATAAATAATGAACAGACTGAGATAGATAGATAGATAGATAGATAGACAGATAGATAGATATGAACACTGACGGCGATAGATATGAACGTTTGAGGATAGATAGATAGATAGATAGATAATGAACGTTTGAGGATGGATATATATATATATATATGAATAAAAATGACAATAGGAAAACTCGTAATTGCTGACGCGTTTCGTCCACTGTGGAAATTATCAAAGCAAAATACGAAATTAATTTAACTGAACAAGGTAACTAATTTAAAACAAAAACAAAATGTTCCTAGCAACTGGAATGTAGAGAAACGCTATTTTCATATTGTTAACTGAAAATAACGTCAGTATTTGTCACGTGTGGTTAAATCGGAGAAAATTTTCATGTATATATATATATATATATATATATATATATATAAAAAAGGCTTAAGCACTAATATTCCATGGTCATAATTTATTCCATTGAAATCGTAAATACGATCCAGTTCATCAGACCTACAAATCCAAAAAGAAAACAGAAAAAAACAACTCCGGAAATAAAAATAGAATTTAGAGAGAGTGTAAGTATGAGAGTGTGGGACGAATGTTAGAGCTAAAGAGAGGGGTAACAGACGAGAGAAGGTGGGAGATTAAAACTTAGCAGAGAGGAGTTTTAGAGAGGTGTGTCAAAGACGGTTTAAGTGAGAGAAATATGAATGTTGTCGGATGTCTAATACATTAAAGATGTAACCGGAAAGGATTCATTTTGTTGTGACATACACACACAATATAGACGATCTAATCTTAAAGATCAGAAGAAGAGGGAGGGAGAGGAAAAGAAAAGAAAAGGCGGTGGGGGGAGAGATGGGGCGGGGAAACTAAAACTGAAGGGCATTTACTGAAAGGGCTGCTGTGTAATTAAGAAAATTTGACAAAATTAAGATAGATAGATAGATAGATAGATAGATAGATAGATGTGTATGTATGAATGTATGCGTGTGTGTGTATCTGCGCGTGTGGATCTCGAAATAAGAAAACATCAGATATATTGCGTGTCATGATGTCTTGGTCCGACCGAGAGTTTTTCATTGATTTGTTGATTTGGGTTGAGAGCTTCCGTCTGGCAAGAAAGAATATTATTATCTACAGATGGTGTGTACGGATAATCAACCATTGAGCGTTAATTGTCAGCTGGAAATAAAATATATTTTACCAAATGTAGAACACAATGAGCTTCGAAAAGCTTCTGGGAAGAGAGATTAGTCGTTTGGTGGCCATTGCTGGATAAGTAAACAAAAAGTTGCGCATCAGCTTATAGTAGCGGATCAACAAGAAGCCCAGCATGAGGCTTCATTGATCACCTCATAGGCGGAGACTGGAATCAGTAATGTGTGGAGCTATGGATGATAAAATGGATACGAAAAGAGAGGCTAGAACTATTCGTTTGAAGACTATCTGATAGATAGATAGATAGATAGATAGATAATGAGCAGCTGAGATAAATACATAGATATAAACATATATAATGAATAAACTAATATAGACAGATACTAACAGACATAGATAGATAGATAGATAGATAGATAGATAGATAGATAGACAGACAGACAGAGAGAGAGATAGAGAGAGATATGAACAAACTTAGATAGATTGATAGTTCTGAAAAGACAGATATAAATAGATAAATTGATATATAGATAATGAACAGACTGAGATAGATATGAACACTGAGATCGATAGATATGAACAGATAGATAATTATGAACAGATATAGATAAATAGATGGATATATATGAACAACATTAGACAGAATGATACATACATACATACATACATACATACATGGATGCATAAATAATGAACAGGCTCAGATAGATAGATAGATAGATAGATAGATAGATAGATAGATAGATAGATAGATAGATAATGAGCAGACTGAAATAGATACATAGATATATTCATAGATAATGAATAAAATAAGATAGATATTATCAGACATAGATAGATAGATAGATAGATAGATAGATAGATAGATAGATAGATAGATAGATAGATATAGTGTTGTGGATTCCGGATTGAAATCCGATACAAATAAATAACAAACACCAAGAATGAATATAGGGAAATAATGTATTAGCGTAATGATACAAACTGGTAATACAGGTTAGTAGTTCCAGCAATACGGGTTAGTAGCAAAATATATATACAGTCTTTGGTATTGAAGCATCGCTGTATGACTTACTGAGTCTACGTGCTCGCTCACTGTGACTCCTACAACGCTGTTACCTCACCCTCACTCTTCCGGCTATCTACAATCTTTTACTCTGGACTCGGCTTTTCGGTCTTGCTCTGTCTTGCTCTCGTCTTACCGTAGCAGTAGTATATTTATATACTGGGTGAGTTCATTTGTATAAAAAGGAGTGGACCCCTTAACAGATAGATAAATAGATAGCTAGATAGATAGAGAGAAAGATATAAATATATGAACATGCATAAATAGATTGATATTCATGAAGACAGATATAGATATATAAATAAATATATAAATAATGAACAGACTGAGATAGATAGATAGATAGATAGATAGATAGATAGAAATGAACAAATTGATCGATAGATATGATAAAGCTTAGATAGATAGATAGATAGATAGATAGATAGATAATGAGCAGACTGAAAGAGATACATAGATATATTCATAGATAAGGAAAAATAGATAGATATTAAGACATTGATAGATAGATAGATAGATAGATAGATAGATAGATAGATATGAAATTGCTTAAATAGATACATTGATAGATTGATATTGATGAAAAGACAGATGTAGATAGATAAATAGATAATGAACAGACTGACATAGATATGAATACTGAGATAGATAGATAGATAGATAGATAGATAGATAGATAGATAGAAATGAACAAACAGATCTATAGATATGAACAAGCTTAGATAGATAGATAGATAGATAGATAGATAGATAGATAGATAGATAATGAGCAGCTGAGATAGATACATAGATATAAACATATATAATGAATAAACTATTATAGACATATACTAACAGACGTAGATAGATAGATAGAGAGATAGATAGATAGATAGTGTGAGAGAGAGGGAGATGAACAAGCTTAGATAGACTGATAGATTGATAGTTATGAAAAGACAGATATAGATAGATAAATAGATATATAGATAATGAACAGACTGAGATAGATATGAACACTGAGAGCGATAGGTATGTACAGATAAATAATTATGAACAGATATAGATAAATAGATGGATAGATATGAACAACATTAGATAGATTGATACATACATACATACATACATAGATGCATAAATAGATAATGAACAGGCTCAGATAGATAGATAGATAGATAGATAATGAGCAGACTGAGATATATACATAGATAATGAATAAAATAAGATAGATATTAACAGACATAGATAGATAGATAATGAACATGCTTAAATAGATAGACTGATAGATTGATATTTATGAAAAGACAGATATAGATAGATAAATAGATATATAGATAATGAACAGAGTGAGATAGATATGAACACTGAGAAAGACAGAGATATCAATAGATAGATTAGAGAGAGAAATGAACAAGCAGATGGATAGATATGAACAAGCTTATATAGATAAATAGATAGACAGACAGATGGATAGATAGATAGTGAGCAGCTGACATATATACATAGATATGAACATATATAATGAGTAAACTAATTTAGACAGATACTAACATAGATAGATAGATAGAGAGAGAGAGAGAGCGAGAGAGAGAGAGATGAACAAGCTTAGATAGACTGATAGATTGATAGTTATGAAAAGACATATAGATAGATATATAGATAATGAAGGGACTGAGATAGACGTGAACACTGAGAAAGTTAGATAGATAGATAGATAGATCGATTGATTAGATAGAGATATAGAAATGAACAAACAGATGGATAGATATGAACAAGATTATATAGATAGATAGATAGATAGATAAATAGATAGATATATTTGAACCGACATAGATAGATGGATAGATATGAACAAGCTTAGATAGATAGATAGATAGATAGATAGATAGATAGATAGATAGATAGATAGATGTATGTTTACAAATTATTAACAGGCTACCTGGCGCCTCACAATAGTTGGCAAGATAACTCCTCGCTGGGAATTAACTATAAATTATGTAATTGGTGAAATGAATCAAATATGCATTGTTGACGATCATTCAAAACTAGTCATGAATGCAGATGTAAATATAACATATGGAAGTGAAAATTGCGATCGGTTGAATCTGCAAGTCTTCCAGCGTGAAAGTAGATGACAACCTTTGTCAGCGAAATTTTAATTGATAGTTGCCCAAGATCAAAGGTCTCCGTTGAATTAATATAAGTTGTAGGAACCCCGCTCTGCTTTGCCGATAATTTAATGAGATTCTCCTGGCCTGTACCGCTTGGTGAAGTGTCGGTTTTTATTCATATAGAACTCGACTCAAGCTTAAACGAATGACAAATCATCTAACAAAAACGCGCCTATTGTAGAGCGATAATTACCAGGTTTCTCTCCCATAACATTTCGCTGAAGGAATGTGTTCGATAATCACTAGGAGTTACCTTGTGCCAGACTACGTAGAGCGTTTTAGGTATCCCCATTCCATTCGTATTCGATTAATGAAAAGAATCTTCCACTCGGACATTAAAATAAGGACCGTTATTAACAATAACCTATTCAAATGATTCACAAGTTTCATCATATCGATTTCGTAAAAGCATTTCGTTTTGAAGGAAAATATTTTTAGTGCTTAGTTCTATTCTTTTTCATGAGCTTTAAGAACGAGTTCATCAGGATGATCCAGTAAATTCTGTAATCAAACTGTTGTATAGAAATAAATTGTCGTTGCCGACACTGGAGTTTGAACACAGATCGCCAGTGAGCAAACACATGTGATTTCATTTCTAATAAGTAGACCGGATGATCGTAAACGTAAGGTATATATGGGAATTAGCGTGGCGTCTAAGTGATCACGATTCTCTATACTATCCTCTATACTATTTCTCTATACTGATCACTGTACGGATTACTATTCAGCAGTTACTATTCGAACAAGTCTTACTAGTGCGAGTATTAGTCGAAGGAGTTACTACTAGTATCTGGGATTCCAAACTCTCGACTACAACGAGAATTACGAACGTGATAACGATCATTCTTTGACATCACAAAAGTGACAACGCCAAGACGTCAGTCATCAAGCGGAACAAGATCTGGAGAATTATAAGGCGGTTGGGATTAATTTCTTTCTCCCCTAAAGACTTAAGTTTTTTCAGATGTCACTTTTGCTGTATAGGCTGATGCATTATTGTCATGAAACAATATAGCTTTGGAATTGAACGAAATATAGTTATTTCCCACCCAAAATCTGTTCAAACTCTCTAATAATAGATCTTTATTAGTAGCAAATCAAAATGGAAAACACCTAAACAATCTCACCTAACCAAATCTTGCATACAAACAAAAAGAAAACGTAAGGATTTTTATCTTTCAGCATGTATTTCGAAACAGAGATAAAAGATATCTCCAGGTTTTGAAAATTTTTAAATTAAAGAACACCCCAAAATATTCTTAAGGCTAAATGTGTAGCTCAGAGTAAACTATGCTCAGTGATGTGATTTAAAACCTAACAAAATGAGTAAATTTTTTTCCTTTTGTCTTTATTTACACACGCGCGTAAACACACACACACACACATACAAGTAAATATGCATAAATAAATACATAATTATAATTATATATACATATATATTCGCAGGGGTATTTTATTACAGCAATATAAGTAGAAATTAGAAAAAATTCATAACAAAAAAAGAAGAGTAACAAAAATGCATATTATTGGAAATTTGTAAATTCCGTAATATAATGATTAAAAAAACGAGAGGCCTGATAAATCGGTTTAGCTAGAGGAGGGATAAACAGTTTTAGTTAGAGGATCGATAAATCGGTTTAGTTAGAAGACCAATAAAACTTTTTAGCTAGAGTACCGATAAACCAATTAAGCAACAGGATCAATAAACCGGTTTAGGTAGAGAATCGATAAAACTTTTCAGCTAGAAGACCAACAACGTGGTACAAATGGAAGACCGACAAACCAATATAGCTGTTATTTTCTAATTATTTCGAAATTATATATTTTTCGTTACATGAATATTTTGTCATGAATTGTTTCTGTTTTGTTTTGAATTACTCCTTAATATGAATGCTTTTATTGGTTTTATATACATATACATACACACACACACACACGCATATATATATATATATATATATATATATATATATATATATATATATATATATATATATATATATAGTAGTACTGATTTGGAAAACCTTTGGCCAATTTACCCTGAATATCCGTTTAGGTGAAACCTAGGTAGGTTTGTCTGGATCCTTAGGATTTATTCTATTACAAACACACACACACACACACACACATATATATATATATATATATATATACTATGAAATGGACAAAGTCCGACAGTTATTTTAAGACAATTTTGTGTTTATACATTCTTTTTTATAGATACAAATATTTAAGTAAATATTGTTTATTATAAACAGAGCATTTACTTAAATATTTATATCTATAAAAAGAAAATATAAACATAAAAATGCCTTTTATATATATATATATATATATATATATATATATATATATATATATATATATATGTATGTATGTATTTCAAATTTTCAAGGCGGTTGACGAAATAAAATACTGTTTTAAAAGTGAGGAATATGACATTCCACCAAAGAAATGTTTAAATTAAAAAAAGCAATGATATATATATATATATATATATATATATATATATATATATATGTCTGTGTGTGTGTGTGCGTTTGTATATGTTAAATAGCTTTCCTGTTAAATCGACCATATATATATATATATATATATATATATATATATATATATATATATATATATAGGAAGGTAATTATTTCTGTTATCGGCTTGAGGCTTCTCAAATATTGTTAAAAGTTGTGGAAGGTATTTATTCAGGTTGCCTGCAGCAAATGTTGCTTTTGAGAAAATCAAAAATCATTTAGCGGTTCAATAGGGTTAATTTAATATATATAAAAAGAATGCTTGGAAAAGATAACAGCAAGTGACCTCAGCAATTGCTTTCCCGGCATTTTTGAGTTCCCGCATCTTAACGCTTGAAACGAGATCTATTGGAGTTAAGGCTTAAAACGAAGCCACGGTGTCTGCCAAATAGTAACGAATGAGTAGCGGACTATGAAGACTGCCGCCTGGACGGCACGATTTAAAACAACATTCCTTCAAGGAGACAATAAAGGATGAAATGTAGACAAGAAATCAGCGCACAAAAAAAAAAGTAGTGGGTAGCATGTAGAGAAAAACACCAGAAGAGCATTCAAGACAGATTGGGTTTAGTCAATATACAATGTATGTTCACAAATATGTTTACTTTTCAATAGTAACGAAAATAGCCTAGCTAGCATCGTAACATCGGAATATTAACAGAACAATGCTTACCTAGGAAAAGTGTACTGAAATATTAGCGGGACAAAGCTTACCTAGGATAATGACAACGAAAAATTAACGGAACAGAGATTACCTAAGAAAATGACACATACATATTGTTGTGGATTCCGTGATGAAATTCGGTCTCCAATGAATGACAAACACAGGAATTAAAGATAGAAAATTAAATGTATTTACACAATAATACAAAGGGTAATACTGTTAGTAAATCCAGGAACGCGGTTAGTAGCAATAACATATATATACAGTCACGAAGTAGGACTTCCTTGTAGTCTATTTGCTTGTAACTGAGACTTCTACAAGCGGTTACCTCACACTATTACTCTATCTCCAACTCAATCTCAATCACTGTACTCTGGGTATTTAACGGCAGCATCCCCAGTACATACTGCTCGAGTCCACTTGTATGAAAAAGAAGTGGACCCCATAACACATATTAACAGAACAAAGCTTACCTAGGAAAATTGTGCCGAAATATTAGCGGGACAAAGCTTACCTAGGACAATGACAACGAAAAATTAACGGAATAGAGCTTACCTAGGAAAATGGCTGCGATATATTAACGCAACAAGAGCTACATAGGAAAGTGGCAACGAAATAGAAGGGTGCAAAGCTTATCCTGGAAAATGGCACAGAAATATTAACGGAACAAAACCTACCAAGTAAAATGATTCCAAAATATTAACGGAATAAAGCTTATCTATGAAAATGGCAGGTAAGTATTAACTGAACAAATTTTACCTAGGAAATTGAAACAGAATTATTAAAGGAACAAAGCTTAACTGGAAAAATTAACCCGAAATATTAAGGGAACAGAGCTTACTTAAGAAAATGACATCTATGTATTAATGGAACAAAGCTTGCCTAGTATAAAGGCACCGACATATTAACAGAAAACCTGATTAGAAACAAATGACACCGAAATAGTAACAGAATAAATCCTACCTAGGAAAATGTCATTGAAATATTAACGGAAGAAAGCTTGTCTAGGAAAATGGCATCGTAATATTAATGGAATAAAGCCTACCAAGGAAAGTGAGACCGAAATATTCACGGAACAAAGCTTACCTAAGAAAATGAAACCTAGTATTAACAGAATAAAACTTAACTAGGAAAATGGCACCTAAATATTGATGGAACAAAGCCTACATTGGAAAATGGCAGCGACATATAAATGGAACAAAGCTTACCAAGGAAAATTGCACCGAAGTCTTCTATTTTTAAAACCAACATATCTTCCATTTTTAAAGCCGTCTGAATTGACATTAGCTTCATTATCACGTTCTCTTTAATCTTGTCGGTGGAGAATTTATCTTTAGAACAAATTAGAAATAGCAAGGTCCTAAATCATACGTCTAGAGAGCGGAGAATATATAATAAAACAAAAATGAAACAAATCTAACCATGAATTAAAATGAATGAAAAACGAGATAATAATGAATAATAATTGACAATTCGTAGAATTTTGTTTTCCAATGTTAATTTTCTGATTTATAATAATATTAATGAAAAGATAAGCTCATACTAACAATACTCACAGATACTAACAAATACTCGTGGAGATCCCTCCATTGTCTTGTTAAACATTTGATCGTAACAACTTTAAGAAATAACAATCGTAAATATGAATGCAGGTCATTATTAAAAGAAGTAAGAGTGTTCAAAGATTTAAAATTGACAAACGTTTCGATTTCACTGAAGCAGACGCTAAGCACATAAGAGTGTTCTTGCGTCCTTTGTCGTCCTTCCCTTTTTTTTCTTCCTTTCTTTTTCTCATTGAAACCAAACGCCTCTGCTATGTCTTTAGCGTCTTTCCTTACGATTAAACCAGGGTAGACAATTATTCATAATATATTTCCAGGGTGTAGCTTTTCTTTGTTTCTTTGTTTCTTTCTTTCTTTCTTTCTTTCTTTCTTTCTTCCATCCTTCCATCCTTTCTTTCCTTCTTTCTCCCTTCCTTCATTCCTTTCTTTCTTCCATCCTTCCATCTTTCTTTCTTTCTTTCTTTCTTTCTTTCTTTCTTTCTTCCATCCTTTCTTTCCTTCTTTCTCCCTTCCTTCCTTCATTCCTTTCTTTCTTTCTTCCATCCATCCTTCCATCCTTTCTTTCCTTGTTTCTCCCTTCCTTCCTTCCTTCCTTCCTTCCTTCCTTCCTTCCTTCCTTTCTTTCCTTCTTTCTCCCTTCCTTCCTTCCTTCCTTTCTTTCTTTCTTTCTTTCTTTCTTTCTTTCTTTCTTCCATCCTTCCATCCTTTCTTTCCTTCTTTCCCCCTTCCTTACTTCATTCCATTCTTTCTTTCTTTCTTTCTTTCTTTCTTTCTTTCTTTCTTTCATCCATCCATCTTTCTTTCTTTCTTTCTTTCTTTCTTTCATCCATCCTTCCATTCTTTCTTTCCTTGTTTCCTTTCCTTCCTTCCTTCCTTCCTTCCTTCCTTCCTTCCTTCCTTCCTTCCTTCATTCATTCCTTTCTTTCTTCCTTTCATCCATCCTTCCATCTTTCTTTCTTTCCTTCTTTCTTTCTTTCATCCATCCTTTCTTTCCTTCTTTCTCCCTTCCTTCCTTCATTCCTTTCTTTCTTTCTTCCATCCATCCTTCCATCCTTTCTTTCCTTGTTTCTCCCTTCCTTCCTTCCTTCCTTCCTTCCTTCCTTCCTTTCTTTCCTTCTTTCCTTCCTTCCTTCCTTCCTTCCTTTCTTTCTTTCTTTCTTTCTTTCTTTCTTTCTTTCTTTCTTCCATCCTTCCATCCTTTCTTTCCTTCTTTCCCCCTTTCTTTCTTTCTTCCTTTCTTTCTTTTTCTTTCTTTCTTTCTTTCTTTTCCTTTCTTTTCTTTTCTTTCTTTCTTTCATCCATCCATTTTTCTTTTCTTTCTTTTCTTTCTTTCTTTCTTTCTTTTTTCTTTCATCCATCTTTCCATTCTTTCTTTCCTTGTTTCTCCTTTCCTTCCTTCCTTCCTTCCTTCCTTCCTTCCTTCCTTCATTCATTCCTTTCTTTCTTCCTTTCATCCATCCTTCCATCTTTCTTTCTTTCCTTCTTTCTTTCTTTCATCCTTCTATCCTTTCTTCTTTCCTCCTTTCTCCCTTCCTTCCTTCATTCCTTTCTTTCTTTCTTTCATCCATCCTTCCATCCTTTCTTTCCTTCTTTCTCCCTTCCTTCCTTCATTCCTTTCTTTCTTCCTTTCATCCATCCTTCCATCCTTCCATCTTTCTTTCTTTCTTTCTTTCTTTCTTTCTTTCTTTCTTTCTTTCTTTCTAGCTGGCTTGTTTACTTTCTTTCTTGCTTATTCCCATTGAAACCAAACAATATCTCTGCTGTGTCTTTTTCGTCTTTCTTCTCGATCAAGACCGGACAGTCCATTATTTACGAGGTACTGACTGATCGTAACTTATTAAGGAACTAAGGAACAATTAGAAATATGACATTGTTTTTTGTTCTCAGAAATTCCTTCATTAATACACTGCATCAATTCGTTTAAATTGTTAATGGCTTTTGTTTAATAAATTTACTCGGAGTTATGACATTTTGGTTAGTTCATGAATTTCAGCTTTAGCAAATAGAATTTCATTTTGTTTGTTTTGTTGTATTAGTAACATTTTCTCTTGTTCCACCATTTTATATAAAAAAGAATGACAGGACTAATTCTTGGGAATCCATTGCGTAAGCCGCAACTGTTTAATAAAAGGTGCGTATCGTACGGGGGGGTATGTAGACAGGTAAACGGTTATCAGGAGAAAAAGTAAAGTCGGTGTTTAAATTCTAACCGAGTATGTTCAGTAAAACTCGCACTAATAGCCTTGGAAAAGGCGTGAATATGTTTTCCTTCACCTATAGGCTAAATAGTACGGCTGACTGAGTTCTCTTGTTCTGGGTGACATTCATTCAAGCAAAAGCTACATACTGAATTAAAAGCCATGTAACGAGCAGTCTAGGCTATTTGGCTTTGGTAGGGCAACCAATCTAGGAGAAAGGTAACCCTTAATTAAAGACCCATCAAAAGAATGATGGGGATCTGTCAGGCTTTTTGTCCAAGACACACTGTTGCTACGGATGCAATACATGTTATTTCCCTATAACCCTGACTTTTTTTAAAATCAGTATCACCCCAAGCAAGATAGTCCGCCTTGGGTGGCCCTACCAGGAACGAAGTTCCGGGCGGCATAGCTCTGACACTACCGTTTACCCCCCCCACACACACACACCCCGACTGTGAGGTAAGGGTTGGACTTTGGGGGCTTACAGTACCAGGTGTTCCCAAGCGGTCCCCCATCTAAGTACTGACCTGGCTCTACGATGCTTAACTTCGGTGATCGAACGAGAACCGGTGTTTCAGCGTGACTTGACACACACGCCGGCTAACAAGGGCTCTGGTGAAAATCCAAGGAGCGTCTGCATCGGTAACCGGCGGCTTCTGGTCGTTCCTGTCTCTGCGTCTGTGGGAACCCCGCGGCAAGCAAGAACGTTATCCGAGTAGGCCTGGGTAACCTACTTCTGTAATTTATCCCAAGAATCTTCTTCTCATAACAGGAAGAAGTCGGCTCAATCCGCCCAGGGTGAATGCCGCATCAGTACAGTACAGTACAAGCAAGATAGTAAAGTCACTAAAGCGCAAGGGATTATGGGATGTGGAGGAATTAGGAACAGAAGCATTAATAATGAGCAGAAAGAGAAAAGAGCAAGTAGGAGGACAGTAGATAGCGATTAACGTTGCATTTAAATTTTTGGAGATTAAAGTTGCCTGGAAAGCATGGAACCGGAAGGGAGTTCCCCAAACGAGAAAAGAAACGAAGTACGTGAAAAGAACCAGCATAGAATTTACGGTTACATCTAACTAGCTCAACAGTAAATTGATGAGTTTAGTACTGCACTTGAATTCATAAAGTCTAGATTCCCCTGCAAAGAGTTCAAACATTTACCATGAAAGTATTTGTAAAAAAAAAACAAAAAAAAAAACGCAGGGAGACAAATTTACGGCCGTAAGAAAGTACCTAAAGACAAGATGCCAGGTCAGGACTAATAATATTGCTGATTATTTATTCTCATCGAGTAAGTAATGAGTTTTAAACAGAAACATGTTTCAGTGTGTTGCCTGGAAACAGTAAACATAGCGTCAACAGCGAAATTTTCTACCATTGCAGGTTTGTATGGAGCTAAAACGAGAAACAAAAACAAGTAGATCAATGCCTGGTTTATCAAAGACTTATAAAGTTCCAATTAAGATATTTCTTTATTATTATTCTAGTCTTTTAGCTGAAAATTCGGAATTACGTAATTTAGAAAATGAAGATTTTAATTGAGTAAGCAGATCGCTATCGATGGAAACCTAGTAAAAATTGTTTGAATTTCTTCAATGATATTATTGATCTTTTCTAAGCCTTGTTTATTCCAGCAGTGTGTGTTGGAACGCTATTATTTGTAATCTGAGGAGACTCAGAGGTAAGAGTAGGTGCTGTCGTTTTGTTAATGGTCATGTTATTAGACTAATCGATGGCCGGGCGCTTTTGAGTCGACCGACAAAGCTGGTCATTTATGAATAGCCAATATTAGACGGTCTTTGAAGTCACGCAAGATTGAAGAGGGTGTTTCTGACTATTCCTCTGGCCAAATTAATGTTCTCCACCTCTCGCCATTAGAATAAAAAGAACAAAAAGAAATGAAAATGCAGAGCATCAAAAGACTCATATATATATACATAGATGTATTTGTTTGTTTTGTTATTGCGTAAACACACACACACACACACACACACACACACACACACACACACACACATATATATATATATATATATATATAATTACATGAATCATTCAGACAAAAAACAAATATAGAAGTTAATGATTTAAATGGCGAGAATACATCTTCGCAAACAATTTTAATAAAGTACACTAACCCCGAACCTGTATATGAATGACATGATCCCTGTTTATAAATATCATTTGCATAAGGTCTTTTTTAGTTTTTACAAGCTTTCGTCTGTTCCTTCTATATTAGTCTTTTGTATGAATGCTTCATGTAATTATAAATTGAACTGCACCTATACTTGAAATATATATATATATGTGTGTGTGTGTGTGTGTGTGTGTGTGTGCGAGCGCTTTTATTGCTCAAAATGTTATTTTCTGTGAATAACCGTGCTTGAGTAAACGTCTTGTTTTTTTGTTGCTTTTTTTAACACTGTGGATTGCATCTATCGTAATTCGCTTTTGAAAGATTTAATAAAGAGAATGTGCTCCCCAGCAAAATTCGTACCTACGACCCTCTTCGTATGGTAGGTTAATTTCTCGGCCGGTGTGCTTTAGCCTGCTCGACCAAAGGGACCGTCACAGTTATGCAGCGTTCAATTAGCCTTTTAACAGAATGCACATCCTCTCTGTTTAGGATTTTCTCGAAAGTCCATATCTGCTGTCGAAAGGAAACAAAAAAGGGAAAAAAATTCTAAGGATTTAATCGATAAAATATTACAATTCGAGAGTTTTTCTTATTAATCTAAACACAAATGTCATCAATTCCTTAGCCATTTTGTTTCAGCACATCTGGTCTCTTATCAAGTGATGGTGTTGATTTTATATGGGGTCTACAGGGAAATTTTAGCCGATCCTACGGGCTCAGAATCCCCACATTAAATTCGGCCTTGTGCCATATCTGACCACGTGGGGCGGCTGATATATATCCTGCAGTTGGAGATTCATCATGAAATTCACTTTACTCACTTCTAGCAGTTGACTACTACTTTTACGCGCCGCTGGCGAATCTTGTATGTATTGTTCTTGTCCTAAGTATTATCGTCCATTACCAACGTTCGTGTGATTATTCTATTCAGTAAACTTCCCTAGGTTATGTCAATATATATATATATATATATATATGTGTGTGTGTGTGTGTGTGTGTGTGTGTGTGTGTATGTGTGTGTGTGTATGTGTTTGTGTGTGCGTGTCTGTGTGTGTGTGTGTGTGTGTGTGTGTCATTCACAGACTGTTTCGCTGTATCAGAGCTCACCAGTGTGACTAGACATCCGATTGCCTCAAGCCAGGATGGAAACCCAAATGATTTGTCATCAGTCGGAGATTTTTCCCTGAGGTATGAGCTCTCGGCAGAGAGGAAGGTAAATTTTTACGTATTTATTTATTTTAGAATAAAGACGGCACTGACTCACAGTCATATATATATATATATATATATATATATTGTAAACTGAAAAATTATAAAAAAACAAAACTTACAACAATAGTAGTAATATATGCAAGCTTTGACAAGAAGAAAAGCTAGATATAAAACATTTCTATACCAAAAAACCTTTTGAATGAGAGATCGGAAATTATGATTCGTTGCATACACACTAAAAAGTTCTTTTTCAGTTCATATGAACCAGGATGAAACGAAAGTATGTAAATTTCATTTAACTCCCAATATCTTTTCAATACCCTTGGTTTTCTCCTCCTCTCCTTCTAACACACTTCGTGTCGTGCATTTGTTTATTTTTAAATAGTAAGTGTTCATTAATTTTAACAAATAAAGCGTTAGGAAATCAATTGACCAGAATCGTCTGAAGATAGCGATTCTGCCTGAAATCAGTCGATATCGCTACCAAGGCAGCAGAATTTGCTGATCACCTAATACACACACACACACACACATATATATATATATATAGTAATTATTAGGAGGATTTGATAATTATATTTTAATTAATTCATCGAGTCTGATAGAGCATTAGAAGCAAATGCTTCTAATGCTCTAGAGTGAGCAAATGTTTCTAGAGTGAGCTGCTTGGTGAGAGTAGTCGTTGCTCCAGAGGGCACAGTCCTATGGTTACAGAGAACTCAGTAAGAGTTCCACCACGGAATATGTGAGCAAGCGGCGCTATATTGAGTCTGATTTGCAATCTCTTCGTCACTGAGGTCCATTGGAACAGTTGGTATGATGTTTGCTTGACAGTGGATGTTTTTGCTTGGTAGTGGATGCGCACTGCTGATGAGTCCCAAATATAGGACGAAACGGCCGTCCAGTGCTTTCTGCATTCTGTTGAGGTTTCTGTCAGACACGATGAATTAATATATATATATATATCGAAGGAAAACCGCTCTTAAAGAAGCACTTACTAGAAGAACAAAACAAGACCTCACCCCCAACAGAAGTAATGGAAAACACTACCTACAAGTAAAAGGATGTGCCATGCAACTCCATCATATGCCACAATCTTCATGGGAAAATTTGAGGAGATCCATATTTATCCCTTCATCGGTAACGACTTCATATTCTATGCAAGATATATCGATGATATCTTCTTCATACACACAGTAGTGAGAAGAAACTCACTGAATTTCTTATGACCCTAAACACAGTACATGACTCTATTAAGTTCAACCACGAAAAATCACTAACAAGTTTAGACACCCGCATCTACATCGATAAAAACAGAAAATTACGAACAACACTACACACTAAAATCACCGACAATCACAACTAGCTACACTTTAAGTCTTCCCACCCAAAACGTCTCAGGGAGAACTTCCCTTATTCACCATCACTTCGATTCAGAAGGATATGTTCTAGGAATGAAGAAACAAGTAAACACTAAAAATCTCGAGTATCAATTCACAACACATGGCTATAAACAACACCTAGTCAGGGAACAAATAAATAAATTTCAACACCTAGAGAAGACATCCTATTGCATAAAATTAAAACTAAATTCAAACGCATCCCTATAGTAACCACTTTCAACACCACTCTTCCTCCACTATCTCAGGTAATCAAAAGTCACTGGGAAATACTACATCTCAAACCAGATCTAAAATTTTTGTTCGGGGAACCCGTCCCTCTAGCATGTCGTAGAGCTGAGAAACTTAAGGAAATTACAGGTAGTAATCAAATTTGAGATGATAAGATAACCCGTAATAGACCAAAAATAAGAACAACAGGATTTTCCCAACCATGTAACAACAAAAGGAGCCTATGTTGTAACCACATTAGACAATTCATTCACTGGCTTAGTCCCTAAATCTACTTTCAGAATCTACCACAACTCTAACTGTAGACGTCATAACATAATTTACCTATTAGAATGCACACTATGCCAGAAACAATATCTAGGAAAACCTGAATGGCCCTTTCACTACAGAATGAATAATTATCATAATCGGATCAAGTCGATTCCCCACGCAAGATTATTAACTGTAGAACAATATGTCCGCCTAGAAAAACATGATTTTAAAAGCCATGCAAAATTCACTATAATTGAAAAATAGAAATGGACAGAAAAGATAACCCAAGAAAAACACTAGAGGTACATGAAGGCAACTGGATTTTGCGCCTAAAATCCCTTTGTCCAGACCACAAATTTAACAGCAAAAATAGAATTAATATATAACCCCATAAATCAAGGCCTACCCACATTTCTCACCCACACAAGACAGACATGCTTGCAGAGGTGTTGAAATCTCATACTTATACATACACTCACACAAATATATACACATGCACACACACTCCCAAAAAACTAAAAGATAGCATACACTTAACACACACATCCCATACCCAGCAACGAATAAAACTGTCAAAATGACCAAAGAGGGAAATATATATATATATATATATATATATAGGTTTATCTCTCTCTCTCTCTATATATATATATATATATATATATATATATATATATATATATATATATATATAATACGCCGACAGTACGACTGATTTCGATGCACTATGAAATCAATCAGGTGCTAAAAGAACTGTTCACAATCTGGCTATTTTTTTGTCTCTCGAACGGTTCTTTTGGTACCTGATGATTACATAGTGCATAAAACTCCGCGTCGTACTGACGGTGCAGGGTATTATGTATATTTATGAATATATACTTAATATCTCTGTTATTTTGCATCGAACAGTGTTTTATTTGCACCAAATGATATATATATATATATATATATATATATATATATATATATATATATATATATATATAATAAATTTATGCATGTAATTCCAAAAAATTTATCAGAGTTAAAAGTTACTGAAATTTGGAAAGCGTTTATGAAAGTATGTTTCGAACACTTAAGGCGGAGAATATAAATTGTTTGACGATTTTTTAAAAGACACTAATTTCCTCTTTTTTAGTCTCGAGAAACGCCAGCCTGGGGAAAATAGTATAAGATATAATTATTTTGAACACACGCAAATGCATACACACAAAACAAATTGTTCGCTATCCAACTGATGAAGCCATATAGGCGAAATGTTTTATTGGATATCATTTTCGAAACATACGTTCCTGAACGTTTTTCCAAATGACAAATGCTGAAAGGAATCAAACCTCTTTGCAAGAGAATTGCAAGGGGAGGGGAAAGAAAAAAATAAAGTTGCCTAGAACTAGACAAACACTCGCTGCAAATTGCCTGTTTATGTTTCAGTTCCCTCTGACTACAGAGAGTCGGACGAGACATGTTCATAACAACCGCCTCCAAGATGTTAAGATGGTATTTTTTCTGAGCCCTGTGCAGCAGAAGGAAGAACTCCGGTGAATAATTGGACCCACATGAGACGGACGTCAATAAATGCTCCCCGATGGCAGACTCATGCACCTGTGAATGCATGGGTGCATATGGAGTATGTTTACGTATAAAGCTACGTACGTACTGTGCAATCCGCACCTCTAGCCGTTGGATAGTATTACCCACGTAGTCGGACTCACTTCAAACGATCAATAACAGAACTTTATTGATTGATAGGCAAGACGTCCTTACGAACAGATGGGAAAACACTCCTAGTAACAAAGATGTTCCGTACTACTACAGAATTGAAATAGTGCAGAACAATAGATGAGATCTTATCAGCGCAAATTTGACTAAAAGAGCCAATCCAAGGTAATCTCATGCAGACGGGACACTTAGGTGAAACAAATGTTTAAATTTCATTAAACTTAGTGTTATGGTAATTTTCCCTACGCGCGCATTGACTCTCCCAACTATAAATAGGAGCAGGTACTGCCTTTTGGAGAGAGAAGTTTCCATTAGTCAGCTCTGACAGTCCGACCGAACATTCTTGCTGTAACACTCACGTTTGCATATGTTTGTATTACTGTTTTTGTTCATATATTTGATTAACTCAATTCCTCTCTTTGTGTCTTTATTTCTGGCCCTAACAAAGTCACAACACGTAGAAATTTTAATTCTAATGTTTGTTTCGATGACATCTTCTGTATAGCCACTGGCGAGAAAAATATTAGTAATTTCCCTGAGTTCGGCATTATGTTTGAACTCCGAACATATCATCAATGTACGATGGGTAAGTATTTTGATAAGGTTAATTTTCCTAGACGGGAGCAAAAGAGTCCGATCTGAGATACAGCCTATTAAAAGTGGGCTTGCTATAAACGCTGATGAGGAAATATGTAGGAGTTCTCTCATCCAGCACGTCCACGAGAGGTAACATTGTTATTCTCCATCTCTATAGCAAAATGTAAAGAGGGATGGAGACTATTTAGGTATTGGAAAAATCTGTCTGCCTAGTAATGCGATTAAAAAGATATAATAGTGTCAACATAACAGATATAGCAGTGTGGTTTAGAGACCTCGTCTAACAATTGCTTCGTATGAAAATCTACAAAAATATTGTCCATACGTGGTCCCAAATGAATACACATCTCTACCCCATCAATTTGTATATAGTATTTATAAATGGGGGCATCTTGTGAATGGAACGCAAGCATAAACACGATATCCCTTTACATTTCATAAGACATATAACCTGAAGGTAGTTTTATATAACTAACATATACCCTGAAAATAGTTTTCTATAAAATTTAATAAATTTTGTGTCCATACAGATACAGGTAATGAAGCTAGTCGTGTAATTCTCACACGGATTTTTAAGATTTCACATAAAAATACTTCTGTACGTTTACAAGGAACATGATCACTAGAAAAATATATAAATGTAGGACTTTTTGAAATTTTTCATAATATTTTACTGAGCATGAAACACCTAGTAACTAATACACCAACTAAGTTGTTGCTGTGACGATCGCTAACAAAAACAAAACAAAAAAAAACAACCCTGCGCCAACGTAGGCTATGTAGCTGGGGTGGAGAGCCACCAACCAGTTTATATGAGGTCCCTTACAACAGCTGCACATTACCATGGTATTTTAAGAGTTCGTCTTCTTTATATATATATATATATATATATATATATATATATATATATATATATAGTATATATATAGATCCGGCGTCCTTAAATATATATATATAAATAAATTATTATAATGGTACCTTAAATCCGGTCTGTTTTTCTTTTAAATATATATATATATATATATATATATATATATATATATATATATATATATATATATTACGACTGAGTAGTGAGTTCAATCCTCACTGGGTGTTCCATATTTCCAAACTTGTTTCACATCTAAGCAGCGCTTAGAAAATCGCTATATATAGTGATTTTCCATATATAGTGATTTTCCAGATGTAGCACAAAGGCCAAAATTAGGGGGTAGATAATATATGTGTGTGTTAGGTTGCACAATTTTAAAATTGAAGTCTGTTTTTATATTTCTGTCTATTACAGCATATAATCGTATGAGTTTTATAATATACAGGGCGATTGAAATGTAACACCCGATTTTAAAATGCTTATAATTTCTTCATTAACTATAATTTTTATTAGAAATGGATATGAGAGGAAAGCGTTTAGTATGAGGTTTTATTTACAGTTCAATATGAGTACCCAATTTCGCTACCAGCTTCTCGAGCTGCCCAAGAATCGCGTCAACTGATTTCACCAGAAACTCTTGTGACATGGAAGAAATATCTTCTTATAATAGCCCTTCAAGTTCTACCAAAGTCTTGGTTTGGTATAGTAGATTTACTCATTTGACTAACTTCAAAGAAAAAAGTCACAGGGTTTTAAGTCAGGACACCTGGCTGGACAATCATATATAAAATAGGGTTACTTTTCAGTCAAGGCGCGCGTGTTGTTGCCCCCCCTCTCTCTCTCTCTCTATCTATATATATATATATATATATATATATATATATATATATATATATATAAAATCTTTGTCATACAATTTTTCTAGATACTGTTGTTGATATATAAAAATTAAAAATATATGTGTTACATATATATATATATATATATATATAGAGAGAGAGAGAGAGAGAGAGGGGGGGAGAAAGAGAGAGAGAGAGGGTGAGGCACGGATAGCGGCTAGGTTTGAGGAATCAGAGAGCCGTGTCCGAATTACAGTCGAATCTATTACATTCACTTACGTGCTAATGGGAAAGGTATTAATCCTCTTCTCCCTCTAGCTATGGGTAAATAGTAGGACAGACTGTGTTCTATAGCCTTGGATGGCAACTGGTCTAGGAGAAGGACAACTCTGAATTCAAAACCTGCGGAGGGTCTGTATTCGACCTTTCAAAAAGTGTGATTGGTTCAGCACAAAGCCTTCGCCACTATAATCAAATCATATGTGCTGAAATTATTTTTGAAGTGGATATAATAATTAAATACAGCATTACTAAAGTCCGATAGAATCCCGTGGAGACTTGCTGTCAATTGATCTTCAGTAAAACCATTCTGAGAATCACCCAATGAATACAAACCATTTTGAGTTTGGAAAAGAACACTGTAACGACCAATGGTTGTTGGTAGGCGCGATCATGTGTCTTTTCGATTCATAATCGCCCAAGTGAATTTAACGAGCCCGAGTGAAACCCGATTCCTCCTTTTCATTTCTCATCCCGTTTTTATACATTACATCACCCGTACAGCAAAGCTTACAGCCCCTATTATTCCCAAGCGGTCACCCATCTAGGTACTGTCCATGTTTGACGTTGCTTAACTTCGGTTTTTAACGTGATATATCCATAGACAATAAAACATAATTTAATTGTAAGTAAATATAAAATATATCTTGTTCCTGGACTAACTTAGGAATCAAAAACATATATTTCTGTAGAATACTTTGTAATTTAAAGATTTTTCTTCTCATAGCTAAACAAAATGCCTTTGAGATTTTGATTTCTAAAGAGGATTCTGTTCGCTGATTTGGAACCTCCTGGAAACACTAATTAAATTGACTTCGCAATCTCGAATCCAACAATGCGGTAACTGCTGTCAATGTTTGTGAATGACATTTAAAAGGAAACCTATATATGTCCTTGGCATTTTTCCTCAAACAAACTTGTCGGGATATGGAATATGCTTGTTACAAAACGAAAGGCTTTGTTAATTCAAGGAATTCTTCCGGTAAGAAATGAGAAAATGACAAATAAGATTTACTATCCGCGGTAATGCCATTGACGCTTTTCGCAATGTAAAGTATGTGTGCCAAACTATTTGTTTCGTTAACCTGAATGAATTGGAATTAAGTTTCGAATATATTTAATTAAGAAGAAATCGGGCAAACAAATTTGGAAAGAAAAATATGTAGACGAGCAATTTCGTTGTGTTCAACTTAAAATTAAATTTATTTCTCCTTCATCCAAGCGTAGAATAATCATAAAATAGTGATTATATGTGTGGGCGAAGGCTGAATATTTTCTAAAGAAAGACGCATGTTACACACAGAAATTTAAAAAAACTATTGAACTGATGCGTTCGGCACGCTACAAATGATCACAAGATAAATGTGTTCTTTTACATTTTTTTAATCTATTCACTCCAAGCAAGGCAATAATGCCACTAAGACGCAAGGGGGTTACTACGAGTGAAAAAGAATGAGAAAACTTTAGAAGGAACCGGAAACCAATTCTGAACAGGAAACAAGGGATAAACCCCTACTCCTGTTCAAAATTTGTGAGTAGCGGTGCTATGTCGAGTCTATTCAGTTTCTTCTTCGTTACCGAGGCCCGTTGGTACAGATGGTATGATGTCTGTGTTGTATCGGAACGGTCCAGGTTCGATTCTCGTCGGTAGTGGATGCACACTACTGATGAATCCCAAATAGGACGAAAGTGCTGTCAACTGCTTTCCGCATTCTGTTGAGGATTCTTCTAGACATGAATTGATATATTGATTATTCTAATTCCTCAAAACACTATCACTTATATATATATATATATATATATATATATATATATTTTCTCGAGAAAAATAACAGCACTCGTGGCCTGATGATTGCGTCTACCATGAAACAGAGTTGCCTCTAAGTGTTGATTTCAATGTTCACTTTTATATTTACACACGCTCTATCTCTGATATTGAGCACTTTATCCCATAAATATAGCACACCCTAAGACTATATTTCTTCATATATATATGTGTGTGCGTGTGTGTGTGTTATTGACGAACTATGATTTGAAAGAAATGTTTCGGAATAGTCTTTGTAACGGTCTGCGACATGTGTTTGCTATCCAATCTCCAAGACAAGGTACCGATCTATTCTGGATAAGCTACAGTGCCTACAGTTCACGCGCAAAATATACGCTTCTACCAGGATTCATTATTGGCGGCCACAATCTTAACATAACATATGCAGATGACACAGTGTTGATAGCAGACACATAAAATAATCTACAGAAATGTAGTGAAAGAAAGCGAGAAGAAAGGACTAAACATCAATTGCAAAAAGACAAAAATGCATAGTTGTTATCAAAAGTACGAGCCCTACATGCACAATATAAATTGGACGTACTAAAATCAAACACGTACAAAAATTCAAATATCTGGGAAGTGTTTTAACAGGAAACGGAATGTGCGACACTGAAATCAAGAGGGGCATTGGGATAGCGAAAGATCCATTGAAAAATTTAAACAAAGTATTAAAAAACAAGAAACAAGATCCGTCCTCTAGTATAACAGTGAATGCTGAACAGTCTCCTCACAGATGAAGAAGAGACTTGGAGTAACAGAAACAATGAAAAGAGTACTGAACTAGTATGTAATATGAGTCCTCTTATATGGCAGTGAATGCTGGACAATCTCCTCACATATGAAGAAGAGACTTGAAGCAACGGAAACAAAGAAAAGAATACTGAACTATTACGTAATATCTGTCCTCTTATATGGCAGTGAATGCTGGACAATCTCCTCACAGATGAATTAATAACTTGATGCAACAGAAATGTGCTTCTACAGAATAATGCTGAGAATATCATATAAGGTTTTAGAGGAAATGGAAATAAATAGATCACTTATACTTAACATCAGAAGATGTTGTATAGCCTCCTCGTGCTGGTGAGCTCTTGGTCCATGCGCCAATTAATACAAAGGTTGGGTTAGTTTTGGGTCGACAGCGTCAATTCTAGATGTTGTATCTTCTCTCTCTTCTTTTGTCTTCTCCCGGCCGGGTGGCGAAAAGTTTTTCGGTCCGGAGATGAAAGAGATCAACAAAGAGAATTTTACTTAACTATTTTATTAACGTCGACGTATACATCTCTAACTATCCAGTGGGAAGAAGATCCAGAGACAAAAGGAAACCACGTCTACATTGTTCGACGGTGAAGACTCAACTCACGGAAAACCTTTTTTTTCTATCTATCGTTCTCACGCTGGCTCAGCCAGTCAAAATCAACTTCCTTTGTTTTGCCTTGCATCTGACCTCAAAGGTCAACCCGAGGAAGTCGGAGAAGCGATACACTTCTCTAAAAAATAATAGTCTGTTAAACTATTATTTAACAGAAACAGTTGAAATTTCTAGGATAAATAACGAAAAAAGAGGGCTAGGAAATGTTGATACTCACATGACAGATTGAAGACAAGTAGGACAAAGGAAAGCAACGCATAACCTACGTAAATAAACTTGTGTAAATGGATGGCGGAAAAGTTTTCAGGATAGATAACAAAATGACAAAATTTATTACGAATTATAAATGACAGATTGTGGAGAGCTGTGATCGTGAACGTCCTGAATGGACGCGGTGCATAGAAGAAGGAGGAGAAGAAGAAAAGACTGCTTTGTTTTAAGATCTCTGGAACGCGTGATATTCTCATCACGTGTTTGTTAAGTGCATCTCTGGCTCGAGTATTAAGTCGGTTTTGCGATTAGAATATTTATGCATAGTTTTGCAAATTAATGAAGCAATTTGTAGATTTATAACGTTTAAAGACATGTTTGCATCAATTTGAAAAAAAAAAACAAGGGAAAAGAGACAGATTTTATTTTTATTTGGCAACCTTCTTTATTTATTTCATTTTTCAATTTCCATTTTGCAGTTGTTTTCTTTTCTTTCATTTTTTCCGTTTAGTTTGGTTGTGAATTTCTTTCTCTTCCCTTATTCTCTCTTATCTGCAATCCTATCTGACGTTCGTTCATTTGTTGGTTTTACCTTTCATTCTTTTCTTTTGGTGTTGTTTTATTTTCCATTTTTTCTTTTTTATTTCTTTTCTTTCTTCCTTCCATTCTTTTTCTTTCTTTCTTTATCATATTTCTTATATGATATTCTGTTTGTCTTTCCTTCGTTTAGCTGGTTTTATAATTTCTTTCATTGTTCATTTATTTCGATCTTTCTTTCTTTCGTGTTACTGTTGTTTTTTTTTTTTGTTTTTGTTTTTTTTTACCCTACTTCCTCTTTCACTTATCTAATCTTTTCTTTCTTTCTTCCATTATTTCTTTCTTTCTTACTTTGCTTTTAATTTTGTTTTTATTTACTTTTCTTCCTTTTGTATTATTCTTTTCTTCTTTCCATTCTTTCTTTCTCTTTCTTTTTCTTTCTTTTTCTTTCTCTCTTTCCTTTTTTCTTTCTCGCTTCGTTTTTTCGTTTTCTCTTTCTTTTTCTTTCTCTCATTCTTTCTTTCATTTTTTCTTTCTATCTTTCTGTCTGTTTTCATTCTTTCTGTCTTTGGTTTTACTTTTGTTTTTATTTACTTTTCTTCCCTCTGTATTATTCTTTTCTTCTTTTCATTTTTTCTTTTTCTTTCTTTCTTCCTTTATTTCTTTTTTCTTTCTTTCTTTCTTTCTTTCTTTTTTTGGTATTACTTTTGTTTTATTTACTTTTCTCGCTTTTGTATTTTTCTTTTCTTCTTCTATTCATTCTTTTTCTTTCTTTTTCCTTCTCTTTTACCTTCTCTTTCTTTATTTCTTACTTTCTTTTCTTTCTCTTTTCTTCCTTTTTCTTTCTCTCTTTCTTTCTTTTTTGTTTCACTTTTTCTGTCTGTTTTCTTTATTTCTGTCTTTTGTTTTACTTTTGTTTGTATTTAATTTTCTTCCATTTGTATTTTTATTTACGTCTTTCTATTCTTTCTTTCTTTTTCTTTCTTTCTTTCTTTCTTTCTTTCTTTGCTTTTACTTTTGTTTTATTTACTTTTCTCCATTTTGTATTTTTCTTTTCTTCTTTCCATTCATTCTTTTCTTTCTTTTTCCTTCTCTTTTTCATTCATTTTATTTCTCTCTTACTTGGTTTTTCTTTCTCTTTACTTTCTTTTTCTTTCAATCTTTCTGTTTGTTTTCTTTATTTCCGTCTTTTGCTTTTATTTTTATTTACTTTTGTTCCTTTTGTATTTTTGTTTTCGTCTTTCCATTCTTTCTTTCTTTCTTTCTTTCTTTTTCGTTTTACTTTTGTTTTATTTACTTTTCTCCATTTTGTATTTTTCTTTTCTTCTTCCCATTCATCCTTTTTCTTTCGTTCTTTTTCCTTCTCTTTTTCTTTCTTTTTCTTTCTATCTTTCTTTCTTTTTCTTTCTTCTTTCTTTCTCCTTTCTTTTCTTTTTCTCTATCTTTCTTTTTCTTTGCTTGTTTTATTGTCTCTTTTTTCTTTCTTTCTTTCTTTGGTTTTACTTTTGTTTTTATTTACTTTTCTTCCTTTTGTACTTTTCTTATCTTCTTTCAATTCTCTCTTTTTCTTTCTTTCTTTTTCCTTTCTTTTTCTTTCTCTCATTTTTTTCTCTCTTACTGTCTTTTCTTTCTTTCTTTTCTTGCTCCTTTTCTTTGGTTTTATTTTTTTTTTTTACATTTCTTCCTTTTGTATTTTTCTTTTCTTCTTTCCATTCTTTCTTTTTCTTTCTTCCTTTTTCTTTATTTTTTTTTCTTTTTCTTCTCTCTCCTTCTTTCGTTTTGTCTTTTCTTTCTTTCTTTTTTCTTTCTTTCTTTTACTTTCTCGCTTTCCTTCTTTTTCTTTCTCTCTTTCTTTTTTCTTCCTCTCTTACTTTCTTTTCTTTCTCTCTTTTTCTTTCTCGTTTTCCTTTTCCTTCTCTCTTTCTTCCTTTTTCTTTCTCTCTTTCTTTTTCTCTCTTTTTTGCTTTTTATTTCTCTCTTTCTTTTTCCTTCTCCCTTTCTTTCTCCCTTCCTTTCTTTTTTCTGTCTTTCTTTCTATTTTCTGTTGTTTTATCTTTCTTTTAATCAGATTTTTATATTCTATCTTCAGATAAGCTTTCTTCTTCTTCACATTCTTTCGTTTTCAAAATATTTTTCATTTACTTCTTCAGCAAACTTTATTGTTTAATTTATTAGTTAGTATTTTTCTCTTTTCTCCATCACATAGATTCTCTTCTCTTTTTCTTTCTTTCGCCTTCCGCTAATTAACAAATGAATTACAGCTAATCACGACT
The DNA here is from genome assembly GCA_903632075.3 of Acanthosepion pharaonis. Taxonomy (NCBI): domain Eukaryota; kingdom Metazoa; phylum Mollusca; class Cephalopoda; order Sepiida; family Sepiidae; genus Acanthosepion; species Acanthosepion pharaonis. Next base: position 673,177 of record CAHIKZ030000044.1, on the reverse strand, counting down.
TATTAAATAACGGACAACTTTTGTGCACTTCTAACCTACACACCTCCCTCATAGAAATATATATATATATATATATATATATTCAAAAACACTCAAATACAATCTGCCTTACTACCCGAGTTTCAAGACCTCCTCAAGCAAGTAGACCTTGCGCTTGATTTGACTACTCCAGCTGCCCATGCTTTGCTTGGTGGTGGTGATGGTGGTGGTGGTGGTGTTGCTGCTGCTGATGTGATTGAAGACTTGCTGCCCTTTGTCTTTCTTTCTTTATGAACGGCTCCCATATTGTATTTATTTCTATGCTAGGCCTACTAAGGAGATCCTCATAGCCTAGCATATTCGCTGCTTCAGTGTTCTTCCCTGTCCAGTATTTCCTCCTCACTCCCCTAGATTAAATAAAGTGTTAATTTCAGCATTCTCCGTAGGTTATCCTGCTCGATATATACCTGAGGGTGGCCGGAGGGCATAACGGCCGAAACTTTCTGATAACAACAACGAAGTAAATAGAAAACGTGTAAAAAATGATAAATACTCATCCAAGAAATTCAGAGAAAAATATATTTGTTGTTTTATCATGGCGTTTACTACTGGGAACATTCTCCATTACAATATTTTTTCCCGTATTGATGAGTTTTTGTTTGTAGGCCGCATAAGTTCTATAAGTGTTAATCGATGTCTCCTTGATGTGGAGTAATGGTTAGCAAGTTTGTCTTGCTAGAACAATTACGACTGACTAGTGAGTTCGATCCTCACTGGGTGCCTCATACTTTCGGCCAAGTGCCACATCTAAACTTCGCTTAGATAAACTATATGAGAGAATCCAACCAGTGGGCTCTCAGCATCATCGCATGTATGAGTTACTGAATATTACTAAACTGAATGTTCCACTTTGGCCTATTTTGTCTATGGTGGGCTCTGCCCAGCACAAATTAGCCAGGTGGTTGGTTGAAGTTCTTGATTCTGCTTTGCAGTATAATACTGATTATTGTATTCCAGACACTTTCCAATTTGTATCTGATATAAATTAACTGCAACGTACTCTTGACACGGAGTTTCTCGTGTCTTTCGATATTTGGAGTTTGTTCACGTATGTCCCTCTTGACGAGACTATTGGCATTTGTGCTGACAATCTGTATCGTGACCCCTTAAAGCTTCCATCTTTTCTTGAGAGAGTTTTTGCCGAGTTTATGGGGTCTTATTCAGCGTTGACAATGACATGTACCAAGAGAGTGATGGGTTAGCGATGGGTAGTCATTTGGGCCCTCTCCTGGCCAATATTTTTGTAGGATTTCATAAGACACAAGAGTTTGACAAGGTCTCTAAAACACACTGCTATTTCTGTTATGATGACACTTGTATCTGTTTTTCATCCGCTAACGAGTCAGACAGGTTTATTCAATAGCTAAATAATCTCCACCCTCTTTTACATTTTACTATAGAGATGGAGAATAACAATATGTTACCTTTCCTGGACGTGCTGGTTGAGAGAACTCCTACATATTTCCTCATCAGCGTTTATAGCAAGCCCACTTTTAATAGGCTGTATCTCAGCTCGGACTCTTTTGCTCCCGTCTTGGAAAATTAACCTTATCAAAATACTTACTTATCGTACATTGATGATATGTTCGGAGTTCAAACTTAGGGAAATTATTTTCTCGCCAATGGCTATACGGAAGATGTCATCGAAACAAACATTAGAATTAAAGTGTTGCTGCCTTGTTAGAGCCAGAATTAAAGTCACAAAGAGAGAAATTCAATTAAATAAATATGTTAACACAAACAGTAATTATAAACATATACAAACGAGAGTGTTACAGTGAGAATGTTCGGTCGGACTGTCAGAGCTGACTAATGGAAACTTCTCTCTTCAAAAGGCAGTACCTGCTCTTATTTATAGCTGGAAGAGTCAAGGCTCGCGTGGGGAAAATTACTATAACACTAAGTTTAATGAAATTTAAACATTTGTTTCACCTAAGTGTCCCGTCTGCATGAGATTACCTTGGATTGGCTCTTTTAGTCAAATTTGCGCTGATAAGATCTCATCTATTGTTCTGCACTATTTCAATTCTGTAGTAGTACGGAACCTCTTTGTTACTAGCAGTGTTTTCCCATCTGTTCGTAAGGACGTCTTGCCTATCAATCAATAAAGTTCTGTTATTGATCGTTTGAAGTGAGACCGACTACGTGGGTAAGACTATCCAACGGCTAGAGGTGCGGATTGCACAGTAAGTACCAAGCTTTATACGTAAACATACTCCATATGCACCCGTGCACTCACAGGTGCATGAGTCTGCCATCGGGGAGCATTTATTGACTTCCGTCTCATGTGGGTCCAATTATTCAAAGGAGTTCTTCCTTGTGCTGCACAGGGCTCGGAAAAAAAATACCATCTTAACATCTTGGAGGCGGTTGTTATCAACACATCTCTTTTTATTTTCTTCCTTTCCCTCCCCTTTTTCTCTCTTAATTCTACTGCAAGGAAGTTTGTTTCCATTCTGTAGTTTTTCTTAATTCCGACGATTTTTTCTTCTTCTGAAGCGTCTGGCGAAAGATAACTTAACATTTCTATTTTTAACCGAGACGATACATTTGTCTCCGACTTTTCGATTAATAAAATGTTCCATGTTTTAAGAATACTATTTAGATGGTGTGACACTAAAAGCTATTTATATATATATATATATATATATATATATATATAATGATAATAATAATATTTAGTAATTCGTATGGATATATCCAAAAGGATATAAATCCAGGATAGATCTTAACGAAATAAATATCAGCATGGTATTTTAAGAGTTCGTCTTCTTTATACATACATACATACACACACACACACACACACACACACATATATATATATATATATATATATATATATATATATATTGTTTTAAAAATGACAGAGCGCATTCTTTTTTTTTGAAAAAGAACCTTTTTCGTGCAAACCTTCTTCACAAACATAAAAAAACATGAACAGCTAAACTGAAAAAGTACATGGGGGTAAATATGGAGTCATTTGTTCAAATACATACATACATACATACATACATATATATATATATATATATATATATATATATATATATATATATATATATATATATATATATGTGGTGCAGTTCAATTTACATTACATGAATCTGAATCATTCATACAAAAAACAAATATAGAAGTTAATGATTTAAATGGCGAGAAGACATCTTCGCAAACAAATTTAATGAAGTATATTAACACCGAACCTGTAGATGAATGTTATGATCCCTGTTTATAGAATTCCAGTTGCATAAGGACTTTTTTTTGTTTTTTACAAGCTTTCGTCTGTTCATACAGACATCTTCAGTATGGAAATAGATTTGTTTTTTACTTCTCGGCAATTACAGGACAACGAAAATACAGATATAATCCGAAAAATGTTTTTAGAAATGTGCTACTGCCAACTGCAAGAAATTTTAATTAAATTAACTTCTATATCTTATTTTTGTATGAATGATTCAAGTAATATATATATATATATATATATATATATATATATGGAACACAAACGGCTGAATCGGCGACTTCGGATGCGTGGTAACCATGGACTCGATGAGGGTATTAAAGGCTGGACATGTGATTTCTGTCAGGGCATACTTCTTTTAAAAGTTGGCTGGGTGAATCATTTGACGTTAAATAAAGAAAAAAATCACCCTTGACATTCGCCAGATACAGAGTGTCAGAGCCTGCACGGTGTGTGACATGGTATGCATAAGCAGCAAAAGGCACATGGTGGCGCACAGGAATCAGGCACAGCGGTGTGAATCCATCCAGGTTGTGGCAAGCTTGTTCGTCTGGCACTTTTTTTTAAGCGTTTCACCCCAGGCAAGGAAACCACTAGGACGATTACAGAAGCAAAATCAGACAGGAGGGATAGAGGAAAGGATGAGGAGAAGGGTAGTGGATAGATCAAGGCAACTGGAGATGTCGATTGACATTACATTTGAATAGATGGAGATTATAGCTCTCAGGGAAACAGTAATTGGGAAGGGAGTTCCACAGGCGAGAGGTGCGAGATATGAAGCTATTGGAGTAGAAGAGACGGCTACATTTAATAGTTTCGACAGTGAAAGGGTGAGAGCGGGATGCCAGCATCGTAGGGCGCTTGAATTCATGGAGTCTGGGAACCAGCGAATGCAGCTCCTCGGAGCAATTACCATGAAAGTATTTGTAAAAAAGACAGAGAGAGGCGACGGTGCGTCTGTGGGAGAGCGACTGTAGACGAGATGCTAGAACAGGGCCAATTACATTGCATATCCGCCTCTAGATCTCATCAAGAACACCGAGGCAAACAGAAGGGGCTCCAGACCATATATGGCAGCAATACTCCATGCAAGGGCGAATTGTTGATTTGTAGATCTCAAGGATCGATTCCGGGTAGAAAAATTTCCTGGCGCGGCACAAGGGAGCTAACTTTCCTTGCGGTGGGCGAAGCAATTGACTCAATATATTTGTTCCATCTCAGGTCAGCCGTCAACGTGAGACCGAGTAGCCGCAGAGAGGTGCTATCGCCGGTGAGCAAACACAAGCGATCCTATTATTGAATTAAGTGGATCACGTGATCATGAGAGAAAAGCATAAGTAGGTAGTAGCTTGACGTCTAATCGCTATTTCTACTCTATCCTCTATTACTATACGGACCGTATTTTCTCTGTTCGGATCAATACGACGGTTACTTTTCGAGCGAGTATTATTGGAGCGAGTGTTCGAAGGCGTCTCACACCAGTATTGTTTAACGGCGTTACTATAGTTGTATCTGCGATTACAAAGTCTCTACTAGAACGAGCATTACGAAAATGACAACGAGTATTCATTGACATCACAAATATATTTATGTACGTATGTATTTCTGCAAAAGTAAAGATTTTTTTTTTATTTATTAACCCGACTTTAAATGTTAATTCTAGTGGTTACCCATATTTGCAAATTTGAGTAGACGACCCCTTTATTTAAAACAGTTTACTTATTTTCGACTATTAAAACTATTTTAAATTATATGCGCTTAGCTTATTTTACGCTTTAGTTTGTATTCTTACTCTACGTGTTTTAGAAGATGGATTAAATCCGACATATTTTTACTTTATTTGCTTAACTGTTATTTTAAATGGATATTTATATTTGAGTAGATGTTCTGTTTTTGTTTTATTATTAAACAGTATATTTATTTATTTACATCCACCGGCCTGAATATTCGAGAAATCTTCTTCCCCTCCGGCATATTTTTCCAAGACGATTTCTCGAATATTCAGGCCGGTAGATGTAAATAAGCAAATATACTGTTTAATAAATAAATAGAATTTACTCAAATATGAGTATCCATTTAAATAAATAAAGAAATACCTTCATGTGTGTTTCGTTTATTTATATTTGTCCGTAAGGTTGCCTATCTGTCTCTTTTCTATAAATACTTTTATGGTAATTGTTCGGATGAGCTCTTTGATATTGGGGTTAGTTTTTAAATTGTTGTTTTATTCGCCCCGCCCCCACAGACAATGAATTGTACATATAGGGACTAGTTAGGATTTTCATAGAGACAATGATGTATTATGGTGAATGTAGTAAGAAAGGTAGGTAAGAATGTGTTGTTTGCCGTTAGGAATATTGTTTATATGTTTGGGTCAGTGTTCGCGGCTAGATATGTTTAATATTAAAACAGAACAAGACCGTCCTTTTCCGTAATCCCCATTTTTGGTCTTGTGCCACATTTTCTGTTTTAATACGGAAATAAATATTGCTCTTTCCTATGGGTCCTGAATATTTTTTTAAAAATTTAATCGCAGTACTAGACTAGAGTCAAAATCTCATCAATTTACATTTGAGCTGGCTAGACGTAACCGTAAATTCTATACTAGCAGTCTCTTTTCTCTCACTTCTCTCTTGGAGAACTCCCTTCCGGTTCCATACTTTCCAGCCAACTTTAATCTGCAAAAATTTAAATGCAATATCAATCGCTATCTACTGTCCTTCTGATTACTCTTCCTACTCATTATTAATGTTTCTGTTCCTAATTCTTACACATCTCTAACCCCTTGTGTCTTAGTGGCTTTACTGTCTTGTATGGGATGATACTGAGTAAAAATAGCAAAAAAAAAAATTGCTTAATCCACAGCAGGATTCGGTCTGTAACAGATGGGGAGTTCTGGACCTATTAGGCTTATCCTTTAGGCTTTTATTCTTTTAGCTTTTTAGGCTTTTAGGCTTATCCATGACACATTGGTACGAATCACACTCTTTCTGTTACTTACATATGCCCACACGCACTGACACACACACACACATATCTATCTATCTATCTATCTATCTATCTATCTATCTATCTATCTATATATATATATATATATATATATATATATATATATGTGTGTGTGTGTGTGTGTGTATTATCAACAATATTGACCCAATTAATAATAGATAAACAATAATATGACTATTATATGTCTAGTTATCTATCTCAGCTTGTTCATATCTATCGTAATGACTCTCAGTGAAAAATCCCAGTCTGGTTGCCTCTTCGCTCATTAATTCTGTTTTTCAAGGTGGACACTTGATCAGAAGAATTGTGTGTCACAAACAACCAGTCAGACACGTGTTACTGCTCACTCGTGGCTGATGTATTCTCGATTACAAATGAACCCAATCTCTCTCTTTTTCTCTATATGTAGACACATCGATCTATATACGCGTGTACATGATTGTGTGTGCGTATGTATGTGCACACACCAGAGTCTGTTCATATGTATCTATCAGTTGGGATTATGCTTCTTCATTCTATTTTTTCTCTTCTTCATCTTTTTCTTTCTTTCTTTCTTTCTTTTTTTTTCTTTGATTAATATGGTTGTCTTTTAGTTCCGGTCAAAGTTGGTAGTTTCTTAATCAGCTTCTCCATTTCTTCTCTTGCAACCTAACTTCAAAACTAAATCTCTCCGGTGTATATCCATTTCAGCATCCAATTAACACGGAATGGCCAAAAACTAACGCTAAAAAAAAAAAAAAAAAAAAACTTTAACATTTTCCAAATAAATTTTGCTCGTTTATTCTTGGATTAGACTTGAGAAAATAAATTTTTAAAAAATAACTGCTTCCATTATATTTAAAAAAAAAATGTTCAATTTGCGAGAATGCTTGCAAGGATTTCGAAGTCTGAATGAAATATTTCAAAGTGCTTAATTAAAAACAAGATTCTTCTGCCAACGAATGAAAACGAAAACGAGGCTAATTATATCCAAGGCGGATTGAGCTTAACAGAAAATGCACATATCATCAATTAAAAAATAAAAATGACTGTCGTTTAAGGAAACTTCTGAATAAAATATACAAAGTGGACTAACGCTTAAAGAATTTAAATTCTATCAGAGACAGTTCGTGTTCAGTTCTCACTATTGCCATGAACTCGTTTCTTCCCTGTCACAGCTATAAGTTAAATAGCCGAGAGGACTGTATTCTCAAGGCGAGAATGGCAAAAAAAACTTTTGAAGGCCAATTCTGAATACAAAGATAAGAAAACAACAGGAAAACCGTTCCATAAAATTTCCAAAGAACGATCATAGCAATTCACAGTTTAGAGATAATAAAGGAAAGAAAGTCGCGGAGGGTCATGATTTCTTAAATTAGTGGTTCTCAGCAATTTTATCCATGGACCAATTTTATTCTTAACTGTTTGGTAAAATAATCTCATTTTATTTTTTAGTAATAAATAAGTTAAGGAATTGTATTATAGAATTAGTATATGTATATATTTTATTCTGAAGTAAAACTAATTTAATGAAAATATACTTGTATTAATTAAAGTACACGACTACATATATAGGACTTCAGAGTGAATGATTCTGACGGAAACTACCCCTGTTGCTGAAGAGGTTAATACTGTTAATTCTTCCTTTATATATAATCCTTATATAATTTATATATTAAATTAATTTTATTATTATTTTATTTTTTTAATATTTTATTTTACTCAATTTATATAGATATATCAATATTTTATTTTATTAATGTTTAAAATTAATATAATATTGTTATTTATTATTAATATGTTTAATTAATTGATTTAATAAATTATAATCTTTATATAATCTTACCCTTCTATATCCTTCTCAGGTTTTATTCAATATTTACAATCAAAACATCCGTTAGAGTAAAAGGGACGCTATAACTTACATCGTTTGATATCAGTTGTTTTTCTATTTTTAGAATTTTAATATGGCGGGGATTACTATAGAAATTCCAAGTATCAGTTGGAACAACCTTTCCAAAGGGAAATTGCTTTATGGACCACTAAAATATAACCGTTGACCCCCAATTTGCTATTTTTGTGTGGACCCCGAGTAATGTTACAAGGACACCCAGAGTTCCAATGAACCCGGCAGAGGAAACAAAATTCGATAAAATCAAATTGGCAGAAGATGTCGAAAAAGACCTTCCACTGGGACAAGAAGTGGCTTGTTAATTTAAACGTTTCCAAAACTAAACTGTGTTCAATTAATCATCTTTTCCGGACGGCGGCGGTTCTCGACCTTCTTGCTCCTCGTCGTACACAGTTTTAAACCTATCGCAAAAACAAATAAAAAATCAAAACAAACCCTGGACGGGGGATCAGTCGGTTTGTCCATCGATGCAGAGCGCGGCCAGCCGCGGGAACTGATGCGAATTGCAGGACCCAGTGATCATTGACCCCTCGAACGCACATTGCGGCCTCGAGATCCCTTGTCTCGGGGCCCCGTCCCGTCGAGAGGCGAAAAATGGCATTTCTTCTCACTCGATAGTCGAGAGGCATCTCACTGTTTCCCGTGTCTTTTTTGCCTTTCTCACGCGGAGGAAACCGGGACGTCGCAAGATGAAGTAAGATTCCTTCGTCTCCCGCTTGCAGACCGCAGGGTCGTTTCCGTTACGACCGCGAGCAGATGTTGATTGCAAGATGATCACAGCGGCAACGTTGTTTCACTCTCGGAGGTCTAAAACAAACCTTGGGCGTCTGGAAGTCAATCACTGCCGCCGCCATCAACGTGCGTCTTTTTGTCAATCTCACATTTATACGAAACAACACCGCCACCTTCGGCTCGGACGAAACGACCCACTGAATTTAAGTATATCGCTAAGCGGGGGAAAAGAAACTAACCAAGATTCCCTTAGTAACGGCGAATGAACCGGGAGAAGCGCAACGCCGAATCCGGTCCTTTTTTTTTTGTTATGGCTGATGCTAACACTCAGAAGAGCAACTCTTTGTGCCTTCTCTATCTCACGTTTTTCCACTGATATCAAGTGGAGCAATTATATTCAATCAATTAAAAGGACTAGGAAAGTTCACTGTCTTAGGTCTATTTAACGATATATCTTTATATATATATATATATATATAAATTTTTTACAATATTAAGGAAGTACGATTGGTCGGGTAAATAAGCTATTATAATTTAAAATATTTCTTTAATATGTTCTCTATAAATGTGTTAATAAAAATACTAGTTAACTTATATTAACTATTTGCTTGAAAAATTAAATATTTAAATTGATAGTAATCATCAAATTTTTTTAGACATCTAAATTTCTATCAAGCATTGAAATCTATTCTTTACATAAATTGTTAAAACCCAAATACAGCCTCTTTTGATTTACTTCCCTCTCTCTCTCTCTCTCTCCTTACTATAACACTCATTTGTATATATCTGTATTACTGTTTTCTCTCTCCTCTCACTTTTTAATTTTTCCTTTTTCTTTTCTCCCTACTACCCTCCCATTTCTATATATCATTTCCGTTAAGTTAACCATCTAAATAGGTCACTGTACCACTCATGCAAGTGTACTTAAATTTCCATAATCATCTTTTATTAAAAAATATTCTTAAATATTAATCTTCGAAGACGGTACAGTTATTATCGATATTATCTCTCTATATAAAACAGATGATGTCCGTATGTCTGTGTGATTTTGACCAAACTTGGCGCATATACTCTACAATGTAAAAGATAGGTTCTTAGCGTAAAAAATCGATAATTTTTAAAATTAATAATCGATAAAGCCTATCAAAAATCAACGTTTAATATTCCGATTTCGTACAAACTCGGTATGTAGATTACTTACATCATGACGAGCTCAACGATACCTCATTTTTACTTCTTTCACCACTGCGTTTAGCGAAAAATCGCGAAAAACGAAAAATCGATTTCAACACAAATTTTAAACTAAAATTTCCCCAATTTTCCAAGAAATCTAATACAAACTTCACTCAATTGTAGCGAATAATAATTTTATTGTTTAGCAGTCTTTTAATTTGATAACTGAGTCCACCCATATAGTGAAAACACGCGTAAATAGTTGGTTTCTTTTTTTTGTTTCGTTGATCTTTCAACCAATTTTCATCAAACTTAACAATTGCTTTATAAATGTATCATCCTTTGCACCCCTGATAGCACACTGAAAAATTGAATTTCAAAAACTCCAAAATAATTGTGGTCTGAAGTGGGTCTTCATGTTGCCTGTTTTACCCCTTCATGTTCTCGGCTAACTTCGATTGATTAAATATAAACTACTTCTGCTGTATCAGTAACTGCATTAATTCAAAATGATTTTTAATGAAAGTACTTTAAAATATTTGAAGAAAATATACTTTGTGCCATCTAAACATGTAAATGAACGCTTTTT
>CAHIKZ030000044.1:640000-657500 GCA_903632075.3 Acanthosepion pharaonis | reverse complement strand
TATCATATTTATTTGAAGTTACGTATGTTTTTGTTTTTTTATTTCTTTGAACTTTTCCGCTGTTACTGTTTTTTTTCTGTACTAGTATTTATTTGTTTTTTGTACAACGAAGCTGTTTGTTTTATTTTTAATTTCTGATTTGCTTGCCTAAATTTATGCTTATCAATTTTTTCTACTGTCGTCCATTTTTTATCAGTTGATAATTTAGGTGTTAGTCATGTCATAAAGGCAGTAGAGATTATTTTATTGCGTGTTAATTAATGACCCCATAATCTCCGAGTACTTAGGCTAAAATCCCGATTCATATTTTCATTCTTTCTTCTGGTATCTTTTTCCAAAATTTAAAGAAAATCTTCTCAATGTTTTTTCTCGTGTATTTATGTACGACTATTTCGTAAGTTATTCGTGTTTACCTAATATTTTATATATTTAAAAAAAAAGTTAATTTTTTGGGAGCTTATAAAACAAGTAATATATGCAATGTTTATATACGTACAATATATATGTTCCAAAGGTTGACATAGCGGGGAGTGATAGTGGAGACAAACTCCGTCTGCCTATAAAATGCTTCCGTGGCGTGCGTCTCAAATAGCCTCTGACAACTAAGTCAAACACCAAGCCGGATAATGGGCGAAAGCGGACAACTGGTGCCTCATAACCAGCTACTTCGGGTATACGAAGTTCAACAGTTCAGGAAGGCAATCCATCTAAGAGAAGGAAAATCCTGATTTGAAACCTCCGCTGTCTTGCAGTCATATCCAACTACGGAAAAAGTTATGGAATTAAATCCAGACAGAAAACCCGGTGTTGAGCCCCGAATGCTGTTCGCTGTCATCACGGACAACTATCCGGCAACTGCTGCATTCAATCCATCCCCAATTGTAATGCCCTTTTTGCTTTTTGGATCTTATCGATAAGGACGAGTGTGGGGAGGGGGTGGGAGATATAGTATGGGCAGCGCACAGCTTCTATATAATATTGGCTTGGTCTTCTACGCGGTAGAGAGGTCCTTCAAGCTCACCATCAAAGGACTGAATTTTGATCAACGGAGATAAAAACATGCTTACTACTACTACTACTACTACTGTGTGTGGTGGGGGCTGATCCTAAGGAGAAGTGCCGGGGTGCTGAATCGTATATAAATATTCCCGTTATTTTTAACGGGTAATATGCTAACGATGAAAAAGGAAAAAAACAAAAGAAAATACATTCTGGAGCGAGTTTGGGAATTTTTTGCAAAAATATTTAACTCCATAAAAACGCACGAAGAAAGAGTCTATGCTTTAAGAAGTAGCGATCAAATTCTTTCTTTCTTTCTTTCTTTCTTTCTTTCTTTCTTTCTTCTTCTTCTTCTTCTTCTTCTTCTTCTTCTTCTTCTTCTTCTTCCGTGTGCCGTGACCCTTCAACCTTTTTCAGAGTTCGTGCCAAAACCGGACAAATCTCTGACACAAAATCTTTCAACGCGCCAACAAAAATTTTTTAGAAACATATTATTTGTTATATTTTGACATATCGTAAGAAATTACGTAAATCATGTAAAACTGACTAAATGAAAAAAAAAAAAATTGTGATATTTTTTATTAGCCTGAATGTATAAATGTAACACAATTACTCACACAATTTCAAAACACTGTTAAATATTATCAGCATCAACGCAAAATTTATCCTTAACTGCAATTTTTTTCGGTTAATCAATCATCATTTTTCCAAGTTATACACTTTTATAAATAAAACAGAGTAAAAGGTTATTAAAAATAATCTTTTGCTGATTTTTAAATCTGTTATAAATGAGGTATAAAAAGCAAAAACAAAATATATTCACCTTCAAAACTACAATTAAAGTCCCGAACCTTTGCCACTTTCAAAAGAAAATCTCAGATAAAACTAGAGACAGACAACTTGACGCTTTTTATATATTATCAATAGGACTCCTGTAGCTGGATCCCTGATGACAGATATTTTATTTCAAGTTAATATTTAGTAACAATTCCCAAACATATGGAGATGAATAGTGTTATGGGATCTTACCCATAATAATAATAATGGATTATTCCATACTTAATAAATACTGCGCCTCATGAATAGGCAAGGGGTCAATAGTTCAACTCTGACCCGACTGTTCGGTTTGAACTCTCTTCCTACGGGCGGGAGGAACCCGAAGGAGGCTACGCCGAAGGGCGGAGTCTCCTTTGGGGAGGTAAAACCGGCCCTGGACCCGTTCATACGGGTTCAAATGGGCTATTTTTTGGCTGAGCCTAATGGCTCGGGAATGCCCACGTTAAAAAGGCCTTGTGCCACATGACACCCTCGTGGGTGGGGGTGACTGAATATTGTCAGTAGTTCAAATCTTGAACGACAGATCGGTTGAACTCTCTGCCTTCGGGCTGAGAGGAACCCGAACGAGGCTACGCCGAGGGGCGGAGGCTCGTTCGGGGAGGTAAACCCGCCCTGAGCCCGTTTATACATGTTCAATGGGCATATTTTTGGGCCGCGCCCACGGGCTCGGTGAACCCACAATAAATAACCGACCTTGTGTCACATGATGCCCCAGTGGTGGGGTGACTGAATATCGTCAGTAGTTCAAGTCTTGACCGGCTGTTCGGTTGAACTCTCTGCCTTCGGGCGGGGAGGAACCCGAGGAAGGCTACGCCGAAGGGTGGATTCTCTTTCGGGGAGGTAAACCGGCCCTGAACCCGTTTATACGGGTTCAATGGGCATATTTTTGGCCGAGCCCACGGGCTCGGAGATCCCAGGGGCTCGGAGATCCCAGGGGCTCGGAGATCCCACGTTAAACCGGCCTTGTGCCACATGATGCCCTCGTGGGGGTGACTGAATATCGTCAGTAGTTCAAGTCGAGTCAGTAGTTCAAGTTGAGTCAGTCAGTAGTTCAAGTCGAGTCAAGAGTCGAGTCAGAGGCAGTCCGAAACAGTCGCGTTCAGACCATTACTAGAAGACATTCGAATAGTGATACTGGTCGAGACTACATTGTTCTCTCTACTAAACCTGATTGTTCATACTAACACTTCTACTTCTATGTATATATTCCTGTTTGTAATATATCTGTCATATTCCATACCTGTGTTCAAGTTCTTATTTATTGATTCTACCTTGGACTATCACCGTGGTACAAGGAACCGGACCATAACAAATAGTAATATTGTTGCACGGTCTTTTAAACAAGACAAAATTTATTTTCTGGAATGGTATGCCAAGTCAATACTTCGTTTTCCGCATTTCTCTCAGACACTCTCATCTTGAATCGCTCATGGTAAGTATTTTCCGCGTCAACTCTAAGGTCAACAAATTTCTACTTCCAAATTGAGCTATTCGGAAATTCAATCAACTACATTTCAAAATCATCCATATCTATCCATGAAAACATTTGCAAGTTTAAACTTAATGAATTTTGCTGTCTCTTCCAATTCTCTGAATTTATCAAATCTTGTAAAGAACTGCTCAATAGTTGATACGATGATGTTGACAAACAGCTTTTCAAGACATCGGCGGTCTGTTCTGGCACCTTTTGGGAAATCTTTGATATTACCTCTTTAGGTTTAGGAAGTATCTAAATCTCTCAATATCTATATCCTTCATAAAAACTTTTAGTTTCATTTGAAAAGCCTTTATGTGACCAAACATAACAATAAGTGTCTTACCAGAGCCCTGTAATTTAATATTCAAGTCATTTAAATATTCCCGAAAATCTGCAAAAAGCATCAGTTTACAAACCCACATGATATCGAGTGATTCTTGAGAATACATGTGTTGGCCATTCAAAAACAGCTTTATTTCATGTAAGCATTCAAGAAATCGTTTCAGAATCAAACCTTGTCTAAACCAACGAACATTGATGTAAATTTTCAGTCCTTTATATACAGTTTCTACCTCATTCAGTAAAATCTAAAATTGTCTTATTTAAAGCCCAACCAGAAATGGAATTAACGACCTTCATAACTGTTTGGAGCCGTTCAACTTCCTTTCGGCCAGCTTTCGCACACAAAGCCTCCTAATGTATAATACAATGAAAACCTATCAGTGAATGACCAACATCTTTTGCAAATAGATTTACAAATCCTGTCTTCTCACCAGTCGTGCAGGGGGCAACATCTGTTGTGGCAGATACTACTTTTGAAATTTGAATTTGTCAAGTAGATAATTCGTTCACAACTGCTTTACATATTTCAGCCCTCGTAACACGCTCAGATAGTGTTACTAGGGCAAACATCTTATCACGTATTTTATCACCCCCTACAAAATCGAGGGAATATGGTTAGCCTAGGTGATTAAATGTCCGTGCTTTCAACAACACAAAGAGAAAAAGAGACAAATCAGTTGTCAATTGTTCAGCTGTATTCCTTTCCAACTTAAGTATCCTATCCTTAACTGTTTTCCTACTCACAAATTAATATTTAATGTACTGAATAATCATTTCCTTCTCTGAAAAACTGGCAAAAAAGAAAGACGGACATTCTAGCCAAGCTTATTTAATATACTCTCCATCACTGAGTAGCTTACCATGTTGAAACCTTTTGAAACCTTAAAACTAGCAGGAACTAAGTTGGAACTGAGCCTACCTGAAATAAATTTAATAAAAGTATCAGCCTATTCTTTTGTCTTGCTTAGTTCACATGAAATGAATTCTCTTTGTTCCTCCTCCATTTTATTGCTTAAGTTCTTATGAACATTTTCAAAATGTCTCTTTAAAGAAGAAGTCCTACAAATGATTGTTTCGGAACAGAAAATACATAAGGCTTTATTGCCCACAATTTACATTATTCAGACTATTGTCATCATCTTTGTCGCCATATTTATTACAATGTTTTGGCCTTTCAATATCTGTCTATATTTCTGAGATGAGGTATTATGTACACTATTTACATTATTCAGACTATTGTCCTCATCTTTGTCGCCATATTTATTACAATGTTTCGGCCTTTCAGTATCTGTCTATATTTCTGAGATGAGGTATTATGTACACTATTTACATTATTTTGACTATTGTCATCATCTTTGTCGCCATATTTATTACAACGTTTCGGCCTTTCAGTATCTGTCTATATTTCTGAGATGAGGTATTATGTACACTATTTACATTATTTTGACTATTGTCATCTTTGTCGCCATATTTATTACAACGTTTCGGCCTTTCAGTATCTGTCTATATTTCTGAGATGAGGTATTATGTACACTATTTACATTATTCGGACTATTGTCCTCATCTTTGTCGCCATATTTATTACAATGTTTCGGCCCTTTAGTATATGTCTATATTTCTCAGATGCGGTATTATGTACACTATTTATATTATTCGAACTATTGTCCTCATCTTTGTCGTCATATTTATTTGTTTCGCCTTTTAGTATATGTCTATTTTCTCAGACAAAGATGAGTCGATATTTATTTGGCGACAAAGATGAGGACAATAGTTCGAATAATGTAAATAGTGTACATAGTACCTCTTCTCAGAAATATAGACAGGCTTTATTGCCTTTCTTAATCATGCCAAATGATTCAGCCCAGTATCTTTAAATTCTTTATCTTTTTCACTTGAATAACATCGTTTCTTCGCTGATGATTGTGACATTCTGCACAATTTGTAAAGAGAAGAAAAAATGACATGAGATAATAATATACACGAAAGAGGAGAAAAATAAAAAATATTCAAAATGGGATTCTAATGAATAACTTTCGCGTGCCAGACAAGTCATGTGCGTGCCATGTTTGGCACGCGTAACAAGGCTTGCCCAACCTTTGACTAGCACGAGGACAAATAAAAGGGTTTATGTTGAGTCAATATTCAAATGAAGACGGACTTCCGACATGGAACATCAAAATTCAGCATCCTAGCTTTTAGTTTCATTTTAAATCACCAATCTTAATGGAAATATACGATTAAATCAGCCACAGTAATATGGCTTAACCTTTATCTTCATTAGTTACTGTTTCAGCAGCGGTAGATAACTAACACTACTTATTTCCCACTGTTTATTACGCACTCGAACAATTTTATTTAGTAACTTCCACTCATAAGTTGGTTGTAACCGAATTATCTACCCAATGTTTTTTGGGGTTTTACTTTACTCCCTTTTTCAGGCATCATAACTTCAATACAGAATTCTGCTCAATAATATGTCAAAATAGTTTCAAGGATTTACTAAGGATCATACGAAAACTTGACGCAAATAATAAGATTGCACGATATCACGTCTGATAGAGCAACGTTAACTATGGTTAGTTGTTAGATGGGTGACCGCTTAGGAATACCAGGTGCTATAAGATTGGATGTGCGGGTGGTGTTATGGATAAATGGCTCAGAATGAGAAATCGCACTTGAGTCGAGTTCGATACATTCATTTACGCACAAATACCCTTGGGTAAGGTATGAATCCATCTCTTCTTCCTCCAGCTATGGGTTAAATAACAGGACAGACTGGGTTCTATAGCCATGGTTGGCAACCAGTCTACCGCAGAATGTAACGGCAGCCCACTAACAGGAATTCTTTTGCCAAGACAAAAGTGATATGGTCGACCAAGGAAGGGAGTATTAGTAGTAGTAATATTCTTTTAAATTTTTATTAGAAGTATTGTCAGCCATTATTCATATTTTCACCTTAATTTCACTTTATTAGATTAGTAGTATTAGTAGTAGTAATATTCTCTTGAATATTTTATTAGATTAAGCATTGTTAAACATTATTTATTTTTGCTTAGTATTTCTTTCATCTTCATTTCCTCGCATCAAAATAGACCATTATTAATGATGTAGAAAGGAAGCCAAATAAGTGTTACACTACGAGAAAGCGATTTCCACTTCACCATTACGCCAGGCGTAAAAGATCGACAGACGAGCTTATCTGATATTTCCATTAGCGATCAGCTTTGGGCATTTGTCATAGTCCTTGATTGGGAGATGAAGATCGGTGAAACACATCTGGTTGGGCGTTTCACTGCTGGTGGCGTGAGGTTGATGAAAACTTACGGCTGCGTTTAAAATATGGGACACGTGATTATTTCGTTCGTGTTTGTAGGCTGTCGAGACATACACACGTGACAACAAGATATATGTCATTATTAAGTTTATGAGTGGGCCGTGGAGCGGATAACACAGCAGGAGGTGGAATAGGCCAGCCGAATTCAAATTCCGGACTACGACATTGTGTTTCATTTTGCACAAATTCCGTTGTGAAAGGCACAGATGCGTCATTTCTGTTAAATAGAATGGTATACGGAGATCTCCACCCTTGGGTAGGTAGCATTTAAGAGAAGGAACATTTTGCATTCGTAACCGAATCGTCGTTGAGGCAACGGGAAACCATTTTTTGTGATGTCAACGAATACTCGTTGTCACTTTCGTAATGCTTGTTGTAGTAGAGACTTTGTAATCGCAGATACAACGATAGTAACGCCGTTGGACAATACTGGTGTCGGATGCCTTCGAATAACACTCGAACTAATAGTACTTGCATGATAATATTCGCTCGAAAAGTAACCACCGAATAGTAATCCGTATAGTGATCACTATAGAGAAATAGTATAGTGAATAGTATAGAGACAGAGGAGGGGACAGAAAGAGTGACAGAGGGTAGAATAGAATGGTGATCCATGAGACGCCACGTCAGACGCCTTCAAATAACACTCGCTTGATAATACTCGCTCGAATAGTAATCCGTATAGTGAAATAATATAGAGAAATAGTATAGTGAATAGAGTAGGGACTAGCGGTCCGTATACTAATAGAGGATAAATAGCGATCCGTATAGAAATCGAGAATAGAGGAGAAATTCTGATCACGCTACTTTTTATTTTTGCGTTTCCTCTTTGGTCACGTGATCCACTTAATTCAATAGTGGGATCGCCTGTGTTTGCTCACTGGTGTTCAAACTCAAGTCTCGGCGGCGATTTTTATTCCTATATAACACCATTCCACTATACTATTTACACTATTCGGACTATTGTCTTCATCTTTCCGCCATATTTATTACAAGGACACATGGCATAATGGATGAAGGCGTTAGTTAGATCCAGTGAGAGGACCCAAAGAGTGTGAGTTCAATATCCGGTTAAGGCAGTGGAGAACTTGGAGATGGGAATTAACAGGAGATAACTGATACTGACATCCATTAAACATGGCACATGGAACTAGAACAGTCTACCACGGTGAGCGAAATAAAGTGTTGAGTTCGGCAGTCCAATCACCTGAAGAAGGCCGGAGCGTACAACGGCCGAAAACGTTGTAATAAATATGGCGACAAAGATGAGGACAATAGTCCGAATAGTGTAAATAGTGATATTAATTTAAACAAAGATTGAAAAAAAGATTTTTTAAAAACCCTTTTGTATCTGGTCTTAAGATTTTAACCAGGGGTGTATGTATGTATAATGTTAATTTAAAAGAGTATTTTTGAAGCCAAAATTGCTGGTTTTTCAGTGCTTTGCTGATAGAATGGCATTTAAGGCAAACCGGCTTCGTGGGAGAGTTCTCAATATCAGAGATAGAGATAGAGTGTTAATAGCTGGGTAGTATTTCCGCCATGTTTACTTCGGAGATTCATTGTCACATAGAAATGTGGCTTCTCGTCGAAAAGGAGTTGGACTATGCTGATATTTCTCGATTTTTTTTTGTATTTATATATTGTGGTATGAGTGTGTCACTTTTCCTTTTCCGGTTGTTGGCTTCTTTTCTTCTTCTCTTTTATCTTTTATTCTTTCCTCGCCTTCTTCGTTGATCTCTGCTTTACTGCCAATCTTTCGTACTGTTTTTTTTTCTATCAATTTATATATCTGAAATGTCAGTTTTTAAAACTCTTCTAGAAATGCGAATGATAAAATTTGACTTAGCCAATGTCGCCTTACGCAATCCTATGTTTAAGTTATAGTTTCGCTAAATAAACAAAAAATAAAATAAGCAGACAGGACGCAAGAAAAAAGTAACAGTTTTTGCCTGTTAACATTGGTGTATTTTTGGTACTTTTTCTTCGTAGTTTTTTTTTTTTTTACCAGTTCTACCCAAGGCTCGTAGCGTTCATATCAGTAAAGCTTTCATTTCATTGGATGTAGAATTTAGCAAACCTTGTTCTCGCTATCAAGATTTACCATCCTTTCCAAAGGTCTTGGCATGCCACCAAAGAAACTCTCTATTCCAAATAACATGGTGCCCGACAGGTGTTTATGCATACAGAATTGTCAACAGAGGCTTTGGCAAAGATCCAAATGTGACAAATTCGGCGAGTCGTTTAGTGCTGTGTTCGTATACAACGAAATTAACCAAATTTATAATCTAACAAATTGTCTTGCGGCTATCAACGAAGACGTACAACAGTGAGTACGTATCAAATACCAATCTGTATAGTTGTATATAGAACTGCTAGAGTCGATTTTGTTTTTCGTTCAATTCTGTTAAGTTTTATTATGTAAGTTAATGTTTTCCCAATAAAGTGGATTTTACAAACCGATGCCGGTAAAACTTTCAGGATATGCTTATATTTGGTAATTGAATGACAAAGTAGAAAAAAGGACTTCCCTAGAATAAAGTAATATTCTTATTGATGGGATTATACAGGATGTATGTTATATCAATCATGAGAGTGTAGCAGCAACGATGAGAGTTTATAAAACAAGGATCAATTTAAAATGGGATCCTTTTGCTCTATCAACAATTACTCGTCTGATAGAAAAGTTTGAAACCACAAAGAAACTGCATGATATTCTTTCAAGTAGGAGACATTTCTTAGAAGCTGAGCGCACACCTTAAGTTATGGAGAGTCTGTCAATAATTTGATCAAACGTGCAAACTTAGTTATACAACAAGATAGGGGAACGATTGAAAATTTGTTGCAATTTCATATACCCTATTTCATACCCATCTCTTTCGAAATATGTTAGTGTTTGCACAATTGCTTACTTTGCATTGATGGTTTTAAAATATGATATATAAGAGATATAAACGCAAACTTTGGTTATAATTATTCACCGATGGAGAACAATGAAGATGTAGTGACGCGAAAAACATTAACTTTCAATTTTGAACTTTCTGCCGTGTGACGTGTCTAGACGCACAGTTTAGCCGATCTCACTCGGTTTCTCTATGGTTTTACATTTATCGTTATTGTTTATTGACAGCTGATCTCTCCACTGACCTAGCTCTAATATTTCATTGGGGGGGATATCTGGTTACATGCAGTGCCTCAAAAACCGAACTAGTTACATTGCATCATCGTCGATCGGACCCTGAACTAACAGTAATCATGATGAATGGATGATCCCTGACGGAGGTGCGGTGCTTTTATCGCCTACTGGGTTGCCTGTACCGCTCCAATAAGTTCCTGACCCCTCGTGCCACCCTCTACTTGCCAGATCAGGCCAATATTTAGTACTGCTGCCGTATATAGGCAGAAGCTGCCCACTCTTCACTTTCCAGTCTTGATAGAGTTCTAAAGCGCCCCTCCCCCGTCGTTGTGGGTAACAAATTATGTTCTACCCTACAACCCCTTTCTGACATCCACCCTGGGTATGACGATAAACTTCATCCGCGTCTTGGGTAAGACGATAAACTACGTGCGACAGCAAGACCCCTGATTGGGAGGTTTTGAGGAGCGTGTAACCACCTCTTAATTGCTAGTATTCCCAGGTTCAGCCTGACCCGGAGTGATAGCACCTGCGAGGGTCCCAGCTATGGGCAAATAGTTAACCCCCAAAACTTGTGTCAAACATTATGAAAGTGTAAAAATAGGTTTTAATACCAGAAATACTTTGTAAAAAATTATTACCAGCAATAAATTTTTGAAGAAAAAAATTATTATCAGCAATACATTATTACCAGCAATTTATTTTTTAAACAAAAAAATTACTAGCAATATATACTTGAAAAAAATATTACCAGCAATACATTTTTGTAAAAAGAAATTTTTACCAACAATACATTTTTATAAAAAAAATATTACAAGCATTAGCTATGATTAAAATATTTACTTGTCTTGATTAATGCGAACGCAATATAGTTCTCTTGCGTAGTAACTGAAGCAAGTTGAGACAAGTAAGATGAGTAAACAAGGCCGTTAACTACGTTCTCTTCTTCGCTTATTTTCGCAGCGAATTCATGCCAACAACGCCAGTTATGGCTGCAGCCAACGACGCGAATGAATCCGAACTTTTACTTTCGATAAATCCAAAACGGTAGATTTTATCAAATTTATAAAACCAGATTCGAATGGAACATGGACAATTACACCTAAATGTAAGTATTCTGGAAATGTTTAATACGAACTGAGCGCAGGTGCTAAACTGAAAATTTACCCAATTTTCTTTTATTAGTCAACAAAATATAAAAGGTTATTTCGGAAAAATAATGTACTTTTTAATTGTTAAAACATACTTATCTTACGTTTAGAATTTTACATTACTTTCCATCCGCTGTCATGTCTAGATTTTCAATTTATAAAAATAGCGTCTGAGTTAATGGAAATGTATTAATCGCTTTTTAAAAATAACCGTAGATGTTTCGATTGAATGCGTTCATTCATATTTGTCTATATAATCATTTTATTTAGTCTGAGTTTTCTGTAAAATATAATATATATATATATATATATATATATATATATATATATATATATATATATATATCCAACGCTTTGGCCTGCCATCACACTGCCCCCCAACCCCCAAATAGTCATTAAAATGAGACCTTCTCTTTTTCACCATATTTTTCGACCGTTTTGTTAAAAGATTTTTTTTTTAATTTCAGATGAAAACTTGGAAATTTTCCAACATATTTTATTGAAAATTTCACTTTCCAAAAGCATAGTTTGTAATTCTAATTGAGATCCGTGGGGATAAAGTCGTTCGTTTAAATTGAGACTAAGAGAATATCAGTTAAATTAAAACCGAACATTTTCTGTTTGCATTTCTGGGATGAGGAATTATCATTATTTACACTATTTATATTTGTTAGTGATGGGGGATGTTGCGTAGCAAATAAGACACCCCGGTAACACAAATGAACTAGACAAGACGCCTTAAATAAAGAATTCAAAGTGAGTCTTGAGAACTCAATCGCAATCGGTTCCAGGCTCCAGATTAGACAAGACAATACCTCTGTCTGTGTGCAGCGCAGAGTCTCGTTCGGGGAGGTTGACTGACCCTGAACCCGTTTATACAGGTTTGAAAGTGAATATTTTTAGCTGAGCTTAGCCTTGTGGTGAGGGGACTAGTAGATATTGACTAGCCAAAATCTTTTTCGGCTATACAGTCGAACTCTCTGCCTTCGGGTAGAGAGGAACCTGGACGAGGCTCTGCCGAGGGGCGGAGTCTCGTTTGGGGAGGTAGACTGACCCTGAACCCGTTTATTCGGGTTCGAAAGGGAATATTTTTGGCCGAGCATACGGGCTCGGAGAACCCACGTTAAAACCGGCCTTGTGCCACATGCAAATCTCGTGGAGTGAAGGGTGGCTAAATATACTAGCCGAAAACTTTTTCAGCTAGACAGACGAACTCTCTGCCTTCGGGCAGAGAGGAACCCGGACGAGGCTCTGAGGTAGACTGACCCGATCCCGTTTATGTGGGTTCTACTGGCATTTTTTAGCCGAGCCTGCGGGCTCGGAAGATCAACGTTAAACTCGGCCTTGTGCTACATCTACCCTCGTGTGTGTGTGTGTGTGTGTGTGTGTGTGTGTGTGTGTGTGTGTTGGTGGGGGGCTAGTAAATGCCGACTAGCCAAAATCTTTTTCGGCTATATAGTCGAACTCTCTGCCCGAAGGCAGAGAGGAACCCAGCCGACCCGATCCCGTTTATGCGGGTTCTACGGGCATTTTTTGGCCAAGCCTACGGGATCGGATAACCCACGTTACACTCAGCCTTGTGCCACATCTACCCTCGTGAGGTTGGGCTAGTAAATACCGACTAGCTGAGATCTTTTACGGCTTGCAGTTCGAACTCTCTGCCTCTGAGCAGAGAGGTACCCGGACGAGGCTCTGCCGAAGGGCAGAGTGTCGTTCGGGGAGGTAGACTGACACGATCCCGTTTATTCGGGTTCTACGGGGATTTTTTGGCCGAGCCTACAGCCTCGAAAGACCCACGTTAAACTCG
Organism: Acanthosepion pharaonis; assembly: GCA_903632075.3. NCBI lineage: Eukaryota > Metazoa > Mollusca > Cephalopoda > Sepiida > Sepiidae > Acanthosepion > Acanthosepion pharaonis. Next base: position 644,417 of record CAHIKZ030000044.1, on the reverse strand, counting down.
GCCTTGTGCCACATCTATCCTCGTGGGGGTGGGTAGTAAATATTGAGTAGCTGGGATCCTTTGCGTATGACTTAGACTAACGCGAGAACTAGTGACCTTCAAATAGTAGCACTCACTTCTGGATTGCCTTGCGACGACTTTGTGCGTAACTGTTACCTTTATTCTTATTGTACTGGTTTTTACAATAAACCTTTACTTATATTATCCACCTTGTCTTTCAAGCATATATTCCCATTAGCACGGAATATAACATTATGTGTTCGTGTGTGGGTTAAAAGAGTATATGAACAAAAAAAGAACAAAACAAAACAAAAGAAACAAGATGGCTGTCATTTTTCGCCTTTTGAAGTGGGTGCAGGAAAGAAAAATCATTTCGTCCAAATGACGTCATGTCTCATCTATCAGTTTTACAAATTATATAGCGGTAAAATAATAATAAAAATAAATGAGATCTGCAACTGATTTCACATATTTACTAATAAAAGTTCATTGTAACTATCGGCAATTTCATACCCCTTTATGATAAAATTAGTAAGAAGAAAGAAAAGAGAAGCAAAAAAGAATAAACGAAACGAAATTATTTCCCATGGGCGAAATCATATAAAACCATTGTTATAACAAGACAGGGGAAATCGTCGCGTGACGTCAATGTGTCACCGCTCTCTTTGTATATGGTTATCGACTGTATCCCATAGAGAAGTGTTTTGCATTTCCGGCCACATCTTTCACAAAAAGAGAAATAAAATAAATACTGAACTAACTCAATAAATTTATAATGGCGTGGAGCTTAGAAGTTAAAATGAACAGTTGATGCAGCCACGCCAAGAAGATTAATGAAGGATGGTAATGACGAGAAAACATACGGGTCATTTTAACAAAACAAGATAAGGAATTTATTCACGAATTTACAAGCTTGAAATAATGCCAGGAGCTCGTTCCAGGGAAATAAATGCAAATTTTTAAAGTTCGCATTGTCATGAAGAGGAAATGCTTATACAACTGATTAAATGATCTGGCACAAAATAATATCAAAAAATGTTTATAACAAAGTTAAGAGAATCCGTTGTATACGAAGGGATATACGTGTTTTATTGCCAAGCTTTGCACAGTCTGTCCGGAGCACTTTATTTTTACGTTCTTAGCAGAAACCAGAGAGATATTCATAGGATTTCGCAATGTGTCTGTCAGGTACTCTTTTGAAATAATTGATACCATAGCCTCTATATCCACAATGAAGGTAATTTTCTGAACCCCTAATTGTGTGGTTACTTCAAAAAGTGGTGAGAAGGTGGAGGCCATCACCCTTACTAGTTTTCCGCCTTCTCGTCAAGTGCTGTTGAAGATAGTCGTGAGGACGGATCTAGTTTAATAATCCCTTTATTCAACCATATACAATATGATTTACTAAATCTCGCAAGATGTGCATAGTAGATGTGCACCCTGCATATTTTTGGCTTCTGGTCGTGATGATACGGGTTTACAGTAGATTGGAATTGTAATTCCTGCTACGACAGTCTTTTCTTTATTTGGTTGAAACGGGTCTGGGCCTTGCTTATTAAAATACATCAGTAGGTTTTCAGCCATATTACCAATTCTTCGCATTTCTAAATCCGTTTGTGCTGCTAAAATTGGCCTTATGTTAATCGGCATAACTTTGCATAGATTTGTGTCGTGTGATATCGTTTCTCACTACATTTTTTGTTAATAACGCCATCACTTCATTTAAATAAACGGATGGTCTGCCTGTGAGAGTGCAAGAAGACATTAATTTGTTAAATATCTCTGGTTTTGGTTTCTCATGTGACGTTTCGACTGCTTCTTTAAGTTTGCTATAAACACCCGTCTGTAAAATGGTAGGTTGCAGCTTATTTACTTACTATCGCCGACGGTAATGCAACCAACACGTTTATAAAATTGTTGTTATGCTTTCCTTATCCTCATAATGTTCAACTGTGCCTCCATAATTGAAAACCATGCAATCACACTCGAAATAATAAACACAGGTAGTTTAACAGATACTGTTTGTTTTGATTCGCCGACCTCTGTGGATTCTTGATTCATCTACTCTTCATTGTCAAACATGTGATGAATGCAGTAAGAACAGGTATGTATTTCGTCGCACGTCAAGAGGCGCCAGATTGTAGTGGCGTGGGGCTTAGGAGTTGAAATGAACAGTTGATTCCCGAACGACAAGATGAAAGATGATGACAAAGAAATGATCTGACACAAAACAATATTAAAATATTTAAGACACATTTAAGAGAGTTCGCTGCCCACGGAACGGATATATGGTTTGCATACGTTCAAAAGTAGACGGAGAGAGATAGTATGAAATACTTAACTTTCTTGGGTTGTTGAGAGAAAATATTTGAAGTGCCACTAGCTAGTCAGAGGTCGATAATATAATTGGCGAGTAATTTTAGACTGGCGAGGACTTCAACACTGGTCGCGTGGAACAGAAATATTACCTTCCACTTGACTTCAGACACTCTTTTGATTAATTTAATTTTTCTCCTCAGTTCCTTCTTTTTTTTTCTTCTTCATGGCTCACCAGTTAATTTCTCTGAAGGCAAGATTTTCATTGGTTCAAAAAAATTCACATAGCCTGGCGAATTTCACCAGCAAATTTCTGTGAAAGAAAGACAAAAATCTCACATAGGCTGGCGAATTTCTTTCCTTCCTCTTCCTCAGTTCTCCGAATTTAAAAGGAGTGTGTGAGGTGAGTTATTATTATTATTATTATTATTATTATTATTATTATTATTATTCATTCACGACAAATTCCTTTGAATTTTTTTAAAATTAATTTTTTTAATTAGTTTTTTTTTAATTAGTTTTTTTTCAATTAATTGAATGATTCGTTTTCTACGGCTTATCAAACTTTTGCAGGATATTTAAAGCCCCCAAATATTTCTAGATCGTAAGAATTGTGGGAAGATAATAATATTTTAGCGATACAAGTTTTATTAATTAACCCATAGTTGGGGAGAGAAGAGCTAGATTCCTACCTAATCAGAATTTGGTAAACAAGTAAGAAATTATAATGTGGATATAGAGTGGGGGATCAACACAGTAAAAGAGTGTGACCTAAATGCCAATCTTGCAGCACGCTTAAATTCATATAGTCGAAGCACCGACGGGAAAAAGCTTGTCAGAGCAGTTACCATGAAAATATTTGTAGAAAAGAAAGACGAAAGCCACGTTACATAGGTGAGAAAGTGAGTGAAGTCGAGATGCTTGGCTAGGCTTGATTGCATTAAAGATCCTTTGGATTTTGTCAAGAATCTCTAGAGGTACAGCTGGTGCCCCAGACCAGATATGGCAAATAATAGTCAATGCACGGACGAGTTGCTAGTATGAGAGTACCGATCATTGTTTTTTGGCAATCATTACGCTGTCATCACTGAAAATGTATCAGCCACACTCTGATATTAACTTCATATTGAGACAATTATAAATGATCATCTAATACACTGGCTTGCAAAAGCTTTGGGTCAGCTACATAAAACAATTGCACATCGCTATTTTATGAAGAAATTAATAATGTTTAGCAGTATAATATGCAATGATAATATGCAAACTTTTAAGAAGGAATTATTCCATATTTTGACATAAATTTAAGTAGGCTTGGCAAGTCATTGTAGTTAAACATTAGCTTTGCTTTTTACGCTAAAATCGTGATTAAAATTACTCCGTTGAAACAGATTATGATGCTTGTAGTTCTAAAGGGGTTAAGATGACGCAATGCAAAATAGCCAAGCAGCTGGGAATTTTCAGAAACAGTGTGGAAACCGCCCAAAAGACATTTGCTACGTCTGGAAGTGTTTTAAGTGCAAAGAAAACCAGAAGACCGCAAAAATTAGACAAGAGAGATGAAAGCCTCGGTAGTCAATAAAAAATTAACAACCAAAGTGAGTAATGAATATAGTTTTAGCAGTGAGCTTTCCCAGTTGATACAATACGCAGAGTGTTAGGAAAAAAGCAGATTGAACCGGCGTATACCAGTAAAAACAGAACATCAGTAACCAAAAAACATTGGAATGAAATATTGAAATTATCAAAAGAACATCTAACCTGGGATGCTGGAAAATATCAAAAAGTAATTTCAACGATGAATTCAAAATACACTTAGATTCTAATGCGCGATACACGTTTTGGCGATCATGTATCTTTCGATACATTACTAACAAGGCAGATTTTTTTCCCTCAGTAGGCTGCAATTTCTTTCTGCGGTAGATCAATTTCCATCCAAATCTATAGAACCCGATCTGTTCTGCTATTTACCCATAACTAGGAGGAGAAGAAGAGGATTCATACCTTTTCCAAGGGTATTAGCACGTAAGTGAAGGCAATGGATTAGACTAGAAATCGAACTCGGCTCTCCGATTCCCCAATCCAAGATGTTATCCATAACTCC
>CAHIKZ030000044.1:517500-635000 GCA_903632075.3 Acanthosepion pharaonis | reverse complement strand
AATTTCAGTGATTGCGCAGCTCAGTGTTGCCAACATTGTGTGAATTGATTGGACGGTTTTTGAAATATTAGAAAAAAGTTATCTTGATAATAATTTGGCACGCAGTGTATATTTCAGCTTGTCATTCTTCCTAAGTAGGTCTAGATTTTTTGTAATTTCTGTGAATAGTTCTGGATTGTTCTTGTTATATGTCGAGACATATCCTAGAGTTTGTTCGACGTTTCTTTAGATTTCGTAGTTGGTCTAAAGGAATTTTTTGCGAGTTCAAAAACTTTGTTAGGCGGGTTTTTCGTAGGTGTTTGTCAGTCATTATAGTACAAATCCTACGTGCTAGAGAATACGGGATTCATTTCAGGCAGCTTTTTGGTTTCTCTCCACAAAAGCAACATCAAAATACCAGACAACAGAAAACTCTTTGTATCACAACATATCTATATCTATCTGAGTTTAAAATTATGCCAATATATCAAACAGACAATTATTCTTACCTAAAAATACAAGAAAAAAAGCTTTATAAACAAATTTAAACCAGCACTAAGTAGATCATAACCCTCCACACAAAAATACAAAAACACATAACATGCTCACAAAATGGCCAAATGCAGGGCTCGAACCACTCACATGCATTCACAAGCACACACACACGTACCCTAGACAACGTAGGAAGTGTGTGTATATATATATATATATATATATATATATATATGTGTGTGTGTGTGTGTGTATGTATGTATATGTATACTAATTCCTTATAAAAAGACAATATGTATGTATGGAGATGGAATATGCATATATATACGGTGTTTACTCATTCCCCCACGAGAATGAGATGTGACACAAGGTCGGATTAATGTGGGGACCCGGGCACGTGCACCCTGGCAGGGACAAAAATTCCCCTCAGCCCCTGCAGCCGTCGGTTGCGCTGGCCTCGGTGCGAGCACCGATCCCTCCCTCTTGTGCAATGTGAGGGCGCGGCCTCGGGCAGCTGTTCCCCAGAGCTGGGCACCTCTCAGTATTATTTTCTCAGTGGCCCCTCTGTCCCTTGACAGAGTAGCCCCTGAGTGCACTCTGTCCAAAGACAGAGACGCAACTAAGAGATGATAAAGTAATGTGCATAAATTACTTATAGTAATTTAAATGCTAGTATACATATACAGACGCATACTAACAAAAACACACACAATACAAAAAATGGAAATAGATCTATGAACATACAGGAGTCATTAAAAGATAAGAATACAGATATTTTTCTTCACCCTTTTCTCGGACCAATCTTAATTGTTTTATTATTCTTCAAGCAGAAGAACTTTCTCACTGCCAGTTCAAGAAAGACATTTGTGTCACTACCACACAAAAAAGAAGAATGTTTAACATCTAGAATGTTTAAGATCGAAAAACATAAAGAAAATCCATTCATTTTAATAATATGTGGAAATATCCACTCATTGCCAGAAGAAGGTCGCGAGACCCGAAACCCGTGTTGCAAAGTTATGGAAAATAAAGCATAATATATATTTTTTGTAAAAATCCACTTTACAACCAAAAACGTTTGCGGGTTCTCTCTTTTTTAATATATATATATATATATATATATATAGTATTTACATTAGTCGGACTATTGTCCTCATCTTTGTCGCCATATTTGTCACAACGTTTCAGCCGTTGTACGCCCCGGCCTTCTTCAGGTGGTTGGAATTTCGAACTGAACCCTTTATTTTGATCACTGGGGTAGACTTTCTAGTTCCACGTGCCATGTTTGATGGATGTCAGTTATCAGTTATCCCTCTGAAAGTTCTCCACTGACTTAACCAGGAATTGAACTCACCTTCTTTGGGTCTGTCACTGGATCTAACCAATATATATATATATATACCGGCCACTAGAAAATACAAATGATGAATATTTGGTTCCAGCAATTAAGCATGGTGGTGGGTCTGTTATGGTGTGGCAGTGTTTTGAGGAAGAGAGGCCTGGAGATTTGATTCGTTTAAAGGAAGGAAAAAAGAACAATATCTTTTAATTTTGCAAAGGCATGCTATACCATCTGGTTACGCATAAATGAAAAAGATCATCTTTCATCAAGAAAACGATCCAAACATTCTTCTAAATTATGTCAAAATTAAATCGAGTCCAAAGGAAAAGGAAGAACATTTTGGAAATTCTGACTTAGCCGCCTCAATCGCCTGATCCCTCACCCATTGAATTAGTATGGAGTAAATTGGATAGGAGAGTTCGGAGAGAATAACCAAGGCGTGAGCGTAAATTTTTCCATCTATTTTAAAAATAAAAAAAAACTGTTTGAAAGAAAACCAAGAATTTGTAAAGCAATAATTAAGGCAGATGGTGGTTTTATTGATGGAAACAAAATATGATGCTGTTTTATGATCATTTTTATCGTTAATTGCTGATGTTAAAATAAAATCAAATACACCGTGATTACGGAAATTTTTCTTTTACTTAAATAATACAAAAATATATCATTTTAAGGCGTTTTCATAAACAAATGCAGGGTTTCATCAAACTTTTCCTTGCGGTGTCTATCTATTTTTCTATAACCACATATCTTCGTGTTACAAGTACATGCGTGAGAAGGAATATTCTTTATTAGAGAAAAATTCACAAAGGATATATTCAAATTAAACGCTTTGTCGTAGAATGCTCGCCACCTAGATTATTTAAGTGCAAAACTAAAAGTACACTATTTATATTATTCGGACTATTGTCCTCATCTTTGTCGCCATATTTATTACAACGTTTCGGCCGTTGTACGCTCCGGCCTTATTTAGGTGATTGGAATGTCGAACTTAACCCTTTATTTCGCTCACTGGGGTAGACTGTTCTAGTTGCACGTGCCATGTTTAATGGATGTCAGTTATCTCCAGTTAATTCCCCTCTGAAAGTTCTCAACTGCCTTAACTGGGTATTGAACTTACACTCTGTGGGTCCTGTCACTGGATCTAACCAACGCCTGAAGGACACATGGGACAGTAGATAACGGCGTTGGTTAGATCCAATGACAGGGCCCAAATAGTGTGAGTTCAATACCTGGTTAAGCCAATGGAAAACTTGGAGAAGGGAATTAACAGGAGATAACTGACATCCATAATACCTCATCTCAGAAATATAGACAGACACCAAAAATAAAAAGTATTAAGTCAATTCGTGAGGTAGCCATTTGCATTTCTCACAGGTAATATTTTGTCAGGATAGGTAGGATAGTTTATTCACGAATAAGCCATAAAAAAAGATTAAAGACAATAAAAGGAACAGTCAGTTTCTCTTCGTCTTTTATGGTTAGCAAGCTTGTCTCGCTAAGTCAAGAAGAGTGAGTTCAATCCTCACAGGATGCGCCATACTTTCGGGCTACGCTTACTAAATCTGGAACATTTCGACGTAGTATTATGGTTGGCAAGCTTGTCTTGCTAGAACAATTATGACTGAGTAGTGAGTTCGATCCTCACTGGGTGCCCCATACTTCCGGCCTTGTGTCACATCTAAGCTAGCTTTGAAAATTATTTAGGGTACCTCGAGGCGGTGAATGGTTAGCAATCTTTTCTCGTTAGAACAATTACGACTGAGTAGTGAATTCGATCCTCACTGGGTGCCCACTAATTACGGCATTGTGCCACATCTAAGCCGGGCTTAGAAAATCACTATTTATTTTCCTTCTTACAGTATATTTACATCTTTTTCCATCTGTCTGTCATCTTTTATATTTGTCGGGTCACGGTCATATAATTCTTTCAAACTCACTGTGTTCCTATCTACGAAAGGCAGCGGGAAATTTATCAGTCCGACACAGTTTAGAAAATATGACCAAACATCTAAACATATTCATTTTGTAACGTTTTGCTTTGTCAGACAAATAAATTTCCATTACATTCTAATATCTTTCTTCGTAGTTTATTGACATCTTTTAACCTTACTCTTTGTTCATATCATAGTCTGCTTGCATATGTCTGGTCAGATCTATTTTTTATTTCGGTCGCTTTATCCACGATACCATTATCTAAACGCTTCCGAAGGAGAAATAGTTTTCCAAGTCTTTTTTTTTATGCCTCTTGGACATTGTATTGGGAGAAGTTTTGTAAAAAAAAAATAATTCTAGTACAATTGTTCCTATAGTAGATCTTAACCCTTTTTTAAATTAATATCTAACTTTATTGTTTCAATCACCCAACGCAAATCGCGTAGACTCCTCTTGGGTTATGAGTTCACAGCTTTTTGCACGCTCGTTGCTCTTGTTTCCATCGCAAGTAGTAGTTTTTTTACGGTATAGAATTGTTACTCCCTTGGCCAACCGGTTTTAAATATAGAGTTGTCCTTCTGGACTGGCTAAAAAATCACGACTACAGAGATCAGTATTCCCTACTATTTAACCCATAATTGGGGGAGCAGGAGACGGTTTCATACCTTTCTTCAGGGTATTTGCGTTTAATTGAATGCATTGAACTCGAATTCGAACTAGGCTCTCCGATTTCACGTTCTGAGCCATTACACCACCCGCACATCCATATTGTTTTATATCATTTTTTTCTATCTCAGTCTATATATCCATCAATTTATTTATGTCATAGTCTATTCACATCTTTGTAAATTAGTTTGTCTATATTTTATTCATATTTATATTGCTTTTCATATACTTTTTTTTTATCTTTTTAAATAACTCTCCATGTATCTGTTTGTGTCGACCAAGATGATTTTCTATATATTGTCAATTGTTAAGATCTCGTCCTAACTGGCCTTGAGCACATAAGATAACCATAGCCAATGAGGCTTTACTGAGGTGTGGTTAACTGTCCCTGTGCTATAAGTAGAGCTATCAGTTGCTCAGCCCTGGGGATTTAAATCCTGTGGCAGTACCTTCCTCATCACACTAAAGAGGTTGGGTTGGTTTAATACTAATGCCAGCATCGTGAGGGCTGAAAAAAATAACTGTTTTCCTCGGCTCATATACATAAGTATGTATATGTCGGTGCCCACATTAAAAGGACCCTGTGTCACATCCAGCCGTGGTGGGGGGTGACCGGGTAATTATAACAGGCCTTGACCACTTATCTGAACGAAGCTGCTCCATCAGCAGAAGTATGTAGCGACGTTTCTCATAGTCTTAGCAGATGCGAAACTAGTTTCAAAGCAACGTGAACGAAAACGATGCTCGTCGGGGTGATAATGGTTGCGACACAAACATCAAATCTATCGATCGGGAAGAACTGCTTCTTAACAGACTTGGAAGCGGTCGACAAGCACGGAAGAGATGATTGGGAGGAGGCGGAAATAAGTATTGGTCTGTGGGCTGGCTTTTTTGCTCTACGTCATTCGATGTTTCCATAGTGATAATGACATCGTGGCTGTTGGCGGATCATATGACTAAACACCAATCTATCTGTCTTTGCCTACTCGGTCTATTTAGAATATTGGATAACTGTTTGATGAGATTTGTATGGCCAGAAATTAACAGATTCATATTGCTCAGGGAAGTGCGTAAGCCAAACAGACATTTGTTTAAAATCTGTTACGTCGGTAAGGGATGATCGCGCAATAACTACGATACAGTGTTTATTCATATAAACATAAATTTAAAATAGTAATAATAATAATATACTGAATAAATAAATATAATAAAATATATATATATATATATATATATATATATATATATATATATATATATTTATTTAATTAAAAATTATAACAAAATATGTTATAAAATCACTACAAAAATAGCCATTTTGTTTCAACACTTTTGGTCTCTTATCAATTGATGATGTTGAATGTAGATTGTAATATATATATATATATATATATATATATATATATATATATATATATATATATATATAGTGGTACTCGCTTGGAAAAACCTTAGGTGTTTCGGCTTGTAGTTGAACAAACCAATGTCCAAGGAAAAGTGAGGGATAAAAAAGAAAGAACAAAGAATATGAAATTGAGACGAAAACAATCGTCCAGAATTCAAGCTCAGAGTCCAAAGAAAAAAAACCTCCCAAACGAGTAAAGTAACTACGTAAAGTGTTCAATACACGAAGTACAGCAAACCTGGCTCTTTAGGTTTATATATATATATATATATATAGATATATATATATGTGTGTGTGTGTGTGTGTGTGTGTGTATATATATATAATAAAAAGGCTTAAACACTAATATTCCATGGTCATAATTTATTCCATTGGAAACTGTTAAAAGAGAGAAGTATACATTTTGTGATGACATACAAACACAATGTCATCACAAAATGTATACTCTTTTCCGGTAAATCTTTAATGTATTAGACATCCGAGAATATTCATATTTCTCTTACTTAAACCGTCTTTGACTCCCCTCTTTAAAAATTCTCTCTGTTAAGTTTTACCACCCCCCCTTCATCTTTAGACCTTCCTGTTTTTCTCTCGTCTGTTACCCCTCTATATAGCTTTCATTTACTCTAAAATTCGTCCCACACTCTCATACATACACTCTCACTAAATTTTATTTTTTATTCCCGGCGTTGTTTTTTCTGTTTTCTTTTTGAATTTGTAGGTCTGATGAATTGGATCGTATTTACAATTCCAGTGGAATAAATTATGACGATGGAATATTAGTGTTTAAGCCTTTTTATTATATCCTTACTCTGTCCTGGACATTGAGTTCTACCTGGATTCTATCCTCTTGGAATTATTTTTTATACATATATATATGTATGTGTATGTATGTATATATATTTATATAGTTTAGATATATGATATATGATTGCATATGTATGTGTATATTAACCACTAATATTATCTATCTATCTATCTATCTATATATATATATATATATATATATATATATATATATATATAGATAGATAGATAGATCTATCTATCTATCTATCTATCTATCTATCTATCTATATATATATATATATATATATATAGATAGATAGATAGATCTATATATATATATATATAGATAGATAGATAGATAGATAGATAGATAGATAGATAGATAGATAGATACTTCTTTATGTATCTTCCTTTCTTAGTTAGCTCGTGCGTTACTTCCTTTCCAATACCTCATAAATAATGGACTGTTCCGTTTTGATCGCGTTAGAATACGGAAAAGACATATCAGAGACGCTGTTAGGATTCAGCGAGAAAAAGGAAAAAGAAAGAAAAAAGAAAGAAATAAAAGAGAAGAAAAGAAATAAAAAAAAGAAAGGAAGAAAACAAAATTCAAAGAGTTAAGGCGTGACATTTTTCACGGGTACAACTAGTAATTTTAAAAAAAAAATATAAATAAAGATCAAATTCTGTCTTTCGGTCCGTGTGATTGAAACCAAACTTTCTCTACATATATATGTACATTTTTTGAATCGGGGGAAATTTGCCTTTCATCTGATGCTTGAACAGTCAACATTGGGATTTGTGTTCGGATGAGGAGGGAACAGTTAAAAATTCAAATCTATCTATCTATCTATCTATCTATCTATCTATCTATCTATCTATCTAAGTAAATAAATAAACAGAAAATTTTGTCTGTCTGTTCGTGTGTCTGAAACCCCTCTAACTCGGGCCTCACTTTTGAATCTATCTATCTATCTATCTATCTATCTATCTATCTATCTATCTATCTATCTATCTATCTATCTCAGTGTGTTCATGTCTATCTATCTATCTAAATAAATAAACAGAAATTTTTGTCTGTCTGTCTGTCCGTGTGTCTGAAACCCCTCTAACTCGGGCCTCACTTGCTCTATATAGACATATACCTTTTTATAATCAGGATGATCTCGCGATTGATAATCTGCCTTTCATCTGGTGCTTGAACAGCCAGCATTCGGATTTGTGTCTGGGCGAGAAGGGAACGTTAAAAATTCAAATTTTAAAATAATTGAAGAATTTTTTCAAAATTTATATTAAGTTTAAAGTAACACAAAATTTTGTGGATTTAAAAATTTTTGTTTTAAATTCAGCTTAAAATATGTCCAAAACTTTATGAATTGAGGAAATCGATTTTATTTCTTCAAGATGCCAAATTAAAGTGAGAGATTTCATGACGTGAGGTATCGTCACTTGAAGAACTCAACTCAGTTAAACTTCCACGGAGTTTCTGATTTGAAGACCTCACTTTTCGGTCTGAATTGGAATTTCGGCTTAAATCAGACTTTCGGTCAAAATCAGAATTTTAGCCCAAATCGGTTTTTTAAAGTTGGAATTGAACTTATAGCCTGAATCAGAGTTAAAATGAAGTTTTTGAAGTTCCATGGAGTGAATTGAGGAATTTAAAGTTATTTGTTCAAAATTATCATTGCTGCTTTCTAAACTGGACTAGAGGTCCCTTTAGTTTTGAATCAAAGGCCCAATTAGGCCTCTACAAGAGCTAACTGAACTTCGATGACCGTACAGGAACGGGTGTCTCAACGTGACGTGGTCATACTCTAGCAAGAGTTAGTTGAAATGCCTAAAGCAAATAATTAGGAAAAGGGCTTGAAAAATTTGATACCAACAGGTTAGATTGAAGGCAAGACAGAGAGAGAAAAAGGACATGTAACTTATCTAGAGAGATTGAATAAATGGAATGGCAAGCAAGGTTTAGTAGTGATAGTAAAAAGAAAAAAAATTATTAAGAGCTACAAAGGACGGGAAATTGTGGCGAGCCATGATCGCCTAAGTCTCGAAGCGACAGGGCATCTACAAGAAGGATTGCATATTCTTTGCTTAGTTGTGTAGAAAAGTGATAGGTTTCTACACAACTAGGCAAAGAATATGTTCAGTTCGCCAAATAGCATAAAGCTAGGAGCTTTCAATGATATGAAATAATGTTTGTATATAGCGGCAATGGTGACGACTATTTGCAGCAAAATTGAACGAAATAGACTCGGTGACAATAACTTCGAGGATTAAAATGCTGACATAATAATTATGAAATTGTAAGTTCGATTCCTATGTTAGTATACATACAAATGCAATGGAAACTAACCGGGGCAAGCGGGGGTGGGTGGTGGTAAAAATACAAGAGAAAATATCCGTAGATATGGAGATCAGAACGAGAAGAATCTGCCTTATAGTTTAAAATATAGAGTCCAGTTCGAAATTATTATATACAACTATATTATTATACACACGTGAAGAAGGTCGGAGGGAATATGTACTGAAACGTTATGATAATAATAACAACAACGATAAGGATATTATTCTGAATGTAAATAAATATGACTAGGCGGAGGTTCGAACTTGGTTTGCTGACTTCACTTTGTGCGCCAACAGACGTTACTACGCTACACCTACTGAAATGTAAATAAACGCACCCACTGAAAATCGGTGTAACTAACACTTTCCAAAAAATCACTTATAGAAATTTCGTTCTCTTGGGACGCGTGGCTACCACGCGTCCAGTTCACCAAATAGCATAAAGCTAGGAGCTTTCAATGATATGAAATAACGAATTGAAATCTAACATCTTTGTACGTGCTTGAATAAGGATTGGCAAAGGTTACCGCCTTCAATGATTTAGACCAACGAGTACACAGGGAACAAAAAGAGAATGCCACATGGTGTGGGATGTTTGTATAAAGCGGTAATGGTGACGACTATTTGCAGTTAATTAACGGTATTATTGATAGTAAGATTTCGATAGAAATATTGGATAACTTTATGCTACTTTACACTCCCAGAATATATATAGGGTGTTCCAATAACTTGGACCAAATTTAAATGTGAATTAACTTTAAGCGTTTAATGATTTTTTTTCTTTTTCTTTCAGATTTAACAAATTAAATCTTTGGCAATTTCAGCCATGGAAAAATTAACAATCAAACAACGTGCTAGTTATCGAAGCCTATTACGAAAACGGATGTTCAAATACAAATGCATTTTTGCTCAACATAATCGACCAAACGAGATTGCAATTGGAAACGATATAACATTGTTGTGGAGAGGTTCAATTCCTGCGCGCGATGACGAATAGAGGGGGTCTGGATTTTCGGCCACATCCTCGTGCAATGCAGCAATGTTTTTAGCTGAACGACATAAATGAGCTCGCAAGGGTGTTTTCACATCTGACACCGAACCAGTTTGTTTGAATTTACGAACAATTTTTCCAGATTCTCTCTTGAAACTTTAACACGTTGTTTGATTGTTAATCTTTCCATGGTTAAAATTGCCAAAGACTTAAGTTGTTAAATCTGAAAGAAAAAAAATCATTATACGCTTAAACTTAATTCACATTTAAAATCGGTCCAAGTTATTGGAACACCTTTTATATCAGTCAAACGTGTTTCAGTCAGACGACCAATCGAGAAAACACTGACAAGTAAGCCTACATAAAAAAAAATAAATAAAATCGACATGCTGTGGTCACCGAACTAATAGAAAAGAATCAACATTCTTTATTTATCTATCGTAGTCAACTCATGTCTGCACCACTCCTTTCATATCTTATCAATTTACCTATTTACATATCTATTTCCTCTTTTGTCTATTTACGATTAGGTGCTGAAAAGTTCTCGGACTAACATGCCCTATATCTTAAAATCTTACACATTGACCAAATACCATATGTTTTTTTAACAATTTAAAGGCAATAAAGCTACTAAGATGCAAGGGGATCACGAAGTGTGAGAAAATAAGAAAAAAATAAGAAAAATAAAGGAGAGAGAATAATAAAAGAACAGGAATTAAGAAGGGAAGATGACGATTGACATTTTATTTAAAGTATTGAATATCGAAGTTATCTGGCAAGTAAGAAGCCAGAAGAGATTTCACCAAGCGAGAAGTACGACAGAAAAAAAACTGTTAGCATCGAACTTTCGGTTACATCGAGTTATTTCAGCTGTAAAATTTGAATCTTTTCTTGGATTGGACTGAGAGCTTTTCTGCATCTTCTATTATAATTTGATCACTGCCAATAATATAATAACAGAAAAAAAAATAAAACTTCAACAATCTAATGTCTATAAATTCGATTGCCCATTTGGAGAACCTCTCTCTAACAATAATAACACTAATTTAAACAACACCAACATTGATTACACAGCTGCTATAATATCGCGCCGATTAACTTGCTACTGTTTGATACTATGTAGTGTATCAATTCCTAATATACAAATTATCGATTATGTTTATTTTTAAATTGAGGTGGCATGTGGAGTAGTGAGTAGCGGCTCGAATTGAGGAATCGGAGAGCCGAGTTCGAATTCCAGTCGAAACCATTACATTCACTTACATGCTAATAACCTTGGGAAAGGTATTAATCCTCTTCTTCTCCAGTTATCGGTAAACAGCAGGACAGACTAGGTTTAGGAGAAGGACAACACTGAATACAAAACCTGCGGAGGGTCGTTTTAGGACCTTGTGGCACGTAGTGCACCAGGTCTTTGTATTCGGCCCTTCAAAAAGTGCGGTTGTTCTACACAAAGGCTTCACCACTAATAACCAAATCATGTGCGCTGGTGTCTGGCTGTCGGTTCCCAGGAATTGAGCTGCTTGACCCTCATACGTCGAATACTACGGAAGAGTTCACCATTTATAAATTACTTGGACCTGATACGAAACTCTTGAGTCGGTTAGCTAGTCAAGTCACAATAAACTTTTCTTAGTCTGTCAATATTTCTGAGGTGAGGTATTATGTACATTATTTACATTATTCAGACTATTGTCCTCATCTTTGTCGCCATATTTATCACAACGCTTCGGCCGTTGTACGCTCCGGCCTTCTTCAGGTGGTTGGAATTTCGAACTGAACCCTTTATTTCATAGACAAAGAACACCATTGGAAAATTCGTAAACTTAAGGAATCAGCACATATGCTAGGCCACAAAAATCTCCTGAGCCGACCAAGCATAGAAATAAATACAATATGAGAACCAGTAATAAGGAGTAATAGGAGTGCCAGAGAAAAGCAATGATAACAACAAAGTTGCAATATGAGCTCTGGTAAAAACATGAAATGATATCAGCAAAAATTGCAATATGAGCACTGGTAAAAATCGTTGCTGAAGACATTAGGTTTATAATACCCAGAAATTCATACCTCAAGGACACATGGCACAGTGGATAAAGGCGTTGGTTAGATCCAGTGACAAGACCCAAAGAGTGTGAGTTCAATAACCGGTTAAGGCAGTGGAGAACTTTCAGAGAGAAATTAGCAGGAGATAACTGATAACTGACATCCATCAGACATGGCACGTGGAACTAGAACAGTCTACCCCAGTGAGCGAAATAAAGGGTTCAGTTCGAAATTCCAACCGCCTGAAGATATATGATAAATATGGCGACAAAGATGAGGACAATAGTCCGAATAATGTAAATAATAAACTTTTCTTAATTTATTGAATAATTTATTCATAGAAAGTGACAATTATTACAATATAAGAATATAATGTTCTGTGCGCTAAGTTGTAATAAGCCATTAAATACAGAGCGACATTGTTGTCAAAGAGAAACACTACATCCAATCTTTATAGAACGAAATATAGTGGGAGAGGTTGTTAAATGTATATCAAGGAATATATTTACTAATTTTTCATCTAATACAAGGCTCGACAGCCACTCAAGCTAGAGAATGAGTAAACGTAAGAGGAGGCGGTAAGGCGTGTTGTTTATGAGAGTTTGCAGAAAAGATAACGGTTAACCCAAGACTTGAAGAGCTCTTGGGAATCTGTTCCATATAGTAGTGGCTCTTGTAATACTAATTTAAAAAAAACACCAGCATTGATTACACGGCTGCTATAATATCAAGGAGAGAGAATAATAAAAGAATAAAATAATGAAAGAAAGTAGGTGTCGTTTTTGGAGTTTGGAAGACGATAATAAAACTCCTAAGGAGAAATAGAAAATTTAAAAAATGGCAACGACATGTAGATCCTTTTATGAACCCTGTATTCTGTGTTTACATGAAAAATCGCAAATTATCAGGTTCTTTGATAAGAATGGTTTATTAAATCAATGGCAGTTCGAATGGAAATTTCTTCTTCCTAATGGAGTATGAAGGCTGGTAGAATTAAGGAATGTAGCTCGTCAGAGGTTTTGCTATGGGAAAAGCAATAAAGTAAGAGAGGTTCGCGACGTTTCGTATATGGGAGTCGATTATAGAGTGGAAAATGATAAATGACCCAAAAGGCTGTGTAGAGGCATTTGGACTGACAAGACTGAATAATGAAGCCTGGGTAGCGCTGACCCAAATATGGCAGCAGTTGTCATTTGTTGGTCTGATCTGGCTCTTGTAAACATGTAAGATGGTTTGGTAGCGTCAGGTCCCTCCTACATCAGTAGAAGGAATATCGAAGAATCTAGAGGAAAAAGTGTGATTTGGAGCTACTTTTTATTGACTTTTATGATCATTTATTATTAACTTCTCTTTCTCAGGTATTTTCACATTCATGGCGATGATGAACGTTATTTTCGAAGAACTCCTGAATATTGTTCCCTGTCTTGAAGAAGAAGAAGAAGAAGAAGAAGAAGAAGAAGCATGGAGACATGTATTAACTATAGGAGCAACAATTTTTAGATTGAAATTCTGTGTCTTTGTTTCGAAAATATTAATTGTTCAGAGATTCAGGTCTATAGATAGACCGATAGATATATATGAACAGTATGACATACAGACAGATAGATAGATAAATAGATAGATATGAACAAATACACACACACATATATGTACCATATTTTAGAATATTACATCGAAAACATGTCAAAATCGCTACACAATTGCAGTCATGTTTCGATACGCAAACAACGCATCTCATCAGATGATAGTAAATTACTGTCGAGTGAACGATTTAATCAAATTTAAAGTAAAGTACAGCCCATTTTTAATAAAAAAGAAAAACGTTTTAGCTGCACCAATAATCTTGAGAAGATCATAAAGTTACGTAACAATAAAACTCTCGACCTATTTTATAATCTGAATCATAATACAAGATCTAAGGAGAATATTGTTAAGGATACTAGCCAATGTAATTGTAGGACTCCTGAACAATGCCCATTGCCAAACAAATGTTTAACTAAATCTCTTGTTTATCTTTGTTCTATCTCTACAATGGAAAAACCAAAAGTTGAAAAGTTTTATATTGGTAGTACTAGGTGGTATCAACATATAGTGTCCTTTACTAATAATACTTATAGAAATAATACATCACTTTCTAAACATTTTTGGAGTTTGGAAGATGATAATAAAACTCCTAAGGAGAAATGGAAAATTTAAAAAATGGCAAGAACATGTAGATACTTATATGAACCCTGTTTTCTGTGTTTACATGAAAAATTGCAAATTATCAGGTTCCTTGATAAGAATCGTTTATTAAATCAAAGATTCGAGTTAACGGTAAATTGTAAACACAGTCTACCTTTTGTCTTACAATTCAGTTAGATTTGGAATTTGACAATGTTTTTCTTAGATTTTAGTTGAACTGTGTTGCACCACATATGGCGTATTTTCTGTCGGTATTAATTTAGATTTAATATAATTTGGTATTAATCTCCTGGCAGCATTTGTAATATCTTTTACGGATGTATTGAAATTTAGTTAGTACTTTGCATTGATTGGTTATTGTCCTTAACACTTTATATAAAGAATCTTTAGTCAGCAGTTGCATTAACTGTTAATTTATGAAGTGAATCTATAGATTTAAATTATTTACTGGTTTCTTAAAGAAGCTATTTATTCATCAACTATAAAAATGTTTTTATGTAGGAAACTCATAAAGAATTTTGTTAGCTTACCACTTAATATTCCTTATGAAATGACAATATGTATCCATTCACATCCGATCCTGTTTAACGTCTGTTGTTGTCATTAATTTCAAACCAACGGGTCATGGCCCATTTATGGAAAATGATTTCTTAATTTTTGCTTCTTCCTTTAGCTTAAATTATACGCAGGTCATATTTGATTGGTGGATCTAAGCAATGCTTACAAACCTTGTAAACACCCCTCTTTCTTTTTCGTAAAATAGGCTGTATTCGTTCACGCGTCAGTAATTTACAATAACCTGATGAGAAGCATTGATACGCATTGAAACACGACTGCAATTATGTGGCGATTTTGACATGTTTTTCGATTTAATATCCTAAAATAAAGAATATTGATCCGACTTTTAAATTAAATGTTACGGACAATGGAATTGTACTCTATTCGCTCTCATTTTTACCTATATATATCTATATCTATATATATATATATATATATATATATATATATATATATATATATATATATATAGAGAGAGAGAGAGAGAGAGAGATAGATAGATAGATAGATAGATAGATAGATAGATATGCGGAAACTGAGATAAATAAATATGTAGGAATTGACTGCGATAGATAGATATGATCAGACTGAGATGGACAGATATTAACAGATTGAGATAGATAGATAGATAGATAGATAGATAGATAGATAGATAGATATGAACAAACTGAGATAAATAGATATATAGATCGATCGATAAATCTATCGATCGATTGATAGATAAATAATCAGATTCAGATAGATCAAAAATGTTCCCAGTTGATAATATTGTATGTACCAAATAAAAGTGTTGTTTCGTCTAAAATAGTCGGAATCAGCTGATGAAATTGGATTGTCTATTCAAATAATCTTTCCAGTGGGAAGCAAATAATGGTGTCGCAGAGAAAAGCTTTTGAAAAACAATAAGCGCAAAACATGCACTATTCTTGGGGAAAAATTGAGGAACTAATTTAATAGTACCGGCACTTGTAATTGGTACATCAGAGTACCAACGATGTTGACGCTAATTAAAAAAAAAAAGAAATTGCTTGTCAAATCTACTTGAGCCCTTATCACTCACGTGAGCCGAATTTGCTATCTATACTAAAAAAAAATTTTTTTCGCACTTACGAGATTAACAAAATATATGTCTCTCTTTCTCTTTTTCTATTTCTCTTTTTTTCTTTCTCTGTTTCTATTTCTCTTTTTCTCTTTCTCCTTTTTTCTCTTTCTCTTTTTCTCTTTCTTCATTTTCTCTTTCCCTTTTTCTCTTTTTCTTTTTTTCTTTCTCTGTTTCTCTTTTTTTCTCCTTTTTTCTCTTTCTCTTTTTCTCTTTCTCCTTTTTCAATTTTATCTTTTTCTCTTTCTCTTTTTCTGCTCCTCTTTTTCTATTTTCCTTTTTTCTCTTGCTCCTTTTCTCTTTCTCAATTTTTTTCCTCTTTTTCTCCTCTTTTTCTGCTTCTCATTTTCTATTTCTCTTTTTCTCCTTCTCTTTTTCTCTTTCTCTTTTTTCCTCTTTCTCCTTTTCGCTTTCTCCTTCACTTTTTCTCTTTCCCTTTTTCTCCTTCTCTTTTTCTGCTTCTCTTTTTCTATTTCTCTTTTTCTATTTCTCTTTTTTTTCTCTTTCTCCTTCTCTTTTTCTCTTTCTCTTTTCTCCTTCTCTTTTTCTCTTTCTCTTTTTCTCATTCTCTTTTTCTTCTTTTCTTTTTCTCTTTCTCTTTTTTCTCTTTCTCCTTTTCGCTTTCTTCTTCTCTTTTTCTCTTTGTGTTTTTCTCTTTCTCTTTTTCTCTTTCTCTTTTTCTTTCTCTTTTTCTCTTTCTCTTTTTCTGCTTCTCTTTTTCTATTTCTCCTTTTTCTCTTTCTCCTTTTCTCTTTCTCCTTTTCTCCTCTTTTTCTCCTCTTTTTCTGCTTCTCTTTTTCTATTTCTCTTTTTTCTCTTTTCCCCTTTCTCTTTCCCCTTCTCTTTTTCTGCTTCTCTTTTTCTATTTCTCTTTTTTCTCTTTTCCCCTTTCTCTTTCTCCTTCTCTTTTTTTGCTTCTCTTTTTCTATTTCTCTTTTTCTCTTTCTCCTTTTCTTTTCTCCTTCTTTTTCTGCTTCTCTTTTCTATTTTTTTTTCTCTTCTTCTTTCTCTTTCTCCTTTTCTCCTCTTTTTCTCCTTCTCTTTTTGCTTCTCTTTTTCTATTTCTCTTTTTTTTCTCTTTTTCTATTTCTCTTTTATTTCTCTTTCTCCTTTATCTTTCTCCTTCTTTTTTTCTCTTTGTCTTTTTCTTCTTCTCTTTTTCTTCTCTTTTTCTATTTCTCTTTTTTTCTCTTTCTCCTTCTCTTTTTCTCTTTCTCTTTTTCTCCTTCTCTTTTTCTCTTTTTCTCTTTCTCTTTTCCTCCTTCTCTTTTTCTGCTTCTCTTTTTCTCTTTCTCTTTTTTCTCTTTCTCCTTTTCCCTTTTTTCCTTCTCTTTTTCTGCTTCTCTTTTTCTATTTCTCTTTTTTCTCTTTTTACCTTTTCTCTTTCTCCTTTTCTCTTTCTCATTTTCTCCTCTTTTTCTCCTTCTCTTTTTTGCTTCTCTTTTTCTATTTCTCTTTTTTTTCTCTTTCTCCTTTTCGTTTTCTCCTTCTCTTTTTCTATTTCTCTTTTTTCTCTTTTCCCCTTTCTCTTTCCCCTTCTCTTTTTCTGCTTCTCTTTTTCTATTTCTCTTTTTTCTCTTTTCCCCTTTCTCTTTCTCCTTCTCTTTTTCTGCTTCTCTTTTTCTATTTCTCTTTTTTCTCTTTCTCCTTTTCTCTTTCTCCTTCTCTTTTTCTGCTTCTCTTTTTCTATTTCTCTTTTTTCTCTTCTTCTTTTCTCTTTCTCCTTTTCTCCTCTTTTTCTCCTTCTCTTTTTGCTTCTCTTTTTCTATTTCTCTTTTTTTTCTCTTTTTCTATTTCTCTTTTATTTCTCTTTCTCCTTTATCTTTCTCCTTCTTTTTTCTCTTTGTCTTTTTCTTCTCTTTTTTCTTCTCTTTTTTCTATTTCTCTTTTTTCTTTCTCCTTCTCTTTTCTCTTTCTCTTTTCTCCTTCTCTTTTCTCTTTTTCTCTCTTTTCCTCCTTCTCTTTTTCTGCTTCTCTTTTTCTCTTTCTCTTTTTTCTTTTCTCCTTTTCCTTTTTTCCTTCTCTTTTTCTGCTTCTCTTTTCTATTTCTCTTTTTCTCTTTTACCTTTTCTCTTTCCCTTTTCTCTTTCTCATTTTCTCCTCTTTTTCTCCTTCTCTTTTTTGCTTCTCTTTTTCTATTTCTCTTTTTTTTCTCTTTCTCCTTTTCGTTTTCTCCTTCTCTTTTTCTCTTTCTCTTTTTCTCCTTCTCTTTTTCTGCTTCTCTTTTTCTCATTCTCTTTTTCTGCTTCTCTTTTTCTCTTTTTCTCATTCTCTTTTTCTGCTTCTATTTCTCTTTTTTCTCTTTCTCCTTTTCGCTTTCTCCTTCTCTTTTTCTCTTTCTCTTTTTCTATTTCTCTTTTTTCTCTTTCTCCTTCTCTTTTTCTCTTTCTCTTTTTCTGCTTCTCTTTTTTTTTCTCTTTCTCCTTTTCTCTTTCTTTTTTCTCTTTCTCTTTCTCCTTTTATCTTTCTCTTTTCTCTTTCTCCTTCTCTTTCCCCCTTTCTCCTTTTCTCTTTCTCTTTTTCTCTTTCCCTTTTTCTCTTTTTCCTTTTCTCTTTCTTCCGCCAATTATTCTTTCTCTTTGCTAAAACTGTTTGAATTTTTTTCTCTTTTCTTTCATATCAGTCGGGAGATTTTTATCGTCAGCATTTTTGCTTCCAGATCTGGCTATTATATATTTCTTAATAATATTTGTGGTGGCCTTATGACCTTATCGGGTTACGGGATTCGCGATCGTGAATGCCATCTCTTGGTCTTAAAGAAGACAAGCCTTCATCAAATCTTAGAATCTGACGCTAAAGAAACACAATGATCTTTACCAATTAACAGAAACCACATCACCTGAACACTTTCAACAGCAGTAACAACAAAAATGGATATGAAATCGAAGAGGAAATAATAACATAATTAAATCACACTACTTCAAACAAAAGCTAGAAATGTCGTCCCTATAATTGCATAATTAAGTTACACTACTTCAAACAAAAGCTACAAATGTCGCCCCTATAATTACATAATTAAGTTACACTACTTCAAATAAAAGCTAGAAATGTCGTCCTTATAATTACATAATTAAGTTACACTACTTCAAACAAAAGTTAGAAATGTCGTCCTTATAATTACCTAATTAAATTACACTACTTTAAACAAAACCTGGAATGTCGTCACTATAATTTCATAATTAAGTTACACAACTTCAAACAAAAGCTAGCAATGTCGTCCCTATAATTACATAATTAAGTTACACTACTTCAAGCAAAACCTGGAATATCGTCCCTATAATTTCATAATTAAGTTACACAACTTCAAACAAAATCTAGGAATGTCGTCCCTATAATTACGTAATTTAGTTACACTACTTCAAACAAAAGCTAGGAATGTCGTCCCTATAATTACAAGAAAGTCTGATAACAGAGGAAATGAAAAATATATTTTCTTTAAATTCTTTTTAAGAGATAGTTTTTATAAATTTTCATTGAATGCCGAATGTAGCCTTATAAGGATTGATTGATTTATTTTTTACAGTTTATCAACCCTTTGTGGCTTATTTAAAGTCGAAACATATTTTAGGTCGTAAGAATAATTCTTTTTTTCGTTTTTGCAAGCGAATATTTCATTAACAATGCTCGAGTATAATAGTAAATCCCGCTACTTAACTCATAGCTGTAGGGAGGAGATGGGTTCATACCTTTCCCAAGGGTTTTGCGCTTAAGTGAATGTAACGAACCCGATTGGAATTCGAACTCGGCTCACCGATTTCTCATTCCGAGCCGCTATCCATTACACCACCCGCAGATCCACTGCTTATAAGGAAACGGATATTATTAGCATTACCATGATTTGTTTTAGCTAAAGTGTCATCTAGTTTGTTTGATTTCTTCTTTTGTGTGCAGTCTCTCTTCAGGACGTAGGGGATCATGGCCCTCCACATCATCCTGTCCCTTGTGGTTCTTAATATGTTTTGTCATTTTCGTTATTTCTCCCAGACCCTGTTCTGCCATCCATTTCTTCAACAAGTTAAATATGCCAGGCGTTGTTTTCGCCTGTTCCTCTTTCCCTCTATCCGTCCTGTGAGTATCAGACTTTCCAAGCCCTCCTTTCTCATTACGTGTCCCAGAAATTTCAACTGCTTCTTCTTGATGTTAAGCATAAGTTCCCTCTTTCTTTTAATTCTCTCCCAAACTTCATCGTCGCTCACATGTTCGGCCTATGGTATCCTTAGCATCATTTTTTAGAATCATATTTCTGTTGCTTCGAGTTTCATCTTCATCTTTGAGGAGATTGTTTAGCATTCACTGCCATACAAGAGGGCAGATATTACGTAACAGTTCAGTACTGTTTTCTTTGTTTCTAACGAAATTTTCCTAACTCTTATTACTTTGCTTATCTTTTGGAAGGTATCTTTGGCCATCCCAATACGTCTTCGGATCTCAGTGTCGCATTTTTGTTAGAAAATTTGCCAGATGTTTAAAATTTCACACTTACTCGATTTTAGTGTTCCCGGGCTCATCTTTTTGCTGATGACTATGCATTCTGTCTTCTTGTAGTTTATGCTTAGTCCCTTCTTCTTTCTCTCCTTTGATGTAGAAGGTTTTGTAGTATCCTTTCCGTGTCTGTTATCAGCACTGTGTCATCTGCATATCTTACGCTGTTAAATTATGGCTACCAATAATGATTCCTCGTAGGATTTCTAGTAATCTCAGAATTGCCTCGCTGTATGGGTTGAATAATTCCGGCGAGAAGACGCATCCTTGTCTTAAACCACTTTCTATTTTTGTATATCAGGTGCAATCACGTTTTTGTCTGTATGCGGGCAATTTGCTGCCAGTATAGTGTCTTGATTATTCCAATATATTTCCCGAATATTTAAATGTTTCTGAGCAGTTCCTCAAACGCCTTTGAGTAAACGATATGTTGTAACCCAAAATATTAGGAACAACAAAATATAACAAAGCACAATTAAATATATTTTAAAACACAACAATATTCGTTTTTATTCTCACCGACCAAGATACAGCAGGATTGGGTCGGGTAAACAATTCACTGTCTACAAATGGTGTATTGTCCAGCAGCCATGTTGTTGTCTGATACTCCCCTTTTTCCGTAAAGAGTCAATGATTCGTTATGGGAGAGTTGTCTCCCCTAACACTATGAAACATTATGAATCCTTCTGTATTTGTATTTCTCTTTCTGATAACATTCTAAGTATAAATATCGTGTTCCTTGTTCCGGTGTCTTTCACGAACCCGTACTGTTCTTGTCCTATCTCTTGCCTGGTTCTACTGCGCGCTTTAGTCATTAGAACTGTATTGTTCAGCAACCATGTTGTTGTCTGATACTCCCCTTTTTCCATGAAGAGTCAATGATTCCTTAGGGGAGAGTTGTCTCCCCTAACACTATGA
The DNA here is from genome assembly GCA_903632075.3 of Acanthosepion pharaonis. NCBI lineage: Eukaryota > Metazoa > Mollusca > Cephalopoda > Sepiida > Sepiidae > Acanthosepion > Acanthosepion pharaonis. Next base: position 613,768 of record CAHIKZ030000044.1, on the reverse strand, counting down.
AACACTATGAATCCTTCTGTATTAGTACTTCTCTTTCTGATAACATTCTGAGTATAAAGTGAGTGTCTTTCACGAACCCACACTGTTCTTGTCCTATCTCTGGCTTGATTCTACTGCGCGTGCTATTCATCAGAATTCGGATGACGAGTTTTGTTATGTGGCTCATTAGGTTGTTTTTCCGATGGATTTCACATTCATTTGCCTGGTTTCTTAGGCAGTGCTGTGAAAATAAATCTGCTTAGGTCTTCCGGTATACCGCCACTGTTGTCGATTTAATTTATTATTTCAGTAAACTTGTCTATGCCGAAATCATTGCCACAGGTTGCCAGCATCTCTACTGCAATTCCGCCTGGCCCTGTCGCTTTGTTTCTGTTCAATTTGGTCAGTGTGGCTTCCACTTCGGCTTTTAATATTTTCGGGTCGTTCAGGAGTCTGTTGTATTGCAATTTGGTTGCTATGTTAGGTTTCTTCAGTTTCCATAGTTTTATTCTTAGTTTACATATAACAGTATGGTCGCTTCCGCAGTCGTCACTGGGATAGGTTTTGCAGTGAAAAACTGCATTCCTGAATCTCTTGTTGATAGTTATATAGTCTATTTGGTTTTTAGTTTCTCCTCCTCTTCTCCACGTGCATAATCATCTTATGTTCTTGAAACCACGTGTTGGCTATTACCTGGTCATTGGCCGTGCACCATTGGACCCATTTTCTCCGCGTTGGTTGTTGCTTTATAGTCCGAATTTGCCAGCTATTTCCTCTTCCATCTCCCATGATAATTATAATTCCTTGTAATTTTCCCTGAGCCTTGGCGTTGTTTAGCATGGAGTAGAAAGATTCGATTTCTTCTTCCGTACTTTGTGCTGTCGGTGCATACACTATTATAATAGATATGTTGAAAGACTTTTCTTTTAGTTTAATTAAAATAATTATTTCAGATAACTGACAGTATCCCAGAACGCATTTCTTGATGTCTTGATCTAGTATCAATCCAAATCCTCTTACATTTTTCATTGTCACTGAAAAATCTCTGTTGTTTGGTCACCTAGTTTCACATACACCTAAAATGTTGACATTTAACCTGCTCATCTGCTGTTTTACATTTTCCAACTGGCCACATTTGTTTAACGCTCTAACTCTGGATTTACTTGCATTTAATTAATTACGTAGACAAAATATTAATTTATAATCACTTGCTTATAAAATCTAACAGTAATATGAGAAAACAAATATATATAAAGTTTTTTTCTCCAGATAAAACTCAGTTTTGAACCACGGTGGTCGACACTACTCAAACCTCTGGGCCATTTTTCCAAAATTTCGATTAAAATATCAATTATCTGGTCAGCGACAAGGGAAAATGCAATAAAATACGCACACACACACACACACACACACACACACACACACACACACACACACACACATATATATATATATATATATATATATATATATATATATATTTACAGAGGCTATATAAACATTGTGCTTACGTAGGAAAATTGACCCGTAAAAACTTACTTAACCTCACACATCTTCCGATAGCATGATCCCAACGGGTTTTTCGAAATTCCAAGCATTTTGCTGGAAGAGAAATGCCTGTACGATTGGGTCACGTTAAAAATCAGTTTATCTTTGAAATCAAAAATTGCATCTCCTGTGAATTCTTTAAAATAAATTTATTAATATCAAAGACAGACGAAAGCATTAATTACAATCCTGGATAATGTTATAAGACAGTTATTGTTATTAAAATTCATTAAGCACCAACATTTTATTTTCAAATTAATTAGGAAGAATTAATAGTTATAATTAATTAAAATTTTATATATATTTTCTTAATGTTATCAGCCGATTGTTGAAATCATCCTAAAAAGACGCTTCATTTCTCTCTCTCTCCTTCCTCTCTCTCTCTCTCTCTCTCTCTCATATATATATATATATATATATATATATATATATATATATATCAAGTATATGATTGATGTATACGGAATGAATTCCAATATGTATGTGTTGGTTTCCCCTTTTCCTCCCTCCCTTTTTTTTTTTCATAGAGGCCCGTGGAGATGTTCACTGTCTCGTCCCTTTTTGTGTATATATATATATATATATATATATATATATATATATATCTGGGTGCTTATGTATTGTAATCTGATTGTGTTTGTGTTGTTTTACGCGTGAGGTTAGGACCCCATTCACACACTTGGGATTAAAATGTATACATATATATTGTCAGAGGACCGGATATAACATTAGCGTCTAACGTAATTTCAATGAAATTGAATAACATATGTATTTCTTCTTTTCTCCTCAGTAATTTTATGGTTGTAAACTTAATAGCGATGAAATTTGGATTTTGAAATTGGTAGTTTTTAATTTTAATATTAAATTTTATCATAAAATTTAGTAATTATTGGTTAGAATAAATTCTTTTTTAATATTACCCATATTTTAAAGATCTGAATAGCTATTATAACATGACTTCGTTGTCAAGCTTTTTGATTTTTCCTATACTTGTATTTTCATTGGTCATTCTAGTTTTTGTAACAACCTTTTCCCCTTGCGAAGGATCGTTAATTAATTTGAAACTTTTAAAACCATTTATTTTACATTCAACATCATCACTTGATAAGACACCGGGGGTGTTGAAACAAAATGGCTATTTTTGTAGTGATTTTATAACATATTTATGTTATAAATTTTTTAAATAAATAATTTTATATATATATATATATATATATATATATATATATATATATATATATATATATATTGTACTTCTGCAGCAATCCCCTTTTTATAAGTTTCGTGAAAGACGACTGACAAGGTACAGCAGTTAAGGTTTTTTTTTATTTATCTTATTTTCGTACAAGCGTTTTTTTTTTCTTTTTTTCTAAACACAATGTGTGTAAAAATTGTTTAAAAGTTAGGCATATCCGAGCGCTTTCGGCTATTATGTTAGCAATTATCAAGGACGATTTCTTTTTTATTTTTGGTTGGATGTGTGTTTTTTTATGTATGTACCCGAAGTTACAGCAATGTTTTATTTTCCAGACACGGTCAGCATGTCGTGGCCGTGTTCATAGTTAATGCTACTGACTGCCGGCTGTCCCTTTTTTCTTATTAGTGCTTCTATTATTAAAAATCATCTTTACATGCGGATGAGCCTATTATACTTCTATTTTCTACTAGTATGTTGAGGATGGAGTTTGGTGGGTTTCCGTGTGTGTTTAAATGAATCCTAATCGAGCAATGGTGTAATCGGTGTAACTTGAATCGTCTAGATAGGCATGTAGTGTTATGATCAATATAATTATTAATGATTTTGGTTCGATCAGAGACACAGTTCCTTAAGGGGCATGTGCAATCATGTAATATACATACCCCCCACAAATTCAGTTAAAAATAAAAATCGATATTGATAATGTCTACAAGAATAGCCAAAAGCGCTTGGATATGCAGAAATTTTGAACAGTTTCTACATACTTCGGTCCAGAAAAATCTGTTGTACGAACAAAAGAAATATATATATATAACTGTTTCGTTATATATAGGTAGTTTTAAGGTATCATATATGTATGAGTAAAAGTGCTGAATATCAGAGATAAAACGTATGTAAATATAAAAGTGGCCAGTGAGGTCAGCGCCAAGCGGCGTGAACGCAATATTTAGGCCATTTGTCTGTATATTTCAGGGCATATATATATATATATATATATATATATATATATATATATATATGTGTGTGTGTGTGTGTGTGTGCATACATACATACATATATATATATATATATATATATGTGTGTGTGTGTGTGTGTGTGTTCACTTTCATTTTACCGTGTGTATATGTCGAAAAATAGATATAAATAAAACTTCTCTGTGTCTAACAGTTCGCCTGACGATTGTACAACTATTAGTTGTGGCTGGCTAAAAGAAGCTCCAGTCAATAAAATGAAGCAATATATATATATATATATATATATATATATATATATATATAGAGAGAGAGAGAGAGAGAGAGAGAGATCACTGCCATAAACAGACAAAAATTAATTTTATTATTACCACTCATGATGATAATAAAAAATAAAACTGACAAACGGGCTAGCTAACCGGTTTCGAACCTCGCTCAACAGAGCTAAATGGAGGTGAATAACGTAAATTATTAAAAAAAAATGGAGAAAGTGTATTGGGGAAAATGTTCGATGGTAATTAGTTGCAGGCCTAATACAAAGTCCTTCTGTTTACATAAAGAAGGCTTTCATGATAGAATATAGATGGCCTCCAACACTTTTAGGTGGTAATTAGAGTGGGACCTGCTAAAGATGGTAAAAGAGTCCACACTAAAATTAACATCACAATTATGGCTATTTATTAGGTGTTCTGCGATGGAAGACCCGTATGTATTGGTCAAAATGTCCGATGGAGTGGTTTTGGATTTTCGCTGGAACATGTTGCTTTTTTCTAGCATCAAGCCTTTGCATCGTTCTCCCTATGTAGTGCGAACCGCAACTACATTTAAAAGAATAAATTAACGAACTATTATGATGTGGTGGGAAAACATAGACGGAAGGACAGGCTTGTCAGAGAAAACAACACGAGTGTTAGCGGCAAAGTTACAATGTCGAACTGCGGTAGAAACCTGCTTAGCAAACCTATCACTGATACTACCTAGCGTAATTAATTTTTGTATGTTTATGGCAATGATAAAGTTAAAAACAGTTCTTGTAAAAACTCATTATTCATCGAATTTTTTTCTTAAAACAATAGTGTCCTTAATATATCTTATTTATAAAAGCAACTAAAAGCTTTTCTAATTGAATAGTTTTATTACATTTTATGCTGCGATTCATTTATGAATAAGTCCTGAAAATTACATTAAAATTCTACAATTATTTGATTTTTGCAAGAATTTCCAAAACAATGAGTTTTTACCGCAAAAATGATGCTACATTTCCTAATACTAATCTTTTTCCCACTCGCTGACGCAAGAAAAAGAAGATTTTTAACCAAAATTTCCAACGCATTCGAAAGGATTAAAAAAGTGAATAAAAGAAGAAAAAATACTTTGGTGTTTTCTATTAATAATAACATAAACATTTGGACGATAAAACTTTGTTTTTATCAAGTTTAGGGCATTTTTACATCATGGTATGCTCTTTCTACCGAATTTTGGACGTACCTAAGTATTTCCTGGCTTTAAATAACCTGAAAGTATTGAAGCCTTAATAAACGAATCAATCAATCTCTTTAAATGTGATATATTTTTCATGATTATTACAGAAATAAATCATTTTTAGCCAAACTCAGTAAAAATGAGCTTGTCAAATGCAAGTTTATTTGACATTTTTTATGAAATATTTTGTATTAAATGTTAAATTAATATTTTTGGGATGATTTTTTTTTCATTCCTGAGAGCTGAATCCGATTTTCTTTGCCTAATATGCATTTCAGTTTTTAAAGGATTAAAAATGATAAATTATTTTTTACTATAGTTCTTATGTCGTAATGTAACATAAAATCTACAGAAAGCAGATCGAAAAATGTGTAATTTTATTTGATTTAAAAAATAATTTATTCGTCTGATTATTTCTAGTCTTTCTTCTTATAAATGTTAGAAAAATTCTCTCAAGAAAAGATAAATTTGATAATGATTTGATATGTTTAATCTTTAACAGAAACTTTTCGTCCGAAGACTATTTTCTCAATTCTTACACTGCAAAATTTATTTAATAATTCTATTATTTTATTTTTTCATATAATGTTAATTTAATATTTTTCTTTGCGATATTGTAATTTGCATAGTGGAGTACCGACCATATAAATATGGGAGGAATCAAGAAATTCAACCAGAGACTCTGCCCGACTGCGACTCAGTCAACACATTCTCCAGGAACGGTCTTACCAGGAATATACAAAAGACTATATGTAAATATTGTGTACACTTTCTTGTTTCAATACATTTTGTTCTAAGTACATTTTGTGTTGCATTATTATTCCATGCATTAGTCAAGTTTCAACAATTATAAAATTTTATTTTTTAAAAGAAATTTGTTTTCTTTTTCTAAAAGGTATTTGAAAAAAGTATGTTGGATCTTAGTTTTGTTTACCATGAAAAGCTAACTTAAAAATAGAATCAAATATGTTTTTTATACTACAAAATTAATCATACTATTTACATTATTCGGACTATTGTCCTCATTTTTGTCGCCAATTATTACAACGTTTCGGACGTTGTACGATCCGGCCTTCCTCAGGTGGTTGGAATGTCGAACTGAACCCTTTATTTCGCTCACTAGGGTAGACTGTTCTAGTTCCACGTGACATGTCTAATGGATGTCAGTTATCTCCTGTTAATTCCCCTCTCCAAGTTCTCCACCGCCTTAACTAGGTATTGAACTCACGCTCTTTGGGTTCTGTCGCTGGATCTAACCAACGCCTTTATCCACTGTGTCATGTGTACTTAATGAAAAATAATTTATTAAGTATGTTTTTTAACTTGTAATTTTTCTTCCGATATCTCTGAAATTCAAACATTTTGAAATGGGCCTCCAGTCCTGACCCTTATCTTCACTATATTCTTATGGAACGTATTTTCTCTGGAGTATAGAACTCCATATTTGAAACCGTAAGTGTAGCGATTCGAATATATCAAGGCGAAGTCGTAAAGCTTTTTCTGTAAGTGAAAAGCAAGATTTTTTTGACTTAATAAAGACAAAGAAGCATATGCTGAAGTAACTAAGTTTTTTCTTCTTTTTTTTTTTTTTTTAAAAAAAAAAAGCCATGGACCCTCAGAACGGTGGAGAACATGTCTCTCCACCGATTATATGTGTGAATTGATATAATTTTCAGGAAAAGATTGTAGACTCGATTTCCGTTCTCACCTCCATGAATTTCAATTCAAAGGTTTCCTTTTCGTGTCACTTAAGTTCAAATACTATTGTAAGAACAAATCTATCTACCTCATTATTTTATTTCACAGATGTGCCTTATCTTGTGCTTTAGAGTTTAATCTATTGTCTAAGGAGGGGTTTGTAGTATGTGCTGTTTCCAACATTAAGATAAGGAGAGGGCGACTGTATATCATTTTACAGTAAGAATAATATGACACATTGCGACTGACTATCAAAATGTCAACTTAATGTTGAAAATTAATTCCATTTAGAATTTGAATACAAAAGAGAGTCGATTTATTTCTTAAAATGGAAATAATTTTTGAGCGTTCACATTCTTCAAAGAATGAGATTTTCACTTTTTTTCCCCTATGTGCTGTCCATAGCCTTCATTATACATCACATCAACAGAATAAAGTGGGCGTAAATGCATACAAATACGAAGACACCAATGGCCGTCCGCCTACGTGCATCGTGTGTGTGCTCATACAGATTTTACGGATGTATTGATTAAATCTCCTATTTTATCTTTATCTTGTTGGTCACAATCTCAGAGACGGATGTTGGAGACCTGCTTATCACAAATAAGAAAGTAAAAAAAATGCGTAACTAAATTCCTAAATTTTTAACATTATTTGGACTATTGTCCTCATCTTTTTCGCCATATTTATTACAACGTTTCGGCCGTTGTACATTCCGGCTTTCTTCAGATGGTTGGAATGTCGAACTGAACTCTTTATTTCATTGACTGGAGTAGACAATCCTAGTTCCACGTGCCATGTTTAATGGATGTCAGTTATTAGTTATCTCCTGCTAATTTCTCTCTGAAAGTTTTGCACTGCCTTAATCGGGTATTGAACTCACACTCTTTGGGTCCTGTCACTGGATCTAACTAACGCCTTTATCCACTGTGCCATGTGTATAGACAGGTGCATGTATTCTTATATTTATTTCACAAGTTTAAAATTTCCCACTCACATGCCTATTCTGGATGACACAAAAAATGTCTCCTACATAAACCTTTTAAATTTATTTTATATTATTAATTTATTTAATTTAAATTTAATTTAATCTCTACTATTTTATTTTTTTAAATTACTTTTTATTTTTTTTTTTAATTTTCAACGGGGGTAGATAAGTTTGCCTATCACCTGGCTCACATTCCTCCCCACTTCTTTTGAACAAGTGTAGGGATTTATGCCTTGTTACTGGTTCAGGATTGGATTTCAATTATTTAAATTTATTTCTTGTTCAGTATGAACAAGCATTGAAGATGTATTGCTTATTGCATTGTCTATTTAAGACAAAGTTACAGGAGGACTGGGAGATCAAGTCTTATCAGAATTTACTTTGTGAAAGATTTAGGCGGGGATGAAATTTTAGCATTTTCAAAATATTCAACACATCTAAAATGGGAGTCCTGGTAAATTTTATGGAAACCATAGAAAAAAATTTTCGATGTGGGGGTGGAATTCAATGAAAGGGGCCAAACTGCTACTGCCCTATTGCCCTCTATATTTTAGTTTTAATAAACTGATATATTTTTGAGCTTTACTTACAAAATTACTTACACAGTGGATAAAGGAAAATTAACAGGGTATAACTGATAACTGACATCTATCAGACATGGCACGTGGAACTAGAACAGTCTACCCTAGTGAGCGAAATAAAGGGTTCAGTTCGACATTCCAGCCACCTGAAGAAGGCCGGAGCGTACAACGGCCGAAACGTTGTAATAAATATGGCGACAAAAATGAGGACAATAGTCCGAATAATGTAAATAGTGTACAAAATACCTCATCATAGAAATATCGACAGATACTGAAGGGCCGAAACTTTGAAATAAATATGGCGACAAAGATGGAGACAATAGTCTGAATAATGTAAATAATGTACATAATACCTCATCTCAAAAATATAGACAGATACTAAATTTTTAAATTTTAATTTTAACAATACGATACCTTGTATACTAATAAATATAATCAACATAGTATTTTAGATATTTATAAATAAAAATATAAATATATAAAATATGACTTTAAGACTGTCCCAATGCATTTTATAAAAATAAAAAAAAACTACCAACGTATTGTAATGTATCTTATGTGTACCCCTTAAAAAACAGACATGATGACACGTCCTCATATAAGGAAGCCAGTATCGACAGGCAGAAATTACAAACCCACGCCTAATCCTTAACTTATATTTACACTTTGCCATCTTAAATTAGAACTGTATTTTGATTCGTCAAAAAAGGCAACAGTCTTTTAAAATTTTGTAATCCCTTTCTCCCTCCAACTTAAACTATATATAGTAATATTTAGCTTTAAAAAAGTAAATAACTTTTTTCGAAAGTTATGCAACATCGCTTGAGAATGGAACAAAAACTTCAATTTAAAATTTACTTTTTAGTTCTGTGGTAAATTCTGTGTCACGATATTTTTAAATAATAATATAGTTCTGAATTCAGAGGTGTCCTTCTAGATCAGTTGCCATACAAGATTATAGAACCCAGTCTGTCCTGCTATTTATCCATAGCTGGAAGGAGAAGGAGATTCATAACTTTCCCAATGGTATTAGCACGTAAGTCAATGTAATGGATTCGAATGGTATTCAAACACGGCTCTTCGAGCCCTCAGTTCGAGCCGCTACCCACTACTCCACCATATATATGTATGTATGTATATATGTTCCTGTCTTACCTTCTATATCATTTTCTTTCTACTGTTTTCTTTTTGACCTTCCCATTTTTGGTTCTGACATTTTCAGTATTTACATCACATATGCATCTTCTTAATGGCGCCGTGATTACAAAAATTTAATTCTCTTATTTATTTATTAAACTACTCATTCTTATTTTCATAATATAAAATTGGCATCGCTTGAAGAACTTTCCAAAACTTTGCCAATTTCTTCTACACAGACACACAATTATATACAAATTATTTATATATATATATATATATATATATATATATATATATATATATATATATATATATATATAATATACTTTCTTGACGGCGCTAATTTGTTTCTAAAAAACTTTCGAGCCATGATGAAGAAGAGTAATAATAAAAGTATCTCGCTTACACGAGCCTGCAGCTACGCCAACGACATGTCACGTGTAAAATAGGCACGTGTCTCGAAAAACGACTCGGGCGTAATTTTTCCCCGATTTCCCGCCTACCGCTTAAACCAAAATCAAAAACACAAACAATCCTCCACGACAGACGTATGTACAAATCCATAAATATACACTTTTATAAACATCCTTATCTGAATATATCCTATATATATATATATATATATATATATATATATATATATATATATATATATATATATATATATATATATATAGCAGCTTGGATTGAGAAATTGCAGAGCCGAGTTCAAATTCCAGTCGAATCCATTACATTCACATACGTGCTAATACCCTTGGGAAAGGTGTGAATCCTCTTCTTCTCCTTCCAGCTATTGGATGGCAACTGGTCTAGGAGAAGGACAACTCTGACTTCAAAACCAGCGGAGGGTCGTTTGAGGACCTTGTGGCACTTAGTCTGAATTCAAAAAGTGTGGCTGGTCCTGCACAAATCCTTCATCACTATATCAAATCTCATGTGCTCTTGTCGGGCTATCGGTTTCCTGCGAACTGATCTGCTTGAGCCTCATACGTCGAATTCGACGGGGAGAGTCGACTATATATATATATACATATATATATATATATATGTGTGTGTGTGTGTGTGTGCGCACGCGCGTCTGTGTTTGTGAGTGTGTGTGTGTATCGATGGCCTGACGATTGCCTTTAGCATGAAACAGAATGTTGCCTTCAATGTCCACTTTTAGATTTACATACGTTCTTTTCTATAAATATAGCATACCTTAAAAGTATATTTTATCATCTATAAATATGCAACTTTGATTCAATATATGTACATGTCAAATTGTTATTGGTATATATATATATATATATATATATATATATATAGTGTATCAGAAATACTTTCAACAACTTTGGGGGCAGGTTCCTCGCTCCAAAACAAGAACAAAAGTTCATATAAACATGTCTTCAAATCCTTCCTTTTTATTAAGTTTAAAGCAAGTTTACGCCAGATGGCGCTGTGGTGTCATGTAGGCTAGGTTACATTTGTCATTCGCGTATATTTGTGGCTAGTCTCTTTTCATTGTTTAACGTGTAGTAGTGAGTTAACTGAGAATTGTTTCATTTAACAATTCCAGGATATTCATATCATGAGCAGGTAGATATGATTTTTACACACGGCTGCGCGAATGGTAATAGACGCGAGGCTGCACGGCTGTATCAGCTTGCGTATCCAGACCGAAGGCAGCCGAGTCATCCAACCTTTGCTGCTGTTTATCATTGCTGGGACAGGATCCGTGGCACCATATACTATGAATCGTGGAAGACCGATTTAACAGCGTCTACCACAAACTTTATAACTCAAAAACGAAGGATTTGCAGACATATATTTATGTGGACTTTTGTCCTTGTCTTCATGTGAGGAATCCGCCCCAAATTCTTTAAAAGTAAATTTGATACATCGTGCACACACACACACACACACACACACATATATATATATATATAATATATACAGGGTGTTTCAAAAGATTTGATATCCTTTGAGATGTAAATATCACAGAAAGTACATGATTAAGCCAAATGAAATTAAAAATGTATTAATGTTGAAGATCATAAGATTTATTCTTCCAAATCTGAATGAGAAATTCAAAAGCATGTGGATTATGTGAACGATTTCACAAATGTGAAGTTTGTGGTCGTCCGGATCTTTTGCTCTGCACAGACAGCCTTCCTCTTTGAACTTTTTATGCCATCTCCAAATCTGCATTCCTGTTGGTGACTTTCTAGAGAACTCTCTCATAAAGGCACGCTGCACAGTCTTGTTTGACTGTGTTCTAGCAAACTCAACACACAAAACGCCTTTTCTTTCTAGTAAATAGCATTTTTATACCTGTAAAAAAAAAGATTAAAGATTAAAGAACATAAAAATACAAATAAGAAAAACACAAAACATAAAGACATAAAAACATAAAACAAACATTAAACATAAAGATGCTATTAAAATTTGAAGTCATTTGAAGGAGATCTAACAAAGTTATTAGATTGCGAAATGATATCAAATTTTTTTTGAAACACCCTATATATATATATATATATATATATATATATATATATATATATATATATACATGTTTCATTACGCTTTTTATTTAATTTTTCTTGTGTTTCTTTTCTGGATACAGAGTGTGTAGAAACTCTTCAAATGTTCATTATCAAGGATAATTTCATTTTTTCAATTAAACTGGGTGTGTGTATGTTCTTATTTTCAGAATACAACACATTGTGACCGTGTTCGTAGTTAATATTATTAAATGTTGGCCTTTTCTTTTTATTATTAAGACTTCCATGATTTTTAATCTTTTCTCATGTGGATGAGGTTATTATATTTGTATTTTCTACTAATATGTTACGGATGGACTCTGGTAAGTTTGTGCGTGTGTTTAAATAGGTTCTAATAGATCTGTGGTCAGATAGGTGAAAATTATCTTTCATATGCCCCTAAAGGAACTGTATTCCTGATCAAAATGAATTCATAAATAATAACGTCGGTCACATGACTACATGCCTATCCAGACGTCTTACGTTACACCTATCTGACCACAGCTCTATTAACACCCAGAAGAAAAATTAAATAAAAAGTTTAATCGCAATAGTTTTTCTATCGTCTTTAATGAAAAATAAATGAAGGATTGCTGCCTAAATACAATATATATAATTAATAAAAGTGAAAGTTTTGTCACTTAGCTCATTGATGTTACCTTCAGCATACTGACTCCCGTGTTTCGTAGACTGATCCCTCTCCCCGAGAATCATCTCGTCCTCCGTTCAGGGGCATCAGAAATTGACTGCTTATACTTCACGATTTTTCTTTTTTATATGTACTTTTCATTGGTGCGGCTTTGGTTTTTTTTTCCGTATTGTTTGTGATCATGTGTGCGTTTTGCGTGCATGTGGCCATGCGCCCGTTTCTGCGGCCGTGCGATCGTCTGCATGGATGTGCATACGTGTAGGGTGTCGTGATCATTTGTTATTTTCTTCGATTTTTTTCTATAGATAAATATAAAAGAATATCAACCGCAAAAGGTAAAAATGCAACCCTTGATGAATTCTGTGGTTACATCTTAAACTTCACATTCGACAAACTGGAAATGCCTCAAAGTTCAACTTATACAGAACTAAACGATCTAAAATTGGACAAAACTTTCGTTATAAAATAAGCTGATAAAAGAGGCGCAGTTCTTTATTATGGATACAAAACAATACACAAGCATTATACAAAATATACTCCAAGACCTTATCTACAAAATATACTACAAGACGATATGTACTAAGAAAAAGCCAGACAATACCAACAATATAAAGTGATGGAATAACTTACCAATCTAAGACATCCACACAGGAACTGTCTAACTCCTAAGTAATTTGCCTATCTTACGAACTTTAGGTGTAAAACAAGGAAACTATATGGACTATCTAAAGTACACAAAAATAAAATCATCAACGAAACATGCAATATAAGAAAAGCCTATTTTGTGAGGATAGACGTATCAACCGGCCCAAAACAACCTATAATAGCAGGCCCAATTTGCGAGACACATTGCCTAAGCAATTTCCTAGACATCCTATTCAGACCTCTCATCAAATACATTCTGAGGTCCATACGAAATGATCTAGATTTTCACAACCACCTACCAAACGAGGTAAACCATAATACTTACATAATCTCGATGGATATTGTGAACTTGTATAGCAACATCCCACATGACTATGGAATAGAGGCTATTAAATACTGGATAAAATCATACCCTCATGAGCTACCCGACCGTATCAATGGAAATTTCATCAGAGGAGGTCTTAAATTCATCTTAAAACCATGTTCAACGAAACACCCAACAGACAAAAATCAGAAACAAATCAAGACAAAGGTTGCATCAACATATATCAACCTAGTCATGGGATACAATGAACCTTAGAAACCCTATGGGAATAACTTTAGTTACTGCATAAAAGAAAACTGGAAAATATCTCTAGATGATGGTTTCATTTTGTGAAAAAGACATTTCATGCATTCATTAATAAATATAAATCATAGCATCCAATTTACTATGGGTGCAACAAGAAAAAACTCCATTTTTTAGACATATATTAATAACAAAATGAAACACATAACTAGAAACTGACATATATTTTAAAACTACTGACTCTCGATGGTATTTCGTTGTTACACCTTCCCATCCGAAACACACGCGTACCAACATTCCACTCAACCTAGCCAAGCGAACCTGCGCAATAGTCTGAAACCCAACAACAAGAGACCACAGACTAAAAGAGATGGAAAAAAAATACTTATCAAGAGAAAATATACCAATAATTTAACCAACAATAACATCGAAAAAGCAAAACAAATTAATATCCACATACTGAAGGTACGGTGGGGTAATGGATAGCGGCCCGGATTGAGGAATACCCTTTAAAATAGTATGAATACTCTTATTCTCTCCCCACACCCCACCAACTATGGGTAAATAGCAGGACAGACTGGGTTCTATAGCCTTGGATGGCAACTGATTTACCACAGAAAGAAATGTCAACCTACTGCGAGAAAAAATCTGCCTCGTCAGTCATGTATCACGCATGGCACATGAGAAAAAGAGTACGATGACTCAATTCACTCCGGCAGAAATTTGGCATGCGGTACTTCTTGGCATTCGCACCGGAAGCTCTAATACGAACATTTCAAATTGTGTGGGTGTCAATCTGACGACAGTGCACAGTACTCGGAAAGAGTTAGATGATTCTAATGTGGATTGCGATGGTGTTTGGAGTGATCAATAGTGATGGGAACGTTATGCCTCCATTCATCTTCCCACAGGATCTCAGACTCAACGTCGAAGCCTATATCAAGTGCCTTGCTGAAATTGTGTTTGATGTGTCAAGGCGGTGGCTGCTGAAAGACACTGCATCTGGCAAAAGGACTCTGCGCCATGACACACAAGCAGGAGAACCCAGCCATGGGTGTCATACAATTACTGCGAACACATCACCCCTTACATCTGGCCACCTAAATACCAGGACTGCAAACCCCTTGATTATTGTGTGTGGGGCGCAGTTGAGCGAGAGACCAACAGATCTCCTTGTAACACCAAAGATGAAATGAAGATAAAGACTATGGCTGCATGCACCAACTTAAACAAGGAGACCGTCCAGAAGAGATGCAGGAGATTCCAAATTTGTCTAAAGGCCGTAATCAAATCAGTTTCAAGGAAACGTTTTTCCATTTGTCACACACACACACACACACACCGTTTCGATGATAATATTTCTAGGCTCGACGAATTACTACATGATCAGCCTCAATGCCCAAAATAATCACTTGTATATCCTTGCTAGACACAGATAATGCTCTGCGATGGAGCGGCTAAGGATCAAAAAGCAGTCGTGGCTCTTGGGGCACTGTTCCGTGGTTATCCGCATACTTGGAGTGAGTAGCGGCGCTCTATCGAGTCTAGTTTGTGTCTTCTTCGTCACTGAGGCCCGTGGTACAGTTGGTATGACGTTTGCGTTGTATCGAAACGGTCCGGAGTCGATTCTCGGGAGTGGATGAGTCCCATTTAGGCCGAAACGGCTGTCCAGTACTTTCTGTATTCTGTTGAGGATTATTCTAGGCTCGATGAATTACTATATATATATATATATATATATATATATGGTGCGATGGATAAATTATCGTCTAAATTACGCAAAATGAAAATAACACCGATATCTCATTTTAGCAGATATATTTATCAAAATTACACAAAAATATGTTGAAATACTAAAGAGTACATTTTATTTTATTCAATAAAATCGCCATTGGCAATAGTGCAGTGTAAAATGTGTGGACATACTTTATGATGGTCAGCCTAATGTGTTTGTGAGTTTGCAGACAAAGGCTTAGTCGACGGCTGCTAGTTGATCCCTTCTAGTGTGTCCGTGGATAATGTCCTAGTTGGAGGCTTCTGGCTGTCGTCTCTTCCATTGCGCGCTTGTGTGTTAGGTTGAGTGGGTGCACGAATGTGTCGATCGAACTGACCTCCGAAATTGGTTTGAGCCCCGAGAAGAAGTATGCTTCTATTTTCATATCCGTAAGGGGATTCAAAATCTAATTTCACATAGAGGTCTGAACTTTTTGAATACCAGGTTTTTTATTAGTTAGAAAATAATTTCACACTGGCTCGCGAAAATCTTTTTCTCGAATTTACGGGAGTGGTGAAGGAAGTTATTATTGTTATATTCTAAATGGTCCCAAAATAAGAACTGGTAGGTCTACAGCTAAGTATTTTAGCAGTATTTGCCTTTGAAATGATAGTTTATCAAACAAACCTTCGGATAGGATTCTATTGGTTGAAATATACATATAGGATTTAATTCCTATAAAAAAATAGCAATTTTTATGATATATTCAGTATGTTTGATCTGAAATTTGACACAATTTTGTTTATTTTGCTTTATTGGATTTTTATGATTATCAGTTCTAGTATTTGTCTTTTAAAGTTTGTCTTATTTATATTATTATGTTATTGATTTTTTTTTCACAATTCTAGTTTTGTTTTGCTTTGTTGTTGTTGGTTACTGACATGCTATTTAATGAAAGTATTATCTAGTTAATCGGCGCGCAAAGAATAATATTCTTTTCTTTCTCATTTTTACTTTCACACTGTTTTCTTTTTCTTGTTGTTGATGGTAGTGGTGATGGTGGTAGTGGTGATGGTGGTAGTGGTGATGGTGGTAGTAGTGGCGGTGTTTTGAATGTGTTTGTTGTTTTACGGGCTGCCTCCTCTAAGCTTCAACCAGAAATCTGAAGAGACTGGAAGGCAATTCATCAAGATTGTTTGGCACAGTTGGTTGGATATGCAGCTGGCATCATTTTCATTAATTGTATGATGTCATTAGAATGTGTATAGTGACTTACTAAGCGAAACTTAGATGTAACACGAGACTGAAATTATGGAGCAACTAGTGAGGATCGAACTCATGAGTCAGTAGTAATTGATATGGCGAGACAAGCTTGCTAAATATTACAAGACGTCATTGTGCTCCATTAGAATGTGCTTAGTAATTTAAATGTTCATTAAAATGTGTGTATGCACAAATAAACGTTATGCAAAATTAAAATGGGTAAACAGTTTAAATTTAAAGTCTGAAATGGTAAAGTTTTTACTTTATTTTTCTTCTTCTCCTTCATTTTTCTTCTTCTTCATTTTCCTCTTCATTATTCTTTTTCTCCTTTATTTTTCATTTTTCTTCTTCCATCTTCTTCATTTTCCCCTTCTTCATTTTTCTTCTTCTTCTTCTTCATTTTCCCCTTCTTCATTTTTCTTCTTCTTCTTCTTCTTCATTTTCCCCTTCTTCATTTTTCTTTTTCTTCTTCTTCATTTTCCCCTTCTTCATTTTTCTTTTTCTTCATTTTCCTTTTCATTTTTCTTTTTCTCCTTGACTTTTCTTCTTCCATCTTCTTCATTTTTCCCTTTCTTCATTTTTCTTCTTCTTCATTTTTCTTCTTTATTTTTTCTTCTTCTTCATTTTTTTCTTATTCATTTTTTCTTCCTCATTTTCCTCCTCATTTTTCTTTTTCTCCTTTATTTTTCTTCTTCCATCTTCATTATTTTCCCCTTCTTCATTTTTCTTCTTCTTTATTTTTCTTCTTTTCTTCATTTTTCCCCTTCTTCATTTTTCTTCTTCTCCTTCATTTTTCCTCTTCCTTTTCTCTCTTCATTTTTCTTCTTCATCAGCCTATTATCATTATTATTATTATTATTATTATCATTATTTGATTTGATATCATCTCCGACTCTTAATTTTTTCAGTCGGGTGGTGATGATCATATCTCAGCTCTGACCCGCAACTTAGAGACACAACACTTCCCTCAGCACTTGATCGATTGCAAGCAGTGCTGCCACATAGACACACCCAATGATGTCAGGTATTCACAAGGCGTCCTGCGATGCAGAAAGATTCCTGGAAATAGTTCCCAGTGCGCCGACCCCAAAAGGGACAACTTCAGCTGCAGCGTTCGTATTAATACTCCTATTTACCAAGCCAGTTCTTGGTACCTCCGTATTTTTGGCACGCTCATTGATCCGGTATTGTTGTGGTGTTCATGTTCCGTATTCTCTCAAGTTGAATTTCTACATCTTTAAACTTAGAGAATTTTTCTGTAGTCTTTTCAGGGAGAGGGGGGTGTTCCTTTCGGTGGGGAGACTGACATCATCATCATTATCATCCTCATCATTTCTTTTGATTTCTCGTGTATTCTCATTTCCTTTCGCGGTCCTAACCAGACACCACAGATCAGAAATGGCTGCATGACATTTTTTACTGAATATTTTTGTAAAAAAATGAATAAATAAAAACAAGACAGCCTAAGTTCACACATATTTCACATAGATTATGCGCTTAGTAAGGTGTGATCTGTATATGTGAGAACAATTTTTGGTATTTCTTTAAGGCACTGACTACCAGAGAGACTGCTTTGAGACTAACAGAACATTTTCCAATCAAATCGGTTTCGAACCACAACTGAAACATCAGTATGTGTCACATTTTCTGAGATTTTTACTTGAAGATACTTGTATTTTGATAGGTTTTTGAAGATCATCAAAGATACATCAAAGACCGTAGGAACTGCTGTGTCAATACGAAAGAACATTCTGTTTCTGTGGTCTTTGACCACTATGTCTGGGCGAGCGATTAACTTTGATTATTCTGTCCGTGTGTATTGTAAATCTCATAAAATTGTTACAGATTCTATGTCTGTAACTGGGTTTGGGTGGTGTTCATACCAATTACTTTCAGATAAAATTTGTATATTGACCCCTGAAGATATTGGCCCACCTTTGTCATGGCGAGTTTTATATTGGGTGGATTTTTGATACAATATATTTGTTTCTGGATATTCTTCACAGATCCTGCATTATTATTATTATTATTATTATTATTATTTGATAATTTGTATCAATTCCAGTGGTCATCGCATTTCATATTTTTCTTTAATCTTTTCTTCCTTATCTTTTCCTTTTCTCCTTCCACTTCCTTTCAATCTATTTTTCCTTTTTATCTTTATTATAAAGCTTTCATCGAGTGTCAATTTCTTGTCAATGTTCTTCTTCTCTTCCTTTTACTTCTCCTTCTCCTTCTCTCCTCCTCCTTCTTGTTTCCTACTCCTCCTTCTTTCTCTCTCCTCCTCATCCTCGTTGTTTCTTCCTCCTTTTACTTCCCCTCCTCCTTGTTTCTTCTTCTTCTTCTTCTTCTTCTTCTTCTTCTTCTTCTTCTTCTTCTTCTTCTTCTTCCTTGTTTTATCTTCTTCTTCTTCTCTTACTTGTTTCATATTTTTCTTCTTCTTCTTCTTTTTGTTTCATCATCTTCTTCTTCTTCTCTATCTTGTTTCTACTTCTTCTTCTTCTTCTCTTCCTTGTTTCATCATCATCATAATCTTCTTCTTCTTCTTCTTCTCCTTCTTTTCTTCCTTGTTTCATCATGATCATCATAATATTTTTCTTCTCCTTCTTCTTCTTCTTCTTCTTCTTCTTCTTCTTCTTCTCTCTTCCTCCTCTTCCTTTCTTCTTCTTGTTCTTCTTCTTCTTCTTCTTCTCTTCCTTGTTTCATCATCATCATCATAATCTTCTTCTTCTTCTTCTCTTCCTTGTTTCATCATCATCATCATAATCTTCTTCTTCATCTTCTCCTTCTTCTTCTTCTTCTCTTCCTTGTTTCATCATCATCATCATAATCTTCTTCTTCTTCTTCTCTTCCTTGTTTCATCATCATCATCATAATATTTTTCTTCTCCTTCTTCTTCTTCTTCTTCTTCTTCTTCTCTCTTCCTCCTCTTCCTTTCTTCTTTTTCTTCTTCTTCTTCTTCTTCTTCTCTTCCTTATTTCATCATCATCATCACAATCTTTTTCTTCTTCTTCTTCTTCTCCTTCTTTTCTTCCTTGTTTCATCATCATCATCATAATATTTTTCTTCTTCTTCTTCTTCTTCTCTCTTCCTCCTCTTCCTTTCTTCTTCTTCTTCTTCTTCTCTTCCTTGTTTCATCATCATCATCACAATCTTCTTCTTCTCTCCTCCTCCTCTTCCTTTCTTCTTCTTCTTCTTCTTCTCTTCCTTGTTTCATCATCATCATCATAATAATCTTCTTCTTCTTCTTCTTCTTCTTCTTCTCTTCCTTGTTTCATCATCATCATCATAATCTTCTTCTTCTTCTCTCCTCCTCCTCCTCTTCCTTTCTTCTTCTTCTTCTTCTTCTTCTTCTCTTCCTTGTTTCATTATCATCATCATAATCTTCTTCTTCTTCTTCTTCTCTTCCTTGTTTCATTATCATCATCATAATCTTCTTCTTCTTCTTCTTCTTCTTCTTCTTCTTCTTCTTCTTCTTCTTCTTCTTCTTCTTCTATTGTTTACGCCCTACCCACGCATTCCATCTCCCATCATTCCGGTATCATATCAACTTTCTTGCATTTTTCCCAACAAATTGTCGACCTACATTTTAAGGAAATTGCTTGGAGTAAAATTAATAACACTGTAAAGTCTTCCTGATTTTTACCGAATAAACACCGCCATTGAATAAAAAGCCATGTTTATAAACAGAAGCCTTTTAGACGCGTCTTGATGTGCTTCTTACACTGGCCAGTTTTCTGTAATTATAATTTATTCAAAATGCCGAAAATCACTTTGCATGCTTTTGAAATATGAGTTACATCGAGTTAGTAAGGATGTCATAAAAAACTATTACATATCTTTACAACTAGCTTCTGACTGATATATATAATCTGAAGTTATCTCTTTAATGCAGTCTAAATCATAACATGATTTCATAGTATCGCTTATTTAAATGAATATTTACATCTTAATTGTTTTTTCAGACGATGAGTGCTTCAGGTGTACAGTTTATCTGGAAATCCTGTGGGAATGGAATAAAACTATTAAGGAAGACTCAATATATTGAAGACTATTCATTGAAAACTATCTTATATTAGATATAAATTCACAAAACTATCACAAAGATTCACTTGTCATATGATAAAAGTGAATCTACGTGATAGGGTTGTGGATATATATCTAATATAAGATTTTTTTAAGTGAAATAGAATATAATAGAATTTAATCTTTCTTATAAAAGACATGTCTTGTTGCTTATTGCTACAGGTGATATTTCTTGGCGTTTGAGCTCAGGTAAAAGAAGGCTTTAAAATATTGTTATCAAAGGCAAGCAGTCTCCTCCTATTTTTTAAGCTTTTTGCAAACCACTATTTCTTCTGTCATTTATCCTTGTGGCGTAAAAATTAATATCAAGTCGACAAATACATAACTTTAAAAAATCTGTATATAATCCCTGCAAATGTCATAATTCACTTGCTTGCTAACCCCCGATTAGCAGTTGGCATCCACAGTATAATATGAAGATAGAAAATATTTTCTTAAGCGGTTTAGTCTTTCATAAAAGTAAAAAAAAAAATGCTATGGTATTTTCTGATGTCAGCTGGTAAAAACGTCCGCCATTTTGACGGTAACTGAATAATTTTTGCTTGGCTAAGGCCCGTCATAAAATACCATAGACATAAACATCCTCTACAACCCATAATGATGGAGAAAGCATTACCTCGAACCATCGCCAGTGAGATACGCTGCAAGAGCCACTCCGTTTCGTGAGGCTCGTCCCTTAATCGAGACGCCATCCCGGCAATCCTCCGAAGGAATGCCATCGAACGAGGGCCAATGACCCCAGAAGTCTCCACTGCCACAGGAGTAAAAAAAATCTATCAACAAGAGAAAAATTACGAAGATATAATTTATTCGTGGTATGAATATTCTTGTAGCGGCCTTCATATAACTTGGAAACCAAATCGGTGGTGACTTTAATGTGCATAAATATTCTCATATAAAGTTGTTTTTAGTAGTAAAACTCCGCTGAGTGAGTGTGAATATTGTGTGATCATTGCATTCTCAATGTGCTGGTTTTCCTTGCTAAAACTGTTTTTGTATACTAAAGTTCACCCAATAAAAAGTGTTGAGGGGTTCTCCCCTTTTTACACAAATGGACTCACCCAGTATATACATATACTACGGCTACGTGAAGACCCGAGAGAGCAAGACCGAACAGAGTCGAGTCCAGAGTGACAGAGTAAAAGGTTGTAGGTAACCGGAAGAGTGAGGGGTGAGGTAACAGCGTTGTAGAAATCACAGTGAGCGAGCACGTAGACTCAGTAAGAAGTCATACAGCGATAATTTAATACCAAAGACTGTATAGATATTTTGACTACTAACCCGTATTCCTGGAACTACTAACCTGCTTTACCAGTTCAAAAATGGAGTACTCTGAAAGGGAATAACGATTTATGAGTCTATTTTCCCGTTACTATCAACGTATCTTTGCTTCAAACAAACTACGGTCGATTCACTCAGAAAAAAAAAAAAAAAAAAAAAAACGCTTCTCGTCAAGCAGCGTCGCACCCGTCAGTATTTAGATGGGGGGGGGCTGCTTAGAAACATCAGGCCGTGTAATCAACATACTACAATCCGAAATATTTTTCAACCTTAAACAACCGACAAAGGGATGATAATCCGTAAAAAAAGCCGTAATGTAGCTTCCATTTACCTTTTCTGTAAATACTTTCATGGTAATAGTTCTGATGAACTTTTCGCTGTGGTACCTAGATTATGTGTTTAAGACGCAGTACTAGATTAGCAGGAAGGTTTCATCAGTTTAATGTCACAATGGCCAGATGTAACCGTAAGTTCTATGCTAACAGTTTCTTCTCTCGCACTTGTCGCTTGTAGAACTCTATATTGGTTTCTTGCTTTCCAGTCAACATTGATCTGCAAAAATTGAAATCCAATGAAAATTGTTATCGACTGTCCTCCTTCTTTTGTGTTTCGCTCCTTAGTAATGTTCCTCTTTCTAACTCTCCCACCACCAGTAACGCTTTCAGCATGCAATGGATCATATATACGAACATAGTCGAGGTCGAGAATAAACTTGAATCCCAACAGTTTTTCAAAGCAAAGAGCCTCATATCCAAAAGAATCAGTTTAGGATAAATAATGTCTTTTTTTTCCCTTAATAATATATTTTTCTCGTATTCTCTAACACTAAGTAGCCCCTTGCATCATAGTGGCTTTATTGCCTTGCTTGGGGGTGAAAGGTTAAGAAAAAACCCAAATCAATCACTTCTGTTTTAAAAACTCCAACAACAACGATGTTCGATTTTTAAATATTGATTAATAAGGACGGCATTCGATTCTATTGCAGCTTTTCAAAAATTTTCTGTTACTTTTTATGAGTCGAGCTTTTAAGTTCTTTCAACAATATACCAAAAAAAAAAAAAAATAACATCGACGATTTCACCTGTGTACCTTGTTATGATAAACTGATGTTTTGGAATCGGGTATCATTAGATTGTTTTTACAAATGCTATCGCGCTAGATGCATGTGCCGGGAGAAAAGCCAAAAACGAGAGTTTGGCGAGAGTGTTGACTAATAAATATGGTTTCGTTGGTAGGGAGGGATTTAGACTACCACCTACTAAGCGTGTGCTTTTTATCTGATGCGTTACTATAAACTTAGCCAAAAAACTACGCTTCAAAATATCCGCCTTGTACAAGTTGATAGTAACTTTGAATAGAGCCGCAAAAAGAAATGTGACGCTATAATGGCGATGACGAGGGAACAACATCATAGGAAAGAAAGTAGAAATTGTCTTCTAAAAATTGTAAAATACTCTGGGTTGATAAAATCAAAAATAGTCTCTATAAAAAAACAAAAACACTTATCTATTGTGAACAACGTAAAGAAAGTTTTTTTCTTTTTTTTTAATAATTATGGCTTGGATCAAAGCTTCGTACTGTAACAAAAACATTTAATTGAAGAAGTAACTTGTTATTTTTTTAATATGAAATTATTCAATATCATTTTCCACTTTTATAAAATCTGCAACGATTAATATATCGAGTTCTTCACGTTTATTTGATTTGCATAATAACTTCAGACAGATTGTAGATAGACGGAAATAGACAAAGAGATAAATAGATAAAGATATAAAAATACATAGAAAGAGACAGAGAGAGACAGATAAGCAGAGATAGATATAGATTAATATTCGTGATTTGGTATTCTTAATCTATAATCATATGAAAAACAATTTTGGAAAAAATGATTCTTTCTGGTAAAAGTGTTTACTGCATGCAACAGTTACATATTTAGTCAATTTACTGTTATAGTGGAACACACCTATTCTATAGTTAATAGACTCTCCCACCTATAATAAGTAGGAGTAGTAAGAGTAACGAGTCAGTCGCTAAGTCTGTTCGCTCAGTGAGCCGGTGCCGGACGACCGTTAGTCGGATACTAAAGTATCAGCGACCACAACTAGATTGCTCTGCTTCATACCTATTATATGAAGTTCCTAACGTTTTGTACGTCGAACCTATTTTAGGACCGACTTAGTACAAATACAAGCCTCCACTGTGAAATCACTCCACAACATTTAAAATGGACGGTAAAATTAAAATTTAATATAGGTTGAAAGAAAAGGTTAGAAAGAACAAAAATATTCATAAAAATACATTTTATATTCAATATGCTCCTTGTTATAGAGAAAAAAAATATTAACTTTATCATTATGTGACAAAATTCTTAATAATGACATCTTTATTGAGTTTAATAGTTTTATATAGATATATGATATAAATATATTGCAAAGCTGTATGCGAAGGAAACTATACTTATACAGAAATATATTATATTCTTCGCTTACAGCTTTACAACATATTTTAAAGATAAATTTTAAATATCAAATTCATTGAATTTAATCATGACATTAACTTTATGCGATAAAATTCATAATAAATAAATTTCTTCATTAACTTAATTTAGCAGTGTGGAAAGTTACATTTTTTATTTCGTACTAGCATCATGGCCCGGCATTGCCCGTGCTTGATTCAAAAATCGTACGATTCATACAGCAATCACTATCACTTGACTTAAAATATTTTTGCCCTTCCTTGCCTTTAAAGGAGTGCCCTTTGCCATGCTGATGTTGCTACATGCCTTACTTTTTTCCTATCTCACACTGCGAATTTTTTCTAAGCTCTATACTAAACATTAAATCTGTTACGAAAAAAGAACTAAACAAAATGAACACAAAACGATCAGCTTTAAAAAGGGACTCGTAACTGGGAAAACCGAATGAAAAAAAGAATGTTAACAACAAATACTTTTTCACACCAAACCCAGTTCTGCGGAATCAGAATCAACGTTGAGTTTAAGCAAGCGAATGAACCAATTGGAGTCAAGTGCCATACAGATTTTAATTTTTCCCACTTGTGACGAATGTAGCTATCGAATTTTTTGCATGCTAGTTAACATTCGTGTCATTCAGCTGTTGGCTCTTACACTGGCCAATAGAATATTCCTGTCTATTTGTGGCAGCCAGCTATAGGCTCTCACTCTGGCCAGTATAAAATGGCCGCAAACTACATGAAAACTGCCGTAGAAGCATGAAAAAATCGATTATTTCCACTATCGATGGGAGTTGGGAAATGCAAAGTCAGTCTTGGCCTTCCCGCTAACTTGGAGCATGTGCATGTAAATTTTGATGCAAATCCGTCGAAAATTGCGGCCATGCATTCGTTACACACACACACACACACACACACACACACACACACACACACACACACACACACACACACATCCTGCCTTTTATAGATAGAGATTTACGAAAGTCAGTAAAATTAAAATTTAGCTTACATTTTTAAAACGCCTGTTAGAAAAATACTTATAAAAAAAAACAAATTTTATAATCAGTATATTCATTGTTATGCAGGACAATATCTTAGGAAAAAATTAACTTTGTGTTAAAATTCTTAATGACAATTTTGTGACAATTTCACATTAGAAAAATTGTTTTTTTTTAACAATAAAGTTAAAATACTGCAAATTCAAAAAAATAAATGAATGATTTTTATAATTACTTCAGTGTCTTAAATAATAAACTTAAGTCAATCCAAGTGTAAAAAAAAAATTCTTTTTAAAAAGACTAAATTGTAAGTTAGGTCTCTACATGTCCGCCCCAAGTCGTAGACATCAGTCGCATGGCTAAAAGGCCTTTTTATAGGTAACCCCTTGCGCTATGATAATTCTTCTAGAACTGAGACTCAGTCGCCAGAACCAACATTTAAATGTGAATATTCAAATGCATGATGGTCTTCCTTGAAAAACAGGCACTATTTATTTAAAATGGTAAAATTAAATGTTAGTGTTAACTTTTGTTTTGTCTGGCATAAAGAAACAAACATGGGTTACCAAATGAAGGGATGCACAACAGAATAAAAATAACCCTCAAAACAAGATTACAAACTGGTGCTTACGACAAGTCCTCAAATCTAAATTATTTACTGGAATTAATGACAATCCCCTTGTATGGCAGTAAATGCTAGAAAATCTCCTCACATATGAAGATAAACCTAGAGGGAACGGCTAACTGGTTCTACAGAAGGATACTGAGAATTTCGTGGTTGGAGCGAGGGAGTCTTAAAGAAAATGGTATGAATAAGAGCACAATATCAGAAAAAGACAGCAGAATTTTTTTTAATGAGGGTCAGAGGAGGGATGAACTTCAACGTAGTGGATTTGGGTTAACAACTTGTTTCGCTAGATTACGACTGAAGATTTGGTGCACCATACTTCCGCCCTTGTGCCACATCTAAGCTATGCTTAGAGAATCATCACAATGATGAGCAAGAGGAGGGCTTGGAAATTGTAATCTTCACAGGGAATGTCATGTGTAAGAGAGTCATCTGTCTGACGAGACTCTAGGAATGGGTGACGGAACGAGAGGCAAGAGGCTTGACAAAGGGAGAAACACTGCTAATATCTACAAGGAATAGGAAGTTGTGGAGAGACATGATCGCACACAGAAAAAGAAGAAGAATTTGAAACAATGTAAAAAAAGGATATTACCAGCAATAAATTTTTGAAGAAAAAATTATTATCAGCAATACATTATTACCAGGAATACTTTTATGAAAAAAATATTATCAGTAATACAATTTGAAAAAAAATATTACCAGCAATAAAAAACTTGTCGGCATTAAATAACCCATTAAGGTTGATATGCCGTAAAACAAGCCAAACCAAACGAAGGAACTAAATATACAGTATTTCCTCCCACAAAAAGATAAGACGTGAGTTAAATGAAGACGCCATTGCTATTAATGTCTTACCATTATGTGGGAGGTGTTTCTGTGAGGTATACATGGGAGGTATTTTTGCTGTAGCCTGTATTTATTTCATGATGTAATAGAAAACTTTAATGAAACTCAACCAACAGTTTTTGTTTATTTAAAACAGTGCTTCTCAACCTCCGTGCCGCGGCTCACTGGTGCGCCGTGCTATCCTCTTAAGTGTGCCGCGAAAGCATGATTAGATTTGAAATCTCTCATTAATATTCTTTCTCATATTGGACTTAGGTAATGTGAAGAAGAAGAATTGGCCACCATTTTTTGTGATCGAGGGCTCAAAATAAAACATTTGATGGCACCCTTTGATACCTTTTGGATTTCAATACAAAAGGAATATCCCACATTAGCTAAAAAGGCTTTATTAGTTTCATTGCAATTATCTACTTCTTATTTATGTAAATTCGGCTTCTCAACCCTAAATAACATCAAAAAAAGAAGCAAGAAATACTACGCTCACCTGAAGAAGAAATGAAGGTCTGCTTATCGCACATTCAGCCAGACATTAAAGAAATCGTGAAAAAAACACCAGGCACGGTTTCACAATAAATAAGCCCAACAAACAGTTGAATAGAAATATTGAAATAAAGTTCATATTTGTGTGTGTATTTTTTTAAGTCTATGGTTTTATTTCATATCATTTAAATGTATAGCCTTTAAAAATTTAGCTACGTGTGCCGTGTTATTTCCATTTGCTCCTAGGTGTGCCGTTGCTTACAAAGGTTGAGAAACACTCATCTAAAACAAAGTCACTGGTTCAAATAGTACAGCGGACTTAAAAAGAAAAAGACAATAGTTATCCCAATTATGTTTTAATTTACACAAGTTTTTTGCTTCGTGCCACTTGCAATCTTCACAAATTTAAATGCAATGTGAATCGCCAGCTTCTGTCTTCTTGATACCTGTTCTTTTATTGTCCTTTCTCATCACTAAAGTCTGTTCATTCTCTCTCACCTCCAGTAACACCTGGCATCTTTACTTTGTCTGGGGTTAAATGATATATCTCTCATATTTTACAAGTATAATTCTGCAAATGTAACCGTATAAAATTATATGATGTATATCTTGTTATTGATGCTAAAAACAATACAATTTATAGCGATGATCGGAAACTTTTTATATATTTTTTTTAAACGTAGTGAAATAATTTGAATATCTTCCTTAAAGCTTAAATACAAGAAAATGTCTCAAAATTAAGTATAGCAGCATGAAAATTACTTTTTATATTTAAAAACCAATTCGACATCATATGGGAGGATTAAGGCCATATCACGTTGAAACACCGGTTTCTGTAAGATCACCGAAGTTAGACAACGTCGAGCTTAGTCAGCACTTAGATGGGTGACCACTTGGTGTGGTTTAATAGATAATGGGTCGGAATTGTTAATCGGACAGACGAGTTCCAAATCCCGATGGGTTCGTTATATTCACTTACGCGCAAATATCCGCGGGAAAGCTATGCATCAACCTTTTCTCCCTCAGCTATGGGTTAATTAGTAAGACTTGTATCACTATGTCATTATTATCGAAAAAAATTAGACTTAACTTTTGAAGAACTTACTCATTGATTCTCCAAAAAACGTGACTGGCAAAATTGTGAGTTAATTCCAGGATCAGATAAATCCGGGATCAGATAAACCAGGATCAGATAAATCCGGGATCAGATAAATCTGGGATCAGATAAACCAGGATCATATAAATCCGGGATCAGATAAACCAGGATCAGATAAATCCGGAATCGGAGAAACCAGGATCAGATAAATTCGAGATCAGATAAACCAGGATCAGGTAAATCCGGGATCAGATAAACGCAGACCAACTCAGACACGACGTGCGTGGAATTCGACAAATTTATACATCGTGAATGAAATAAAAATTCCGTTCCATATTCTTGAATCCAAACTGAGGATCTGCAGGTGGTGTAATCTAGAACGACTTGAAATGAGAATCTGTTGTGTATGATACACCTAATTTACATAAGTGGAGTACCGACCATATAAATATGGGTTGGTACCGGAAGACGACGGAAGATTAAGAGATCGAATCCAGAGACTCTGCCCGACTGCGACTTAGTCAACCCATTCTGCAGGAACAGTCTTCCCAAGAATATACCAAAACTACCTGTAAATATTGTGTACCTTTTTTCATTGTTTCAATACATTTTGTTACGTACATTTTGTGTTGTATTATTATTATTCCATGCTTATTCAAGCTTCAACAGAATCAGAGGTCAAAGTTCAGGAATCCATCTCTTCCTGCCAGGAAATAGTAGGACATGTGTCTGGAAAAATCATTGTTATATCCAAAAAGATAATTATTATCCCTCGATTGAAAAAAAAGAATTATTCTTACAATTTAAAATATGTTTCGGCTTTAAACGACAAAAAATAGTTTCATAAACCGTAAAAAAAAAAAAAGACAAAAACAAATTGATCAATCGATCAATCCTTAATGAAAGTGAAAAGGATCAGATAAAGACTGCAGGCTGAAAAAAAATTATAAGCTGTATAAGGTCTTTCTTAAATATGCAAGTACTTTCGACTGTACATTCAGTCATCTTCAAGCATAGAAATTATTTCAAAATTACATGCAAATTAAAAAAAGAATTTCAAATAGAAATTTAATAAGAAAGGTAAATTAAAGTAAAATTATTTTTCCTAGAATTAGTTAAGTGAAACTAAAAATTGTAAATGGATTGTAAAATATGTAAAAAAAAAATGATGTTTACTACAATTTTCTGAAGAACAACAAACGCAAAAATAATAAAAAAAACAAAACAAAACAAAAAAGCGAAAATCTATAAGCCAGCATAATACACAAAACCTGTCACACAATAGATTTTGTTTGGTGTAGACCAAACCAGTGAGTCAGTGCCATGCATGATACACTGGGCGATCATGTCTCTTTTTCGATTCATGACTGACTAGGCAGAAGATTTTCCCACAATATTTTGCCGTTTCTTTCTGCGATAGATTGTTTGCCACCCCAAAGCTATAGGACCCAGTCAGTCCAGATCTTCAACCTACAGATGTGGGAAGTAGGGAGTGATTAATACATTGCGCAAGGGTATTTGCGAGTAATTACTTGTAATGAATCAAGTCAGAATTTGAACTCGGCTCTCCGACTTTTTATCACGACATCCATTAGACACCACCGCACATCCTGTAGGCCAGATACCCCTTAAATATTTTACATATATAACCCGCAATTATGTTGGTAGGAAATAATATCAGTTGTATAAGAACGATACAAAATGGAGCAATGATCGCTGATAATTTAACGCCCTCCTTCTGCCTTTCACCAATATCAGTTAATAATTCTCCACTTTGACTGCTCCTTGGGTCTTGTAATGGATGAAATAAAGTAATAATGTTTTGTCATGCTCATCTTGATTATTAACGTGGATTAAATAAACGGTTCTATTCGAAATTCCAAGAAGATTACTAAGTACGAATAGAATCATCTAAAGAAGGCCGGAGAGTAAAACAGTCGAAACGATGTGAGTATATCAAAATGCGAATAACAAATCCTATACTAATCTTATTTGATGTTTTAGTATTTGTTATAATTTCTATAAACTGTAATGGAAATTTTTGTCATTCAAATTTTACTTCGATAAGCCATGCCTGATGTCTGCTGTAAAACAATTTAATTTCTAAAATATAGTAACAGTTATAGACATATAGAAATGTATATTTAACAGTGGATTTGAAAATATATATACAGGATGTCCATAAAGTTCGTGTGCGCTTTAAAAAATTATAACTTTATTTGTATTTGCGATAGAAAAAATCTGTAAAAAATGTTATAAAGCTTAGTGTACCTAGTTTTAAGTATAGCTAAAATAACTAATGTGATTTAAGGCATTACTGTAAATCAGTTGGCAAATGTTTTCCGTGAACTGCAAAATCGTATTACCCTTTGTATTGCTAATGATGGAGGACATGTGGAAACTTAAATAAAATTTCAATAAAATCTTAAAAGATATAGATTTACTTCTTTCTAATCCTTTTTACAGTTTATTTCTATCGCAAATACAAATAAAGTTATAAATCTTTTAAAGTGCACACGAACTTTATGGACACCCTGTAGACTTACCCAAAGTGAAAAATGCATTTGTTTAAATACAACTTTGTTACGTATTAATTTATTTTAAGCTGGTAATAAGTCAGCTTTACTAAACCATATGTTATGAAAGCCCGCTTAAATATATCGCGAATAATTTGATTTCATGTAACTAGAATATATAAACAAAGAATTCGAAATAAAACTGATTCTTTTCTAACGAGCAATGATTTCCTTCATTGTTCAGCTACTCAGCGCAATGGCATAGTATATTTCCAAGAGGCAAATGTCATTCTTCTCGTTTCTCTTCTCGTACAAAGACGAGAAGTAATGACATTTGGAATTACAGAACAACATTTACTCGCCGAGTCACAAATGAATAAAACAAAGTAACTGAATACAATTTGAAATTCAATGATTGATTCCAAATTCCGAGTAGATACGCTCAAACATAAACTTCAGAAACACGAAGAATCAACTTTATAAATAATATTTACCTAAGCGGGGTTTATCAAAAGTGCATATTACTCATTCAGTAAGTAAATCTATATTATCTGTCTATATATAAAATTCTGAATCTTCTGTTAGTCCGTCCGTCAGACACTCTTAAATAGCCATAAATAGACAGTTCGAAATCAAATTTGGGGGAGAACTGTAAACCGGTAAGGGGGTAATAATCTACGCACACTAGTAAAACCAACTGTACTTTGTAAGTACAGTTGGTTTTACTAGTGTTCATTGGTCATTACAATACATGTTCATTCATTTTTAAAAAGATTAAAAGTTTTATTATTTAACATACAAAATACTCCCACTATTTTGAAAACAATTTAATGATTAAAATAAAAATATTTATTTAGTAAAAATATTCTTTTTTTGGATATCTTTTCTTTAAGTTTTTTTTTACGAGAATCTAGTTCGCCCTGCTTTTATGAGAACTATAAACAAATCAGTTATGTGCCATGCGTGATACACGCTTAGGCGATCATGTATCTTTTGAGACATGACTGACGAGGCAAATTTTGTTCCCGCAGTAGGTTGCCATTTCTTTCTGATGTAGACCAGTTGCCACCAAGGCTATAGAACCCGGTCTGTCCTGTTATTTACCCATAGCTGGGGGAAGAAGAAGAGGATTCATACCTTTCCCAAGGGTATCAGCACGTAAGTGAATGTAATTGATTCGATTGGAATTTGAACTTGGCTCTCTGATTCCTTAATCCGAGCCGCTATCCACTACACACTGTAACAAGGCAAAAGGCTTCAAAATGTTTAGAATTTGGCTCCAAAAAGAAATATTTACACATGGCCAGTTGTATATTGCATGCTCAAAGAAATCCTAAAAATTTATTCTTCGCTGT
Organism: Acanthosepion pharaonis; assembly: GCA_903632075.3. Classification (NCBI taxonomy): domain Eukaryota; kingdom Metazoa; phylum Mollusca; class Cephalopoda; order Sepiida; family Sepiidae; genus Acanthosepion; species Acanthosepion pharaonis. The sequence goes on along the minus strand of CAHIKZ030000044.1, from coordinate 581,058 downwards.
TAAAAACAAGAAATTTTCATAAAAACATTGTTTACCGTGAAGTCCTATAAATTAAAATTAAAGAAATTATTAAACCACGAAGTAGGGTTTTTGTCAAAGTCTTTTCCCAAACAAATCAGCTTATTCAAATTTCATCGATTGATTTGCGAAGTTGAACGAAACGTAGAGTTTGTAAACCTCGACAAATATTCAGGCGATAACTTCAACAATATTAAATATTTTGTTTGGATTTCAACAGGTATTACCGTGTTGAAAAAAAATTCTAAAAAAAAAAAACTGATTTTATTCTCGTTACACACTACGTGTGACTCTGCATGCGTCGATGTCATGTATATGTCTGTATGTCTCTGGTGTACCATTTAATGCGTACACAAGCGCACACGCATACACATAACAGTTGTCTAAATTTGAAATAAGATATTGGAATAAAAAAAATGTCTCCCCCCACTTAGTCTGAACACTGCTTTGGGCTGAATAATAAATTCATAAAGTTGGTTCTCTCTTCTTCTTCTTGTAACGGCATTCACCCGAAGTGGGTTGAGCCGGCTCCAATATTGGAGTTTCATGGGAATTTGGAATTCACAAGCGGTCCCCAAACCCGCATGTATAATTGTAATAATAATTATATATATATATATATATATATATATATATATATATATATATATATATATATATTTCAACTGAGTTAAATTTCTAAATCATCACCTGAACACCTGAGCAACGATGAAGTTTTAGAAAAAATGGAAACGAAAAGACACATATTCAACAAGAGAGAGAGAGAGAGAGAGAGAGAGAGAGAGGCAGACAGACAGACAGACAGCTGGAGTTTCTAGGTTATATATTGAGGAAAGAGGACTTGGAAAATCTGAGACTCACAGGACATATTAAAGGCAAGAGGGACAGAGAGAAATCAGCGTATAACCCCAACCTAACGAACTTTTGTAAATGGTTGGCAGAACAGGAATTAGGAAAGATGGAGAAAAGACAGCATTTACTTTGAGCTTCAACGGACAAGAAATTGTGATGAGCCGTGGCCATCAACGTCCTGAAAGGACACGGAATATAGAAGAAGAAGAAGAAGAAGAAGAAGACGAAGAAGACGAAGAAGAAGAAGAAACTGACACGTGTAAATGTTTGACAGAACAGGGATTAGGAGAGATAGCGAATAGACAGCATTTACTTCGAGCTTCAATAGACAGGAAGTTGTGGAGAGCCATGACCACCCGCGTCCCGAAGGGAGACGGCACATAGAAGGAGAAGATGTTTAAGCCTGTGTAAGTAGTTGGCAGAACAGGGATTAGCAGAGATAGCGAAAAGACAGCATTTACTTCGAGCTTCAATAGACAGGAAGTTGTGGAGAGCCATGACCACCCGCGTCCTGAAGGGAGACGGCACATAGAAGGAGAAGATGTTTAAGCCTGTGTAAATAGTTGGCAGAACAGGGATTAGCAGAGATAGCGAAAAGACAGCATTTACTTCGAGCTTCAATGGACAGGAAGTTGTGGAGAGCCATGACCACCCGCGTCCCGAAGGGAGACGGCACATAGAAGGAGAAGATGTTTAAGCCTGTGTAAGTAGTTGGCAGAACAGGGATTAGCAGAGATAGCAAAAAGACAGCATTTACTTCGAGCTTCAATAGACAGGAAGTTGTGGAGAGCCATGACCACTCGCGTCCTGAAGGGGGACGGCACATAGAAGGAGAAGATGTTTAAGCCTGTGTAAATAGTTGGCAGAACAGGGATTAGCAGAGATAGCGAAAAGTCAACATTTACTTCGAGCTTCAATAGACAGGAAGTTGTGGAGAGCCATGACCACCCGCGTCCCGAAGGGAGACGGCACATAGAAGGAGAAGATGTTTAAGCCTGTGTAAATAGTTGGCAGAACAGGGATTAGCAGAGATAGCGAAAAGACAGCATTTACTTCGAGCTTCAATGGACAGGAAGTTGTGGAGAGCCATGACCACCCGCGTCCCGAAGGGAGACGGCACATAGAAGGAGAAGATGTTTAAGCCTGTGTAAATAGTTGGCAGAACAGGGATTAGCAGAGATAGCGAAAAGTCAACATTTACTAAGAACTACAAAAGACTAGAAATGGTGGAGAGCCATGATCGTACACATCATCAACATAAACAGTAGATAAAAAACGAGAAATCAATAGGAAACCATTCCACTAACTTTCTTAAGAATTCATGACATTTAACAGTTAATAAAGAAAAATATTGATGAGAGCCATGATCGATAAAGTCCGGAAAGGGTATGGCGTACATTTTTTTTAATCATTTCACCCCATGCAAAGCAATAAAGCCACACAAACTCAAAGGGTTATTGGGTGTGAGAAAATATGAGAAAGTCACATTGTTATGAAGAGAAAAAAAAAAAAAAGAACGGAGAAAGAATATAACGATTGACATTGCGTTTAAATTTATGAAGATCAAACTTGACAGGAAAACAAGAAGCGGGAAGTCAGTTCTAAAAGCGAGAAGTACGAAATAAGAAACTATTAACATAGAACTCGCGGTTACATCTAGCTGTTTCAACCGAAAATGCAGTAACCTTCCCGTCAATCTAGTATATATAAATTCATAGAGTCCAGGTACCATAGAGGAAAGTTCTTCAGAACAATTACCGTGAAAGCATTTATAGAAAAGACCCAGGGGAATCTACGTTACGACGGTGGGAAAGAGACTAAAACCGAGATGCCAGGTCAGGATCAATAACACTGCATATTCTTCTTTGGATTTTATCTAGAATCTCTAAATACATAGCAGGAGCACATTACTATATGGGACAGCAATATTCAAAGCATGAACGAATGGTATACTTATAGATATGTAAGATAGGTTCTGTCGAGAAAAAATTGATTAGCCCGACACAGTGAAACAACTTCCCGAGCAGCAGACCTAAGAGTTGATTCAATATCAATTTTCCACTATATATCAGCTGAAAATGTTAACAATGCAAGGCGTCATGGGTCACTCTTAGCATCAGACGTGAAGGTGGAAGAGAAAAAGGGTTCTTTCAAACGATTAAAAGAGAGAAATTTCGTTTTGGAGGCGTTAAAACTATCAAGTCATTCCTTGCACCATTTAACAACACATTGTAGGCCATTCTTGAGATCAGCTGACAATTTGATATTAACGAACTGACTTACTATTAAGAGAGGTGTAAATTACTAGTTATAATACGTTTACTAATTCCTAGTTATAATATATTTACTTCTGTTAGGATTTGGTGTGTTAGTATTATAATTATGATGCATAAATACATCTACGGGGTCAGTGGACAGAGGCTCCTAATTCATCCATTTTTGTGTGATTTGGGTGCAGATCCATGAAGTTTTTAATTAAGAGATATTTCAACTATCAAGAAAATAATTTGAAATATGTAGAAAAATAGAAATTTCCACATTTAACATAAAAATGGTTTTCATTCAACTTTAGTGTCATAGGCGTTGGCAGAAGTCAATGACGGTTTTCTGGTTTTATTTGTGACAAGCGTCGTCAAATATTCTGTTGAATCTTGGGGCATGACGAATTATCATTATTTAAATTACTTACACTTGAATTAAAGTAGTCATGATTTTGGCATCATCACATTGAGTTAGCCTATGGCAAGTACCTGTCGATCCCCGTAAACTTTACGGTATTTGGAACTGAAACTTTTATTTAATCTCTGGGGCAGATTGTTCCGATGCCGATGTCTAGGGGTACTTGCCGTATGCTTTTATGGTACTGTTCGAACTCTTAATCTGTACTACCCAAACTAAGGATTGAACTCAGAATCACTATGTCAAAAAATTCACGAACCAACGCTTCTGAGGATTATTGTCCTGAGACTAGAAGTTGGACACTTAAGCCTAATGTTCTTATTGTAAAGGAATAAGCATAAAGCGATAAACGATTTTCAAACGCGAATCTAGAAATGTAAATACATTTTATTACTGAGTATGTGTTTTCTTTCAAATTGAAAGAAAGGAATTACTAAGATCTTCGAGAAATCAAGTCCAACAAAAATATTTAGTTATTGTTATTTTCAACAAACGAAATAAATTACTTTAGTATGATAGAAGAAACAGAATGTGCCTACACAAGGAGAATGTCACGTATTTACGTTATTTTTTGAATGTGTGTAATAGTAGTCAGCAAGAGAAGCTGTGTTATAACTACTACTAACATATTCTTTACATAACTCCGTTCGTATAATTCAAGTGTGCTTAATTTAATTTTAAGATCACTAGGCTTTTGTAAAAATATGTGAAATGGTGAATATTAAATTATGCAAAAAGTTTTTAGTAATCATCTGTGGATATAACTCTGGTCAAATTTTTGCCGGAAAAAAAATAAATACTACTTTTGTTAATTTACGCGATTGTATTTAAACAGAGAAATAGGCTCCAGTGATCTAAAAGTTAGATTTACTAAACTCAGAAGTTTATTTGTTAATAAATATTTTTTAACATTATTTAAATATTTGTTTTTAGGAGGGAAAATATTGTTGATCATTTTCTGGAGCGATCTCTGAAATTTCGTAGCAGATAACAAATATGGTTGTTTATTTTTCAAAGGCTTCGGCGCGTTAGAAATAAAAAATGTGAATGTGGAAATCCAAATCAGAACTTACATTTTGCATAAAAATGAGTCAACTTCTGCGTGAGCCGGTTTCTGCATAGAATTGGGATTTTTAATGTTATTACTGAAATCTGTTGAATTTCTCTACAATTTTTAAAATGATTCTCTTCTCTGTTGCGGCTGCTGCTGCGGCTGCTGCTGATGCTGTGGCTGCTGCTGCGGCTGTGGCTGCTGCTGCGGCTGCTTCTGCGGCAGCGGCGGCTGCTGCGGCTGCTTCTGCGGCTGCGGCGGCTGCTGCCGCGGCTAGTTTTCTGTCAAACTTGAAGCAGTCCGTCGTCGAATCGCATTCTTACTTTTGTTGGTACTGCTGTCAAACTTGACTCTCTCTGCCGCCGCTTCAATTGTTTAAAGTAACCGAGGGTAGGGGGTTCACCACTGAAACAGCCAAATTTTGTCGCTTTTCTCCCCAATTTCCCGTGATATATTGATTCCATCAATAAGACCATTATTAGTCCGAAGAAGATCCTTCCTGGAAAGAAACGCATCAATAAGAAATTTGTTTCTTTTTATTTTATCGTTCGCTTACCCATTTTTGTTGGTTTGCATATTTTTTTGTTGGCTTATTTATTTTACCAGCCGGAATTTAAAATAAAACAAAAGAATTAAATTGAACGTGACATAGACGGGTATCCTCTACCCCTCGAAGTTGCTATACTGTGTAGTAATATTAGCACAATAGGGTATTTTCACCACTACGAAGGCACGGTGGAGTAATGGATAGCCGAGTTCGAATTCCAGTCGAATCCATTGCATTCGCTTACATGCTATTACCCTTGGGAAAAGTAAGAATTCTTTACTTCTTCGCCGGTTTTGGGTAACTAGTAGGACAGACCGGCTTCTATAGCCTTGGATAGCAACTGGTCTATCGTAGAAAGAAATGCCAAGCTACTAGGGAAAAAAATCTGCCTCGTCAGTCATGTATCAAAAGATACATGATCGCCTAATCGGGTATCACGCATGGCACATAACTGACTGAATCAAACTCGTTTTATGAACATCAATTTTAAAACTGCAGGGTTATTTTAAAAATTAGACATATTAAAAAATGTTCAATCTTATTTAAAAGTACGTTTGGAAAAGACTTAACACTTTTTTGTCTAATGAATCTCGCTAAGAGAACATCGAGTCAAAATACTAAAGGAAATAAAATCATACGTAAGTAATTTTATTTATAGACAGACGAATTTGTTTAGATAATCGATATTGATACAGCGAATTTCGCCTGACCACTGCAGCCGACACTGATCTCTGCGTTCCATTTTTGCGAAACAATAACTTCTTTCGCTGTTAGGCACAGAAGACGAATAGCAATCGATCGATTCCCAAGCAATCTTTCCCTTCATAATCGATACATGACGTCATTAGAAAATTAGCTTGTGACTGCACAAGAACGTTTATGCAGATCGGATTTTACTTCCGTCTGGACTAAACGACTGCAGCGGCACGAAAACTTTTAACAGAGAAACTATGGCTAAAGGTCACCTTTCTACAGAAGGTCGCTAACAACGCCTCGTGAGAGCAGCATACAAACTAGTAACGTTCAAGATATATAGCAGGTACACCACACCAGATACAGCTGCAGTAGTCAGTGCATTGAATATTGCTGCCATATATGGTCGTGTGCTACGAGTATATCTGTCGAATTTCTTGACAAAATTCAAAGTAGGCTCTGTAATCTAATCGATCCTGATCTGGCATCTCGACTTCATTCATTTTCTCGCCGACGTGACGTGGCCTCCCTCTGTCTTTTCTACAACTATTTCCATGGCAATTGCTCCGACGAGCTTTTATCCTTATTACCTTAACTGCATGATAGCTGCAACCGTCAGGCCTATTCTAATAGTTTCTTGTCATTGCCTGTAGAACTCCGTTCCGTTTTATCGATTCTTTGTCAACTACAATCTTCAAAAATTGAAATGCAACGTCAATCGCCATCTTATTCTTCAATTGTTTTTTTTTTTAATTGTCCTTTTCCTCTGCCGCCCCTCACTAAAGACTTTTCATTCTTTTTCACCCCTTGTAATCCTTTAAGTCCTCATGACCTTGCTTGGGGGGGGATTGATAAAAAAAAAACACTTTATCATTAAAAGAACGACTAAAATTACTCAACCAGAAGGTCTAAAAAAGGACGTAGAAGATAGATTTGGTTTGATTTGTTTGGTTTTACGGTATATCAACCTCAATCAGTTATTTAATGCCGACAAGATTTTTATTGCTGGCAATATTTTTCAAAAAATTATTGCTGGTAATAATGTTGGTGGTAATAATTTTTTTTCAGAATTCATTGCTGGTAATCATTTTTTTACAATAATGTATTGCTGGTATTAAAACCTAGCTTTCGTAGCGTTTTGAATACAGTTTGGAGTTGACTATTTGCCCATAGCTGGGACCCAAACAGGTGCTACAACTCCGGGTCAAAGTGGACCTGTGAACACCAGCAATTAAGAGGTGGTTTCAGGTTTTCCAAAACTTCCTGAACTGCAGTCGGATGTAGTTTATCGTTTTACTTAGGATATGTAGAAAATAGAAAGATTTAATGTCTGCTATGCAAACGGCTCCAAAGGAACCGTATGAGGAGAGGCAACTTGCAACGTCAAAGCAAGGAAAACAAATGCCAGCACTATCCACAATCAAAGAAGACATAAAACCTTTTAAAATATTACACAGAACGAAGCGGTAGTGAAATGACCAGTATTACTAGGATCCTGATATACTACTATCTGTCTTGACACACTTGCGGACGTAATTATTCTGATCTGTGATATGAAGTTCGTGTGGGCTAACATTGCTGCACTTGCATTGGAACTTGGCGTAACAACTTAACTCCATGACCGTCCAGAACCTGGTCTACGGGGGTTCATTGGACTAATCAAACTATCGCCGATATGTCACGTCGAAAATACACTGCAATTCCCCGAAATGTTCACCCTGACTCTTGAAGACCCATAATCCAGTTCATCTCAAACAGAATAAAATGAACACTTGCGTATCTCAGTCATGTAATTAAGCTGCTCTTACTATACAGTTACAGATAATGTTGCTTGTTTTCATACCATTCTATCAGTAGGTGAATTCTGGTATTCCAATGGTGTCGGTGTTTCTGTGATGACACTGAATAATTTGAGATTTGTTTTTTGTTTCGATCCCACGTGTTCAGCCATTTGTTTAAAATATTGTTTGTATTCATGGTAATTGTTCGGATGAGTTCTTCTCTGTGGTACCTAGATTTTTTAAAATTTAAACGCAATACCAGACTGGCGTCGAGATCTCATCAATTTAAAGTTAAGCTGGCTAGATGTAACTGTTTCTTTTCTCGCATTTCTCACTTGTGGAATTCCCTTCCGGTTTCATGGTTTCCAACCAATTTTAATCTGCAAAAATGTAAATGCAATGTCATTTCCTGTGTAATATCCACTTGATTATACTTCCTGCTCATTATTAATGTCTCTGTTCCTAATTCTTCCACACTCTGTAACCCTTCGCGTCTTAGTGGCTTTACTGCCTTGCATACTGCTTAAAAACATTCTATTAATTATACAATGGATTATCAACAGATTTCTTGTTTTTATTATAGCTTTTCTGCCGTTGCATTTTTAAAGCATTCGAAATAAACTGAATAAATAACTAGAAGGACGATGCGAGTTTGAAAGAAAATTGAATTATACAAACTCATTTCAGAAAAAAGTTTTAATAATATATATATATATATATATATATATATAAAGGATATTAGTCCGAAAGACTCATTGGATGGTAACAAGAATGAATTGGTCGACAGTCAGTGGGAAAGACAATCAAAAGAAATCCTAAAATAAATCAAGTCGAGTCGGGTTGGAATGGGTTAAATGAATCGGGTAATCTGACAGTATACAAAATCATATCGGCTTGAAACAACCGGACAGGGATATTGAAGGCGGCGACTGTTGTTTTAAAAAGGGGAGAAAGTATAAAAGAAGTTAGAGAGAGAGAGAGAGAGAGAGAGAGAGAGAGAGAAAGAAAGAAAGAAAAGGTGGGGGAGAAAGTGGGGGAAATCAATAGTGAGTGAGAATCTACTGAGAGAAAAATGATAGGATTTATAGAGAGAATGGAAAAATGATTCTCGATATCATGTATAAATAGACGTTGTTGTTGGGCATAACTATCTACTAGCGGAAGTACCCCAATATCCTGTGTCTGTCTGTCTGTCTGTCTGTCTGTCACTCTCTCTCTCTCTCTCTCTATATATATATATATATATGGAGAGGGAGAGAATGACAGACAGACAGACACAGCATATTGGGGTACTCTCTCTCACTCACTCACTCTCTCTCCCCCTATATATATATATATATATATATATATATAGAGAGAGAGAGAGATTGGGGGAAATTTTCACAGCTGCTGCTCCTGCTTAACGCATTGCTTTCGTTAAAATCGAGCGCTCTGGCTGCCGGTCTACCGTTTATATACATCACGTATATAATACGTCAAAAGATTCCCCTTTATATACATCACGTATATAATACGTTAAAAGATGTAGTGCGCTGATATCTTGGGCGTATGGTCTCTGACTGACGTCAAATCAGTCGCGTTTCAAATGTCTAGCTGCACTGATGAACTGAGATACAGCGGAGCAATCTGTCTGTGGTCACACACACACACACACACACACACACACACACACATATATATATATATATATATATATATATAATTATGCCAGTGATGATGGTGAGATTAACCATGTCCATACATTTAGCATTTAGTGTCCGAAGTGTTAGCGATAATGTCGGTTAGAAATTTATAAAATCTTTCTCTTAAAACAGGTTTTCAAGAAACTAGGTTTTTCAAGTTCACTAATTGTTAATATGAACGAGAGTTACCTTCCTTAACTTTTGACTTTTGGTAATGTAGAAAGTCATCATCTTGATTATACGATTATTTTCTCTTCCAGTTATACATGCTATAGATTTAGCTGTTGCTGTTGGGAGGCTAAAATGACGCGAGGTCTGCTAGTAAGGAAACCGGATTGTTTCTTATTCGGTAACGTCACTCTGCAAGATCAAGTGAAGAATTGTCTTCTTTTAGATTCATTCGCTTGAAGTCATTTTTAATCACTGATCTGAAAAAAAGGTTGTAGATGGAAGATAATTTAGATATTTCTGTATGTGTTGCACGCCATTTATATGACTATCGAGCGTTTAATAAATCCAGTCACAAGATATCGGTTTTTTTAATCGCTTGCTTTAAAAGATGCTGACTTTATTTCATTGATCCCGGAATTGTCCTTCTTTAGAAGCAAGCATTTAAAAAATAATTAAATTTTATTTTCGTAAAAATCTGCAAGAACAGAAAAATATAGGAACTAAAATTATGTATTACACATCTTAAAAATCAGAAAAATTCCTTTTTTAGGTAATCAAGATTTTAATAAATCCAATCACAAGCTATCTTTTTGTTTTCGCTTGCTTTCATTGGTTGATCCAGAAATTTTGCTTCTTTAGAAATGAGCGTTTAAAAAAATAATTAAATTTTATTTTCTTAAAAATTCGCAAAAACAGAAATAAAATATACGACCTAAAATTAAATATTATACATCTTTAAAAAATCAAAAAAAAATTCCTTGCTTAAATACTGCACGTATTTATTTCATATAGATTACATTTAATCTGTTATCTTCCATTATTAATCCATTGCTGGTCTGCTGCTAAGAAAGTTGGTTCACTGTCTGCTGCTAGACAATTTGTCTTTCATGAAACTATCTTATATAATTATAAGTCTGCTATTCAATCTCTACCATGATTATTGTGTTTTCCACCTACCTACGACTGGAAAAAAAAAACTACCCAGCTATTTGACTGATAGCTTGGGAGGGTTTACCCGGATTAAGGTCTTTTCAACGGTATTTGTCCAAAAGTGACCATAACAGACTAAGCTGAGATTTGAACTCAAGTCTCCGACTCCCATTTCTTTGACCATAACGGTTATGACTCTCGCACGTTAATGTAGAGAGAGAATGGGAAATCGTTGAAATAAATCATATGTACGTACGTGTGTGTAATACATATACATATATATATATATATATATATAGAGAGAGAGAGAGAGAGAGAGAGAAAGAGAGAGAGAAAGAGAGAGAGAAACACAAATAAGCTTTAATATAGCTAGACTATTAAAGAAAATTCATATGAAATCTTCGAAATCGATATTGAGAGAGAGAGATACAGAGTGAGTAAGAGATGAAGAGAGTATAATAGATAATTTGAATTTTAAAAGATAGATATTGAGAGAGAGAGAGAGAGACAGACAGAGAAAAAGTATAATAAATATTGTAAAATAAATACTGACAGTGCGAGAGAGAGAGAGAGAGAGAGAGAGAGAGAGAGAGTAAAACGGATAGGAAAAGAGTATAATAAATAATGGGAAATAGATACTGAATAAAAGAATTGAGAGAGAGAGAGAGAGAGAGAGAGAGAGAGAGAGAGAGAAAAAGCGAGAAAGTATGACTAAAACTGAAAGGAAAAAATATAATAGGTATTTTTGAAAATAGACATTGAGAGAGGGAGAGAGCGAGAAAGAGTTAGTAAGCAGAGTGGAAAAGAGTATAATAGTTAATGTGAATGTTTTGAAATTGATATTGAGAGAGAAAGAGAAAGAGAAAGAGAATGGGAGAGAGAGAGAAGAGAAAGAGAAAGTAAGACAGTAAGTTAATTTATTAAATAGATACTGAGAGAGGGTTAGATAGAGCGAGAAAGAGAGAGTGAGATAGAGAGGGAAATAATATAAAAGATAATGTGAAACCTTTGAAATTTTTTAAAAAAAGAGAGAGATTAACGTTAGGGGATGAGAATGTAATAGATTGCAAGAAAAAAAAAGCGAATGTTAGCGAGAGGAAGAGACAGAGAGAGAAAATAAAAGAAAGAGCGAGTGAACAAAAGCAAGGGAGGGAGAGAGATGAAAAAGACACAGAATTAGCTGACCTTGATGAAAAAAATATTAAAAAAAAACATTTATTTCTTAATTATTTCTTGCTAATTAACTTCTTGTGTCAATTCTGAATGTCGTTTCTTTCTGGCTTCCGGCGGTGTAAGAGGGTTTCCGGTCGACTAAATAGGAAATAAACACACGTTTCATCAATGAATCTGCGCAGTTAAAAAGAAAACAGGTAGAAGGGCAATGACACTCTGACAAAAGAATGGAAAACATTTCAATTTTCAGGGTCGTTCGTCATTGATTTGGAAAATTATTTGTGAGAAAGAATCATTTAAAAAAATTCAATCATAATAAGTTTGTGTTAATGAAACAATGCATATAATTGTGGGAAGGAATCATTTAAAAAATAATTTAACCTTGATTAGCTTGTGTTAATGACCAAAATGCATTTATTTTACAGCTACAAATATTTACTTTCTAAAATTTACAATTTCCTCCCTTAATCAGATGGAGTCGGCATTATACAGTGAAAATTTCAAATCCAAATTTAACTAGGGAGGCACAGTGAAGTAATGGACAGCGGCTCGGACTGAGGGATCGGAGTTCGAATTCCAGACAAATCCTTTGAATTTTACAAGGGTACGTAGATGATTACGTGCTAATACCCTTGAAAAAGGTATGAACCATCTTCTCCCTCCAGCTATGGGTAAATAGCAGGACAGACCGGGTTCTACAGCCTTGGATGGCAACCGGTCTTCCACAGAAAGAAATGGCAACCTAATACGGGAAAAAAATCTACCTCGTCAGTCATGTATCGAAATATACATAATCGCCTAATCGTGTATCACGTATGACACATAACTGAAGTGATATTCACTTACGCGCAAATACCATTGGGAAACGTATGAACTATCTTCTCCCCACCCAGCTATGGGTAAATAGCAGGACAGACCGGGTTCTACGGTCTACCGTAGGAAGAAATGGCAACCGGTCTACCGTAGAAAGAAATGGCAACCTATTGCGGGAAAAATACATTTTTTCCCGCAATAGGTTGCCATAGGCTGTAGAACCCGGTCTGTCCTGCTATTAGTCATGTATCGAAAGATACATGATCGCCTAATCGTGTATCACGCAGGGCACATAAATAACTGACTGACTAATATATATAGAGTAATTCTTAGGTATTATGCTAGGAACTTAGAGATTTAACCCCATATTTTTATAAAAAAAAGTTCTCTCTCAGATAAAAACATTCATCATCCATTCATGAATTATTTACTTCAACGATGTCCCTAGAGTGGCGTAATACGGGAAATTGGAGAGTCGAGTTCGAATTCCTGTCGAGTCGCGTCAAATTCATCTCCACACAAATACCATTATGAATCCATCTCATCCGCCTACATATGGGTTAAATAGTCGATCTTGCGTGTCGATTTACTTTTTACAATTCAAAATAGCTTTCGGCTTTAAATATCCCATGTAATGAATGGTTGATAAGTTTTAAAAAATCAATCAATCTGTATGGGTTAATAAACGTACAGATGTTGTGACCTCTAGGCGTTTATTGCAAGTCCCCCCCCCACCGAGTTTGAATTTATGGGCAGCGAACACGTTTCATTGATATTCTTTTTAGTCTCTGTTAGTCAAAATGGTAGCTTACCAAAACATACATCAGGACGTGGTCAGTTCTTTAGTGTTTGTTTTGATCGGTTATCTAGTGCTTGTTATTATACGTACTCTAGGATCTATTTTCATCGGTATTGCTTGGTTGATGCGTACTCTAGGATCTGTTTTGATCCATTCTCTAGAGCCTGTTTTAATCGGTTCTCTATCGATTGCATTGATTGATTCTCTTGGTTCTGTTTTGACTGGGTCTGTTTTACTTGATACTCTGGGGTCTGTCTTGATGTGTACCCTAGGGCCTGTTTTGATCGGTTCTCTATCGATTGCATTGCTTGTTTCCCTAGGATTTGTTTTGATTGGTACTCTATGGTATGTTTCGATCCATTCTCTAGGACCTGATTTGATCGATTCTCTATGACTTGATTCTTTAGGTTCTGTTTTCTTTGGTACTGTAGGGTCTATGTTTGATCCGTTCTCTGGCGTTTGTTTTGATCGGCTCGCCACAGCTTGGATTGTTTGGTTCTCTAGAGTCAGTTTTGATTAGTACACTATGATCTGTCTTGATGCGTTATGTAGGGTCTTTTTTATTGGTGCTCTAGGGTCTGTTTTGATCCGTTCTCTATCGATTGCATTGTTTGTTTCTCTAGGGTTTGTTTTGATTGGTATTCTAGGTTCTGTTTTGATCCGTTCTCTGGGGCTAGTTTTGATCTATTCTCTATGGCTTGTGTTGCTTGTTCCTCCAGGGTCTGTTTTGATTAGTACACTAGTTTTTGTTTTAATCGATTATTTATGATTTGGATTGCTTGGCTGTGTATGGACTTTATTTTGATTCCTACTTTAGTGTCTGTTACCTAGGATCTGTTTTGATTTGTACTCTGCGTATGTTTTGATCAGATCTCTAGGGCCTGTTTTGATCGATTGTCTATGGAATTTATTGCTTAGTTGTGTAGGGTCTGTTTTGATTGGTACTCTAGGGTCCGTTTTGATCTTTTCTCCAGGACCAGATTGTCTATCGTTTGCATTGCTTGGTTATCTAGGGTTTGTTTTGAATGGTACACTATGGTCTGATTTCATCCATTTTCTATGGCATCCTTTGATCAGATTTCTTATCGATTGTTTTCCTTTGTTCTCTAGTGAGTGTTTTGTTTTGCACGCTAGGGTCTGTTTTGATCCGTTCTCTAGGGCCTGTTGGATCGGTTCTATATGGTTTGTATATCGGTTCTATAGGTTGTCTTGTGATTGGTACTCTTTGATCGTTTCCCTATAGCTTGTATTGATATGTTTTTTAGGGTCTGTTTCTATCGGTGCTCTAGGACCTGCTTCGATTGATAATCTAGTGCCTGATTTGATTGGATCTGCTTTGATCTCTACTCTAGGATCTGTTCCTGCAAAAACTTTGCAGACTTTTAAGCAATATTTCTGTAAATAAGAAATTGCCAAAGACTGGATTCGTTTCATGCAAAAAAATATATTTAAAATGCTGATTTTTGACGCAGGGTAACTTGAATACTAAGAAAATTTGTTCATTGTGTCGTACGAGACAATTCTCCCCTCCAAAATCTATCTTGCATGTCTATAAGTCTACCATTCGTCCATGCTTAGAATGTTGCAGTCACATACGGTCAGGCTCCCCTTCTATTTACCTTGAGCTCCTTGATAAGATCCAAAGAAGAATCAGCAATATTATTGGCCAGCTCGGCTTCAGTCACTTCCCACCACTTGGCGCTACACGATCCTCTTATCTATAGCATTCACTAGAGTATTTGTATAGAATAATTCAATATATAGAGCATTATTAGTGTAGGTAATGGGGTTATTTAAGATCTACATTTTCCACTTTGATATTTAAATGCTTCCCTTTGCTTTCTGTGAAATTAAATTTACAGAATTCGCAAAGCAAATGATATTTTCTATCAAGTCACAGACACTTAGAAAGTGTAATAAGTTTACATGAAATAAAATGAAACTAAATTTAGCTGCCGTTAGCAAAAGTTTGAAAATTAAACTTTTCCTTCCTTTTCCAAATTGTGCTCATTGTTTCATTTCTCTTTCTTGTTTTCCCGTGTTCCTTTGACATGGATTGATATGATTTTATTGAATCAATCGCCGCCAAGAATCTGCAAAGTTATCGCTCTTGACCTGGCATATGAGCTTAACTCACTTTCTTCCCGCCGTAACATAATTTTCCTGTGCCTATGAATATTCTCATATTAACAGTAACGCTATCCTAAGTGAACTGGAGACCCTAGCAGGTTTTTATTATCGGTGGGTGTAATCTTAACAATATAAGGCACGCAGATGACACTATGATGATGGTCGACTCGGAATGAAAAGTACCTGCCCCCCCCCTTAGACAGGGTGGTAGAAGAAAGCGTGAAAAAAGGACTATCAATCGTAAGAAAATCGAATGTTTGGTCATCAGCAAAAGAAAAAATTTCAAGATGAGCGTTCCGAATTAGAGATATATACACCAAGCCGGTAGAGAAGTTTAAATATCTGGGAAGTGTTTTGACAGGAGATGGAAAATGTGACATCATGATCCGAAAACTCATTGGAATAGCGAAATAAGCATTCCAAAAGCCAAACATAGTCTAAGAAACGGATAAAAACTTCGTTAGAATGAAAGAAAAGAATGCTAGATTTCTATGTGTTATCCATTCTCTTATATAGCACTGAATGCTGACAATCTCTCCATGGATGAGGAGAAAACTGGAGGCAACAGAAATCTAGTTCTACAGAAGGATACTGAGAATTCCTTAGACGGAGTGTGTAAGCAGCATTTTAGTCATAAAGAAAAGTCCACTTCTATTCAGAATCAGGAGCAGACAGCTGAAATTCTTTGGACACACAATGAGGAAGGAGGGTTTGGAAAACGTAACCCTCACAGGGCATATTGAGCGTAAAAGAGATAGAGGAAGGCAGCTAACCACTTACATGACAAGAATGGAAGGCTCAAGTGGGTGGGAAACTTAGCACAGGGAGAAAAACTGCCGAGGGTCCCAAGATATAGGAGGCTGGGGAGATCTTAAAGGGAAGCGGCACACAGAAGAAGAATTGCTCTAAAAAGTCTTCCTCTCTGGTACACTGACTTCACAAATTTAAGCGTAGTACTAGATTGGCAGAAAGGTTTTGTTCAAATTGTTAGATGCAACCGTAAGTTCTATGCTAACAATTTCTTCTCTTGCATTTCTCGCTTGTGGAAACCTAACTGCAATTCGATATCGGCTCTCCTATTTCCCATTTAGAGCATTTATACATTAGAAAATATAAAAACATTGTAATAACATGAAACAAAAAGTTTTACTCAATAAATGCGTCGAAGTAAATTATCAAGGATGTGGGTTTGCGCATTTTTTTATCATTTCACTCCCAGCAAGACGATAAAGCCTCTAAGACAAGGTGGTTACTGAGCTTGAAGAATCTGAGAAGGATATTATTGGGGAGAGAGAATATAAAAGAACAGACTTCAAAGAGACAAAAGGCGACGATAAATGTTGCCATTAAATTTTTGATGATTGTACTAAGTACCCGATTATCTCACGAGATAATCTTAGAGCTCTGTTTGGTCAAATTTCAGTCCTTTGGTTGTGGTTCCGACTGCTTGCTTTTCTGTCAACTCGGTCTTTCGGTCATATCCAAATACGCCTTGGAAGTAAATTCAGAATGAAAATCCAGAGTGCCGACCCGGCAACTCCTGCAACCAAGCCGACCTCAACTGATTAATTTATTCATTTGGATCTTGCCTGTACGCCCATGTTATCCGGGAAGCGCATCGCCTCCATATAGCATCGCCTAGTACTGCGCCCAGGATTTGTTACACCGGAATTTAACGGCAACATTTATCGTTGCATTTTGTCTCTTTGAAGTCTGTTCTTTAGTCTTAGAGGCTTTATCGTCTTGCTTATGAAATGATTAAAAACATCCTTGATAATTTACTTCGACGTATTTATCGAGTAAAACTTTTTTTTATGTTATTACAATGTTTCTATTTTCTAATAGTTAAAAACGCTTAGATGTGCGGGAGGTGCAATGTATAAATGCTCTGAATGAGAAATTGGAGAGCCGATATCGAATTGCAGTTAGGTTATATTCATTTACGCGCAAGTACTCTTTGGAAACGTATGAATTCACCTATCCCCCAGCTGGGGGTTAAATAGTATTTCTTGTATCTGGAAAAATCATTCTTATTAAAAAAATGTGAATATAATATTTAAACGCAACGCAAAAAAAAAGAAAGAAATATTCTTATTTCCAAAATAGTTTTCGAATTTGAATTTTCGGGGTTAGTAAACCATAAAAAAGAAATCAGTGAAACAATTAAACACTGAGAAACATTTAAACATTTTGAAATATTGGTGGGCCTAATCTTTCAGTAAATATATCTTGTATATTCGTGGAATTTTGGAATATAAAAAAAAACAACGGTATTGTAGACTTTAGAAGGTCTGGAGTACCCCCCGAAGAGAATGACGGTTTAAATATGTTAATATTAAAAACTAAACTTGAGAAAGGTCTTAGTGTCAATCATTCAATACTGGCCAAATAAATGTCACTAAAATGTATCGATCTATCAGAAAGTGATTTTAGCCACATCATTTCTCTAGTTGCAAGCAAACACTTTAAAAACGGCAGATAAAATAAAGTGACCAAAGTGTTTATCCGAACATTATGACCCCCAACAATGACCTTAGGATTCGATGCGTTGGCCCACTCAAGATTAAGATGAAAAAAAATATTTTTAACTTCAGGCCGCTGGACTGTTAAATAGTTTATATTGCCCCATGCCAAGTGTAAGAGGCTTGAGATGCCGGAAAAAGTCAATTGGAATTATATTCAGTTGAGCTCACATGGGGCAGTTTCAATGTATGTGATCTATTCTGGTGAGAGATTGCAGAAAGAAAACATTGTGGAGATTTCCGGTGAAAAACGACAATTCAGATCAAGACAAAGTAAACAATCCGGAATCTAGATTAGCAGATTAGCTTGTGAGTTTGATGCTGAACGGCAGCTCCAAACTGCAACCTTGTGCCAGACAATGTCATGCAGTGGTGTTGTGAGCAGACATAATCACTTTTTTCATTTTTTTCACATTACTTTATATCAAGCACACCAGATGATGAATAGAAGAAATAAAACAATTGTCCTTATTTCTGTGATGAGGTTTTGTAACTATTTACACAATTTACCTTCTTCGGACTTTTGGAAATTCCAACGTATATCAACGGAAGAAGGACGGAGCGAACAACGGCCGAAACGTCGGGAATATGACAATAAAGATGAGGACAACAGTCCGAATAATGTAAATAGTGTGAAGAAATAAATGTTATTAAATGTCGATCAAGTTTTCTACTCAATTGCAAATTCATTGGAAATTTTATCTCCCTACGGAAAAAAGTTTACGCGCGATCACCGAAGTTAAGCAACGTTGAACCTGGTCAGTACCTAGATGAGTGTCCGCTTGGGAAAACCTAGTGTTCTAAGCTTGGATGTGCGGGTGGTGTAATAGATAATGTAATGACTCAACCGAGCTATCAAAAAAACCTACACTTCTTCTTATGTGTGGTGTCCCCTCAGGACGAAGGCGATCATGGTTCTCCACAATTTCCTGTCCCTTCTAGCCCTTAATAAATCTTGTCTTTTTGTTATTTCTCATAAACCCTGTTCTGCCATGCATTTACTCAAGTTCACTAAGTATTTTATGCTTTTTTTCCTTGAACCCTTTTGCCCTGTGAGTATCAGATTTCCAAGCCGTCCTTCCTTCATTATATGCCCCAGAAATTTAAACTGTCTTTTTCTGATGTTAAGTATAAGTTTCCTTTTTGGTTTTAGTTTTCTCAAAAAATTTGTTGTTGTGCAAATGTTCAGTCCATGGTATCCCGAGCATCCTTCGGTAGAACAACATTTCTGCTGCTTCAAGTCTCTTCTTCATCTTTGAGGAAACTGTCCAGCATTTAGTGCCATATATTAGAGAGCAGATATCACGTAACAGTTCAGTTCCCTTTTCTTTGTATCTAACGAAGTTTTTCTGTCTCTTACTCCTCCGTTTTCTCCTTTGGAATACATCTTTAGCTATCCCAATGTGTCTTCGGATTTCAGTGTCACACTCTCCGTTCTCAGTTAAAACACTTCCCAGATATTTATATTTTTGTACTTTGTTTTCGCTATCTCCGATTTGTAATTTGCATTTTGGTAACAACCACGCATTCGCTCTTATTATTATTATTATTATTATTATTATTATTATTTTATTTCCTTTTATTTCTGGTGTGAGCACATTTCATTCTGGGTCTCGCCCAGAGACCTAAGGTTAGAAATGGCATCATGACATTTTCCACTGACACACACACACACACACACAAATATTTTACATAAATAAAGCCTTTCGTAAGGTGTGGGAAAAATTTTTGTGTGCTTGTTGTGAAGGATTGTTATTATTATTATTATTATTATAGTTATTTTTTGTTATTATTATTATAATTATTGTTATTATTATTGTTATTATAATATATGGTATTATTATTGCTATTATTATCGTTATTATTAATATAGTTATTATTATTATTGTTATTGTTATTATTATTATTATATCAGAACATTAGGAGGCACGGTGATGGATAGCGGCTTGGATTGAGGAATCCGAGAGCCGAGTTCGAATTCCAGTGGAATCCATTACATTCACTTACGTGCACCTTACACCTTGGGAAAGATGTGAATCCTCTTCTTCTATGGGTAAATAACAGGACAGACTGTGTTCTATAGCCTTGGATAGCAACTGGTCTAGGAGAAGGAAAAACTCTGAATTCAAAACTGCGGAGGGCCGTTTGGGGACCCTGTGGCACGTAGTGCACCAGGTCTCTGTAATCGGCACTTCAAAAAGTGTGGATGTTCCTGCACGAAACCTTCACCACTATAATCAAATCTCATGTGCTATACATGCGGGTTGGGGACCGCTTGTGAATTCCAAATTCCCATGAAACTCCAATATTGGAGCCGGCTCAACCCACCTCGGGTGAATGCCGTTACAGGTACAGGTAGGTATTATTATTATTTGTTAATGTTTAACCCTTTCTTCTCACTTTCCTTCACTACCTTCTGTAAGAACTTTTGTAGTTTTCTTTCCGTGTCTGCTCTCAACAATGTGTTATCTGTATATCTCATGTTGTTAAGATTGTGGACGCCAATAATGAATCCTGGTAGAACTTATTCTCTCAGATTTGCCTGGCTGGATAGATTGAATAAGTCAGGTGAAAAGCAACATTCTTGTCTTACATCCGTTTCTTTTTTGTATACCTGCTCATTTTCTATCCGTATACGGGCGATTTGCTGCCAGTACTCTACGGAAGGCAAAACAATATATGCTGCGTCCTTAAGATGTAAATATGAAAAAAAAAATGAAAAAAAAATTGAAATTCTTAATCTGGAATCGTTTTTTTTTTTTTTTTTCCAGATTTTAAAAGTATTTTTACGAAATCAAATCGTATGGGCATATTTTGTTTTGGTATTATATATATATATATATATATATATATATATATATATATATATATATATATATATATATATCGTCGTCGGTTTTATCTAGTATTGAAGAATTTAATTTCTTCTTTCCTTTATGATGATGGCGTTGATGTCTACATTCACTGTCAACATGCAGGTTCATGACTAGAAGCTTCAGTCTCACCAAAACATGCTGTCGTCCTCCATTTTGTATCGCCGTTTAACTTTGCAAGAGTTGATTGGAGGTGAAAGAAAATAATAAAGTCTTAACTTGTTTAAGGTGGACCTGAACTTGCCAGGAAGTGACCCAAACCCTCGATTTCATGACCTTCTTCTGCGGCACATATGGAATGAGACATGAAGAATCTTTAATAACGACTGACATGGCATTACTGTTAAGTTTTTTTTTATTATTTAACTACCAGCATGGGCCGGCGTTGCCCCTGCTTGATTCAAAAATCGTACGACACATACAGCAATCGCTGTCACTTGACTTAAAATATTTTTGCCCTTCCTTGCCTTTAAAGGAGTGCCCTCTGCCGTGCTGATGTTGCTACATCACTTACTTCTTGCCTATCTCACACTGCGAATTTTTTCTAAGCTCTATACTAAAACCGAATGAAAAAAGAATGTTAACAACAAATACTTTTTCACACCCAATCCAGTTCTGCGGAATCAGAATCAACGTTGAGTTTAAGCAAGCGAATGAGTCAATTTGAATAAAGTGTCATGCATATTTAAATTTTTCCCACTTGTGACGAATGCAGCTATCGATTTTTTTTGCATGCTAGTTAACATTCGTGTCAGTCAGCTTTTGGCTCTCACGCTGACCAATAAAATCTTCCTGTTTATTCGTGGCAGCCAGCTATTGGCTCTCACTCTGACCAGTAAAAAATGGCCGCAAACTACATGAAAAGTGCCGTAGAAGCATGAAAAAATCGATTACTTCCACTATCGATGGGAGTTGGGAAATGCAAAGTCGGTCTTGGCATTCCCGCTAACTTGGAGCATGTGCATGTAAATTTTGGTGCAAATCCGTCGAAAATTGGCGGGCGTGCATTCGTGACACACACACACACACACACACACACACACACACACACACACACATCCTGCCTTTTATACAAGGTAACCAAAAATTTCTGTCCGTTTTTTGTCATAAAATGAAGTTGAAATATATACGAAATGCGTGTAGCAATTGTTTTCAAATTCAGACAGCCGGAAGTAGGATTATCAAACGTTATAAAAAACACGCGCACCGTGCCCGGCCATCAGTTATAAGCCGGCCAGCTGTGAGAAGGATGGAAGTGTCTAGAGATCTTGTTCGGGGCTGTTTGCTTTACGACTTCAAAGTGGGCTTATCAGCAGCTGCATCAAGTCGCCGCCTATGTCAAGCGTTTGGGGATAGTGCTGTGGATGAACGTACTGCAAGGCGTTGATTTCGAAAATTCAAGTCGGAAGATTTGTCTCTCCATGATGAGCCTCGCGGTGGACGACAACAGGTCTTGAATGACGGAGTCCTGAAGGCGGCCATTGAAGAGGACAGTAGTCTAACGTGTGGTGAACTTGTAAGACAGTTCAACATTTCCGATGAAACAGTTAGACTTCACCTGCACCGCCTAGGTAAGACGTACAAACTGAGCAAGTGGGTTCCGCAAACGCTGTTGGAGGTCCACAAGGGACAACGAGTGGCAGCCTGCGTATTGCTGCTTTCTCGCCACCGTACCGCATCCTTATTCAATCGAGTGCTTACCTGTGATGAAAAGTGGGTTCTGTACGAAACTCCCAAGCGTTCCAGACATTGGTTGTCTCCTCAAGATGTTGTCCCTCACACCGCAAGACCGCCTATGCACCCACGCAAGATTATGCTTTGTGTCTAGTGGACAGGTCGTCAAGTGGTTCATTATGAACTGCTACCAACGGACCAAACGGTCACTGGAGACCTATACTCGCAGCAATTAAAACGTGTGCAACAGACATTGCGCCAGAAAGAGCCAGCACCGGTGAATCGCAAAGGTGTGCTTTTCCTCCATGACAACACCAGGCCGCATGTCGCACGTGTGGTCAGGGATACCATACAGCAACTTGGGTAGGAGACTTTGTGCCATCCACCTTATTCACCTGATCTTACGCCATTCGATTACCACCTCTTCCACTCCCTGGATAATCATCTTCGTGGGAAATCCTTCACCAATGAAGCAGACTTGCGCAAAACCCTCACGGATTTCTTTGCGTCAAAACCCGAAGGGTTCTACCACAAGGGCATTGAACAGCTGGAGACACGTTGGCAGATGGTGCTGGATGCCGATGGCGATTACTTCGAAGACTAAATATAAGTTACACATACTGTGAAGAGTTTTCTTTTTTTTCCTTTAAAAATGAACAGAACTTTTTTGGTTACCTTGTAGATTGAGATTCATGTGTTATAATTTTTTTTTCTTTCTGAACGTACGTTATATAGAAATTGTTCAAATCTTTTGCATGTCCGAGTGCTTTCAGTTATGCTTTAGACATTTTTTTCAGGGATTTTAGACATTTTTTCAGAGATTTTAGCACGAAGAAACGGAACTGACCCGGAATCGATCCTGATACACGGATTTCCATTTCTGTACCGATAATCTTTACACTATCTTACTCTGTTATTCTTCCTATATATTTTCTATGAATTTTCTCTCGTTCTAGACTACTGGATATTATATTTGTGAAATACTTTGAAGTATTACTCCGCCCCACCCACCGCCTTGTCTACCAGGGAATTTATCTTAACAAGACGTCAGGTGGCGTTACATAAAGCAGTAGAAAACGAAAGGAATAAAACCCTCTTTCTCTTTTTTTTTCTCGTTTCAACCACCGGATGCCCTATGATTAGATGTGTCTCGTTTCCTGGCTGGGGGTGAGGGAGAGACTTAATAGGCCTCAGGCAAACCGACTTTTTAATATCATTCCAACCACATGGCACATCATCCACCCAAGCGCGCGTATAAACACACGCACACAGCCACACTATCTTCAAAAAACAAATCTCATGTATCCACAATAATAATATTACCACTACAGCTAAGATTATATATATATATATATATATATATATATATATATATATATATATATATATATTGATAATATTAGTGGTATATATATATATATATATATATATATATAAATTTCCAAGAGGATAGAATCCAGGTGAACTCAATGTCCAGGACAGAGTAAGAATGTAATATAAAAGGCTCAAGCACTAATCACGATCCAATTCAGGTCTATGGAATTGGATCGTGATTACGATTCCAAAGTAATAAATTATAACCATGGAATATTACTGTTTGGTGGAGTAATGGATATCGGCTTGGATCGAGGAATCGGAGAGCCGAGTTCGAATTCCATGACGTGCTAACACCCTTGGAAAAGGTGTGAATCCTCTTCTTCCAGCTATGGGTAAATAGCAGGACAGACTGGGTTCTATAGCCTTAGGTGGCAAATGGTCGAGGAGAAGGAAAACTCTGAATTCAAAACTTGCGGAGGGTCGTTTGGGGACCTTGTGGCACGTAGTGCACCAGGTCTCTGTATTCGGCCCTTCAAAACTATAATCAAATCTCATGTGCTTTTATCGGGCTGTCGGTTTTCTAGAAACTGATCAGCTTGACCCTCATACGTCGAATTCGACGGGAGAGTCGAGTATATATATATATATATATATATATATATATATATATATTTCTCTGACCTATGTTGGACTCTCCCGTCGTTTTCGAATTATGAGTGTCAAGGAGCCGAGGTCTTAGAACCAACAGCCAGACTACCCGAACATATTATTTGATTATAGTTTGGAAGACCCGAATACAGAGGAATAGTGTACAGTATACCACAAGTACCTCAAACGATACTCCGCAGGTTTTATAATTCAGAATTCTCCTTCTCCTAGACCAGTTGCCATCCAAGGCTATAGGACTCACTTTAATTTTTTATCTTATTTTCCCAATTTTTGGATAAAGTGATGATCTTTGTTCTGGAAGTTGTGGATAAAGCGCCGGAAGTTCATGTTTTGATATTTTTCATCGAGTGCTTTCGACTTCCTCAGTCATTATCAAGATCGGAATGTAATTATAACTACCATATGGATAACAAATTAGTTCTTGCAAATGACAGTTATGGTCGAAAGTAATCGAACAAAATTAACAAAATATGATGATTTTATAAGCGTTTTTATAAGACCGAAATCTAGGGCACAGAGTGAGGATCGAACTCATTATTGAGTCATAACTGATCTAGCGAAACAAGCTTGCTAACCATTTGCATCGAAATGCCCTAATGATTTTCTAAGCGTTGCTTTGATGTGGCACATGGCCGCATATAATGGAACACCTAGCGAGACAAGCTTGCTAGACATTACATGATGGCGAGGTGTCTACAAAATTAACAAAATATGAACTTTGGACAGGTTATCCACAACTTCAAGCAGTGTATGATAATTATTTTTAGCAATGGTATTACTAATAATAGCCGTTTCCCTATAAGGAAACATTTGGCATTCATTGATTGAGCTGCCAGTGCTATTTTCGGTTGAAATTTATAAAATCTTTCTTTTCAAACACTTTGTTAGAAAAACAGATTTCTCAAGTTCAGAAACTTTTACCGTTCTTTTCTGTATTGATGGGGGTTTCCTTCCTCGCCTTTTGTTTGATGTGGTGTGGAATGTTAACATCTTTATTATGTCATTATTTTCTGTTCAGGTTACAAGTGCTATTCATTTCAGTTGTTGCTTGTCCTTAAGTGATGGAGTATCTGTTATTTGGTACTGTTATTTGTTTGTATTACTGTAGCATCAGAAGGATGGTCTTTGCCAAGATCTTCAGGCTTTACTCGCTCGATTCTTTTTCCACCATTTATCTCATGAAGTGGTTATATACAACTGACAGTTTAGATATTTCTTAACGAGTTTGGCGCCATGCATGGCATCCATATAGTCTCGATCCGACGAGTATATTTATGAACATAACTCGAAATTTCAGCTTAAAGGTTTTAGTTTCGTAGCAATGTGCGGTATTGGGCGAAACTATCTCTCTCACAGCTTTACATACCTACATTGACATATGTGATTTATCTGGGAAGGATATTAGAATAATTCAGAATCCGCTTACATGGGTATAAAAAAAAATCAATATATATGCAAAAATATAAAGGTGTGTAAGACAAGGATCTGTCTTATCGCCTATACAGAAAGTATTAGAAAGTCATCCCATGATCCATTATTACTGGCCATCATTCTATTAACATAAGATAGGCAGATGACACAGTGTTAATAGAAGACACAGAAATGAATCTACAAGTCCTAAGATAATAAAGTAAATCGAGAAGTAAAGGACTAAACTTCAATTGCAAGAAGATGGAATGCATGATTATTAGCAAACGGAACAGTCCAACATGCGAATTACGAATTGGAAAATCGGTTGGATAAGTTGATCCGTTTTCCTTTCATAATATTGAACAGTTTTTGGTTTTCGCTAAGGCCGTTGGTTTGTATAATTAAATTCAAATATCTTGCACAAATTCCAAATAATTCACGATTTCCACCCACCCACATGTTTACTTTCTAAACTAATTGGCTACATGAATTTGGTGATCAGGACCTTGATCCAAACATGTGGAATTTATGATTCTGTTGTGTCTTGTCTGTCCTAGTTTTAACATCCTTAAATGAATTTTTCACTGTTATTGATAGATGTAGAATTTTCTTTAGGGGCCAGAAATAAAGACATAAGAGAGGAACTGAGTTGAAAACATATATTAACAGAAACAGTAATACAAACATATACAAACGACAGTGTTGCAGCAAGAATGTTCGGTTTAAATATCTAGTAAGTGTTTTAACAGAGGAGGGAAATTGTGGCGCTCAAATTCGAAGATTATTTCAGACAGCGAAAGATGCCTTCCAAAAGCAAAAGAAAACAAAGATTGAGAAAAAAAATCGTTAGAAATGTCCAAAAGATTACTGAACTGTTACATAATATCAGTTCTCCTCTATGAAGTGAATGCTGGTCAATTTCCTCAAAGATAAAGAAACGACATAAAGTAACAGAAATGTAGTTCTACAGAAGGATGCTGAGAATATAATGAACCGATTATGGGAGCAAGACAAAGTTTTAGAGAAAAAGAAAACAAAAAGGACACTTTACATAAAAAAGACAGTTGGAAATTTTCAAGTACCCAATATGGTAAGAAGGCTTGGAAAATTTAATACTCACAGGGCAGAGGGAGAGAGGAAAACAACGCATGACCTACATAGCGAGCTTGAGTAAATAAATGTCGGAACAAGGTTAGGAGAGGTAACAAAAAGACTAGATTTATTAAGAGTGACAAAGTACAGGAAGTTGTGGAGAGCCCTGATTGCCTCATGGGACATGGCACATAGAAAAAGAATATTGCTTAATATATATGGTTTATTATTATCTACCACGTTTAACTACTACACTCGCGCGCGCAAGCACACATACACACACACACATGCACATACACACACAGACACACACATATATATATGCCGTAATTATTTGTGTATAATACATAATCTTGCAAAAATTATGCACATCTATATATATATATATATATATATATATATATATAGACCAAAACAAACTATTAAATAAGCGACCTAAGCAAATACCCTCAATTTTTTACTACGTTAATAAAACATCAAAAACCGAAAAGAATAAATAATACAAAATGAAAATGTAAAACAAGTAAAATAAATTAACCCAAACAAATAAATGAACAAACAAGCCACTCCCGCTAGAATAACCGCCACTGACCCATATATATAAATAGTCGAGGGAAAATCCAACATTCGCGGCCTGACGATTGCGTCTAGCATCAAACAGCCTGTCGCCTCTGAGTGTTGACTTCAATGTTCACTTTTATATTTATATTTACATATTCTCTATCTCTGATATTGAGCCCTTTATCCCATAAATATAGCACACCTTAAAACTATATTTCTTCATATATATATATATATATATATATATATATATATAGGAGTTTACTCTTTATGTGACAACAGTCCATCATCGCGAATTATCCAGTAAGTTTAAAAATTCAAAACAATAAAATCAGCTTTTTTTGAGATCAGCATTTTTTCACGTTTTCTTTTCTTTTTTTTTTCTTCTTTGTTTGCTTTTTTTCCAGCTTTGTTGGCTTTGTGTTGATATTGACTTAACTCGGTTTATTCCGAGCATTGCGTGAGTAGACAATTCACTATTGCCTGAAAGATCTGCTTCCTAACTTTCTGCTAGGATTCTTAATGGGTAACCAAACTTGACTTAATCTGGAACGCAGTTATATTAATGAGGCGTCAATAGAAATTCCCCCGTGGCGAGAGGAGCTCGCTAATAAGCATTGCTCAGCGTCAACGCCAAATGCTTTGCCCCAAGCAATTTCTAAATGTCTTATTCTATACGTCTGTTTATTTCTTTATGTTGCTTATCGAAAAGAAACAATGTTTTTGCTGCCCATTGTTAATTAGAAATTAATTGCGAAGCCTTGACACGCTTTTACGCGGAAAAAGAAAAACATCAGTTAATTTGCATATAAATTTGATCCGAATTAAATTGCACTTGTCACCAAATGACCTTGAATCTTCTGTTGATATTTGCGCGCTGCCTGGACTTGTAGTACAAATTAACATCCAAGGTTTTTATCCACGGGCATGTGTTTTCAATTCTGCACTTGGCCATGTGAAATTAAAATATAAAAAATTAACATTAGAAGTTTCGTTTTTGTTTTTAAATTTTGTATGAAAGTAAAACTTAATCTCTTTCTTTCCTGATATATATATATATATATATATATATATATATATATATATATATAAATATATAAAAGAGAACATTGAAGTCAACACTCAAAGGCGACAGGCTGTTTCATGCTAGGTGCAATCGTCAGGTGCCTAGCATGAAACAGTTTGTTCACTTCATTTTTATATTTATATTTACATACCGTCTATCTCTGCTATTGAGCACTTTTATCCATAAATATAGCACACTTGAAAACTATATTTCTTCATATATATGTGTATATATATATATATATATATATATATATATATATATATATATATATAAGAAATATAGTCTTAAGATGTGCTATATTTATGGGATAAAGTGCTCAATATCAGAGATAGAGCGTGTAGTGAATATAGAAGTCAACACTTAGGGGCTCTAAGTGTTGACTTCTATGTTCACTTATATATATATATATATATATATATATATATATATATATATATATATATATATATAAATTAATTGATTTAAAATATGTTTTTTTTCGCTACACAGTTCTAACCATGTTTCAAAAAAATGGAAGCTAAAAGTCCTGAATTTAATTTTGTAATCTAAAAGCCCCGAATTTAATTTTGTAAAATATCTATAAGAACACCGGATTATATATCTTACTGTTCTTTCTTTTTATATATATATATATATATATATATATATATATATATATATAGATAGATAGATAGATAGATAGATAGATAGATAGATAGATACCTTATCCCTCCTTCATCGTCCTACCCTCTTCTATTTCCACCTTTCCTCCCCCGCCCCTTGGGAGGCTTGGAAGTGCTGTGGTCAAACCCTTGACCGCTGCTGTCGATACCTCAACAATACTTCATCAAACTGCTATCAAAAAGCATTATTGTTTGCACTCTGTCACCCTTTTGCCTTTCCTATCTTTTCTATATCCTTATACGTCACACATAAAAATCTTTTGTTTTTTTTTCAAACAAATTGAAAAAAAAAGAAAGTGACGTGGAAGTTGTTCAAAAGAATGTGACAAGGCAGCTGTTCGCTACTCCCAAAAAGGAATTCCTGGACTCCTTCCATCAGAATTCTTGGCTTCTTGAACATCACTTAAAAAAATAAAAATAAAGCTTTTATATAAAAAAAAAGGATTAAAGAAAATTATGTACTGTCAAGAATAACCAAGCATTAACTAATTTTTAATATGTTGAACTTTCATAATTCAAAATCTACCGAAGAAAAGGATTGACATTAGCAAAAAACCAAAGCTTTCATAGTTTGAGGAATTTTTAACCTCCTAAGTTATTAAGATTCCAAAGAAACAATTGAACTTATTCTGTATATTGTTTATGTTACCACAATGTTTCAAACAATCTCTTCTACAGACTTCTGTAAAATATATGAGAAAAGGGATTTTTTAAGTGTGTAGCTTCGGAACGGGGGCTACTACAAAGGAGATTAAATGCCAAAGTGATATATGTTGTAGTTTTCTTTTTATAGTACTAGTCTCAGCACTTTTTCATTAGACCTCGTATATTTGAAGCTCGTTGGTAAAGTGAATAAAGGCATCTGTGAACTACAACTGGTCCCCTAGAAATCATGAAATTATCTTCGTGAAGAATACTCCAATTCGAAGCATTTGTTTAAAAGAAATCTGAGATTGGTTTTACTAAAGTAACCTAGTTTTGTATGAGGGTACAGACAGTTCACTTCTTTAGACAGTTGCTAATTTATCGGTTAGTGTTCGATCCTACGTAGAAATACAAGCTCTTGAACGATAATTTTCAAAGCAAGCAAACAGACAGGCCTTTCCTTATTAGAACATTGGTGTAACATAGTTATCTTGACCTTAATTTGAATCTTTTGCCAGACAGAAATAAGTAAACACCTATATATGTCTATATTTCTGAGATTGTAATTATTTAAACTATTTACATTGTTCGGACTGTTGAGCTCGTCCTTGTTGTCATATTCATGATGTTTCGGTCGTTGTACGCTGCGGCCTTCTTCAGGTGATTGGAATTTCGAATCAAACTCTTTATTTCGTCCACAGGGGTAGATTGTTCTAGTTCCCCGTGCCATTCCTCTCTCAGATATCTCAGTTTAAGATATTTCCCTTTAACTCAACACACCAATTTTTCGTCACCTGTGCTGTGGCCAGGTATTGAACTCACAACTCTTTGGGTCAAGTTACTGGGTTACTTCAATAAACGCTTTTATCCACTGGGCCATGTGTTACTGAGGACAACAAAGATGAGAAGAACAATCCGAACAATGTAAATAGTGTAAATAGCACAATACCTCATCTCAGAAATATAGACAGATCCTGAAGGAGACCGAAGCGTAAAACGGCCAAATCGTCGTGAAAATGGCAACAAAGATGAGGACAACAGTCCGAACAATGTAAATAGTGTAAATGTATACATCTATGTTGACTAGCCGCACTTAAATTGGATAATGCCAGGAAGCAGATTTCCTTACATTCTGATATATATATATATATATATATATATATATATATATATATATATATATATATATATGAGAGAGGTTTTCCTGACACTTTATTCACGCTCTTCTCTGTTAATTAAGGTAGCATGAAGTTGAGACATTTTTTTCAAGATATCTGGCCATGGAACAGATTGAAGGAAAACGCTCGTCCATGCCTTCCCAAACAGCAAACGGGTTAAGTGAACGTAATCAACAAGCTACCTTAGACAAAAACTCTGTAATATATTTTTTGTACTAAATTTCACTCATTACAAGCCTCAAGAACCACTCAAGTAGTCGACTGAAAGAGGCGTCTAATATGAACCCAAAAGATGATGGAAGGAAGTGAAGATGATGAGGGTCAGGAGGTAGGTAGAAATTGACCGTTGACTTTGTAAATGTTAAGATTGTAATATTAAGAGAAGCACCCACGCGGGAGCCTGTTCCACAAAATAGCAGTTCCCGTGGGAAAATGCTCTCTGGGTGAAACTTCTTTCGAGGAAATGTAGGTGATTTGATTATGTGAACGCATAAGGACGTTTCCATGATGTAAAGGTCTTAACTGGTAGAACTAAAGAAATGAGTTCATTTGAATATTTGCCATAGAAACAGAGATAGGCTTGCAGTTTGCATCTGTGAGAAAGCTGCTTTAGAATGTAAGATAAGTCCCACCTTACATGACCGCGTAAATGATTTTGAATTTTATTAGGGCTGGGAAGAGAGAACTGGGAAACTTCAGCTCTGTTGTATATTTGAAGAATATCATTTAAAATCGACACTTTTTAGAGATTTGGTTTAAATGAAATCGTTAAATTTTTTAGCCAGGACATTTTATGGAACAATTTCTTTCTTTGCGGACGTGTGCTCAACAGTTTAGAAAACATTTAATATATTCTTATTTTTTGGTTGAATAAAAACGCTGTCATTAGCAAATGGCAGAAAAGTAATGAAAAAACAAACAAAAAAACAAAATAGAAATAAATATATATTTTTTATGATAGTAAAAAATATATTTTATACCGCAGGAAGAACCTTGACAGACAAGAAAAATAAAAGGAAAATATTTATTTTTCTTGCTGCAAGCTGTAAAACCGATCAACTGAAAATGGAAATATTTATTGAAGCGGAGTCCGCTGAGACTTCATTTGCCGGTCGTTCGCTGGCCGTCAATTTTCTACGCGATATGAGTTTTATTCATGACGACCTTGGAAAGAAGAGATATCTTTTCAAACTGTAATGAGGGAGAAAATGTGAAAGTTTCCTGATGAGAAACAGAAGGGAAAAATGTGTAACACAGTTGAAAAAAAAAAAAAAGATTGCGTTCAAATGGAGAGAGCAGGTGGATTTTATAAATCAGTACTCGAACGCCTGGTAAGCAGCTGGGCTCGAACTCTGAACGCTGACAGAAGAATAAGCAACTACACTAGTTATGAAACACGAATATATATATATATATATATATATATATATATATATGATAAATTAATTTATTTAAAATATGTTTTTTTTCGCTACACAGTTCTAACCATGTTTCAAAAAAACATATTTTAAATAAATTAATTATAATATTAATGTTTCTGTAAATTTACATTGAGCACTATTTTGTAAAAATAAAATATCTATAAGAACACCGGATTATATATCTTACTGTTCTTTTTTTTTATATATATATATATATATATATATATATATATATATATATATATATATATATATATATATATATATAAAAAACACACAGATTAATAATCCACAGTTCTAAGAATTTACTTTTTTTTAAAACTGCTCAATACAAAGTAGAGCAAAATATTATTATTATATTTTTATTATATTTTACATCGCTACACAAAAAAACTGTCATGTTTCGGAACTATAATGTTCCTTCATCAGGTGATGATAGATAACTTATGATGAAAATGATTTATTTTGGGAATCTAGAAAACAAAACATGAACTCATTTGAAAGTTAAAGTTTATGAGTTAATGATATGTTTTCTAGTTTCGCAAATAAATCATTTTCATTATAAGTTATCTATCGTCGCCCGAAGGAACATTTCATTTCGAAATATATATTTAAATATATATTCCCATTCATAAGGGGGCTTCTTAGTTCTTTTTTCT
The DNA here is from genome assembly GCA_903632075.3 of Acanthosepion pharaonis. Lineage (NCBI taxonomy): Eukaryota > Metazoa > Mollusca > Cephalopoda > Sepiida > Sepiidae > Acanthosepion > Acanthosepion pharaonis. Next base: position 547,987 of record CAHIKZ030000044.1, on the reverse strand, counting down.
CCGGGAAAAGGCTTTTTAGATGAAGCTGCAATTCTCTATTGTTTTAAGGTATATTTCCTACAGCCGTTCTTAGGAGATCTCCAATGCATCAATCGGAACAATTGTTGGATACCAAGGTCATATTGCAGCAACAACCTCAACAGGTTCTTTACTCTGCCATTAACTTGTTTTCTTTCAAAAAGTTAAACAATACTCCTTGTTCTTCAAAACTTCTAGCCAAATGATGGCCCTGATTCTAGTCTTTTACCGGTGTTTCTTTTTCTAGTTGATAACTGTTAAATTCAATCTTCTCAGTTAGAAAGCGTCACGTTTTGGTTCCTATTTACCAAAAAAGATTTTATTTCATTTCTAACAAAAGCTTCTGTTTTTCGTCTATTTTACACTGTAGAACCAACCTCATTGACCAAGTTCTTCATAAGGATTTCATCAGAGGTTTGTGATGCCAAAGGTTTTTTTTTCTGAGTGAGAGAAATTGACACAAATACGAAAAACCTTCATCAAGTATTCTCGCTGAATTTAACTGTTCTGGGGCTTCTCACTGAACCCGGCTTTATACAAATCTTTTCAGAAATGGTTTCAGCGTCTTTCCAAGTGTTCCCATGATTATAGACACTGCCATGACGTTTACATTACATTATATTAGACGATTTATTTTCTGTTCGTTGAATTTTCATTCCGTAATTATCTGATTATTTTTTTACTGGTCTTAAAATGATATAACGTCCTCAGCAGACTTCTAAGCTGATTATTTGATGTTTAATCAGCTCACGTCTGAGAGGGACTTACAATTTTTCCAGTCGTTTTGAATATCTCTTCATGATCGGTCACGGCACGAATTTAAAATGGAATCAGAGATATATGTAAGGACAGGAGAGTAGATAGATAGATAGATAGATAGATAGAAATAGATAGATAGATAGATAGATAGATAGATAGATAGATAGATAGATAGAGACAGGTTGGCAGACAGACAGATAGGCATATAGAGAGACAGATAGAAAGACAGACAGATACACATACTGATAGATAGATAGATAGATAGATAGAGAGAGAGAGAGAGATAGAGAGATAGATAGATAGATATGTAGAAAGACAGAGTGACGAATAGGCAAACAGGCAGATAGATAGATAGATAGATAGATAGATAGATAGATAGATAGATAGATAGATAGATAGATGTCATTAATATTCTAATTGCTCACGTCAAAACCTTTCCACAACTTATCATACATGTAAGATAGATAGATAGATAGATAGATAGATAGATAGATAGATAGATAGATAGATAAGTAGAAAGACAGACTGACGAATAGATAGATAGATAGATAGATAGATAGATAGATAGATAGATAGATAGATAGATAGATAGATAGATGTCATTTATATTCTAATTACTCATGTCACCTTTCCACAACCTCTCATACATGTAATAAACATAGATAGATAGATAGATAGATAGATAGATAGATAGATAGATAGATAGATGTAAAGGCTAAGACGAAGAAAAAAGATTTCAACATTAGATTTTGCATCCTTGTTGTCACATCCGAAATTGGGACACATGTTTTTGTTTTTTTTTCTTTTCTGCCCTGATTATAGTTAAGAAGTCATATTTGATGATCGGAAAGTTAAGATTGAAGCCTCTTCAATTTTATGTCCTTGGATAATATTACACGTACTAATGATCTCAAAAAAGCCTTTTTCACAAAGTGTTCCGATTTCTAGCTTGTTCGCGAACGCTTTGATATGTTAATAAATCGTTCAGCAGATGAAGAAAAGAAACAAAAAAAAACTTCCTTTATTGCCAAATGATTGTCTTTGTCTAGTTGGCCGATTAATTCCAGTAAATCACTGTCTGAAATGCACAAATAAAGCAACATTTAAATGCGCATGCGCACACGCACACGCAAACACACACAAGAGATAGGTATTATCAGATACAGATAGAAACAAAGTAATACCGGCTGCATGAATTTCGCTGTCCTACTAGATTGGCAACTCTGTTTCACCATTTTACTGTTGAATTAACTAGATGCAGTCGTTAACTATATTCTAGTGGTTTCCTTTCTCGTGCTTATAGCCTGTAGAACACATTTTCGATTTCTTGTTACCTGCCACCTACGGTCTTTCAAAATGTAAATGTGACTTCCATCCACAGCTTCTGTCTTCCAGAATCCTGTCCTTTTATTGTCACTTTCCTCACTAATTTTTTTTTTCATTCTCTTTCGCCCCGCATGCGTACTAGTGACATTATCGCCTTGCTTAGGGTGACATCAAAAAAAGATAGATAGATATGGACCTATTGATATAATCAGAGAGATATTACGTACAAAGATGCTACCCACCAGATATAAAGTATTTTATATTCGATGTAATTACGTTGGACGATATAGCGATTAAAGCACGTTCTATATGTTTTCGTCTTAGTAAATTATTTTCTCTTTTAATTAAAGTAGCATTTTTAAAATCAAAATTCTGGTCAGACTAATAACAGTGAGCAACTCATGCACTCAGTGTGTTGTTTTGTAAAAGATGCCTTTTGTGATCATATAGTATTTTATTTAAACTCCTCGACGTTTCTCCTATGTATTCCTTGTGACAATTATTACAGGTAATAGAGAAAATTCCCCTTTAAAGTTTTATTATTAAAGTTTTGCTCTTATTTTGTTTTGTATTAATTAAATCTTTTATTGTTTTCGAAGTAGTTGTAATCTTTAAGCTTAGATAAATCCTTTTCAATTTCAATTGTGATAGAGTTGATGGCTAGAAAAATATATTTTGATTCGTTACATTTGTCAGATTGAGCCACTCTTTTATTTTTGAAATATTTTGCAAGTCTTTTGCTTCGCGTTGAATATGAAAAATAATATATATATATATATATATATATATATATATATATATATATATATATAATTATTTCTAAAAAGAATCTTTCAAATAATTATAATCCAGGCTCTACTTGTGTATCGAGCACTGTTTTTGAAAAATAAATACAAAAAAACTAAGGAACTTCAGATCATCAATTTAACGGTTCTTTCCTATTGTATCAATATATTTGCACACACACACACACACACACACACACACACACATATATATATATATATATATATATATATAATAACAGGAAAAACATCATATCAAGGCAAAACTGAAGCGAAATTTATATAATAAAATTCCCAGAACATTTCTATGGATATGCCAAATGAAGAATAAAAGTATGATTTTATATAATATATAATTTTATTATAATATATAATTTTATTATATTGTCGACATGGAAAAAAACCCTTAGTATAAAGGAAGTTAACATTAGCCAGAAAGAGGCTTACGCAAAAGCGTTTCTCTCTTTTTAAATTTTGGATTTAATGGAACTATAAAAACAATAACATTTCGCTTCAATTTTTTTTAAGTTGATAAATTCGGAAGACGTAACGCGTCGGCAAAAACTCAGGTGTTTTTCCTATTGTCATTCTTCTACAAATTTGCCTTATCCACAGAATTGTTCTGTGAATTTTTTTATGCTCCTGAAAAATTTTCTGGAGAGGAAGTGTGGGGTTTGTAAACAGTGACTATTACGGCTAATAATGCAAGACTCTTCGGTAAATCGAAACGAGTTCTCTCATTCACTTTGTGTTTATCTACAAATAAATACCCTTAAAATCACCTTCATCCAACGGCTTAGTGGTAGAATCTCCGCCTGACACCAATTCAGTTGGGTTTCAATCCTAGCTAGAGGCAACCGGACGTCTATCCACACTGATAAGCTGTGATGCAGCGAAACAGTCTGTCTGTGGATGACAATATATATGCGCCTGAAAAATTCATTTCGGTTGAGCACTCTGGGGAGAAGTGTGGGTTTGTAAACAGTGACTACTACGGCTAATAATGCAAGACTCTTCGGTATATCGAGTCGGGTTCTCTCAGTCACTGTGTGTTTATCTAAAAATAAATACGCCTTAAATTCACCTTTATCCCTGCCGTGCACCAACCGATCCTAGCTAGAGGCAACCGGACGTCTAGCCACACTAATGAGCTGCGATACAGCGAAACGCTCTGTCTGTGGATGACAATATATATATATTACCCTAGTTTATATATATATATATATATATATATATATTAAGAAATGGACAAAGTCCGACAATTTGTTAAAGACATTTTTATGTCTAACATTCTTTTTATAGATACAAGTATTTAAGTAAATGCTCAGTATTAAATAACATTTACCGGCCTGAATGTCCGAGAAATTTTCATAGAAAATATTCGTCCTTTGACAGGATTCGAACCTGCATCCTACACGGAACCGTCATTTACACTGACGTGCCTTACCAATCGGCCACAAAGGATCCTTCGGTAGGCAAGGTCGAATTTACTCCTTATAAACTTCAATGAGCAGTTATGAATGTACGATATTCATGGAAGATTGAAGTTTATAAGGAGTAAATTCAACCTTGTCTACCGAACGCTCCTTTGTGGCCGAGCGGTCAAGGCACGTCAGCGTAAATGACGGTTCCGTGTAGGATGTAGGTTCGAATCCTATGAAAATTTTTCGGACATTCAGGCCGGTAAATGTTGTTTAATACTGTTTATTATAAACAGACCATTTACTGAAATACTTGTATCTATAAAAGAACGTTAAACATAAAAATGTCTTTAGTATATATATATATATATATATATATATATATATATATATATATATATATATATAAACTAGGGTAGTTCAAAACGTAAGCAATCTCCATACAGCACCTTTATTTCTAGTGAGGTACAAATGCTTATGTTACTTTTCGACACAGTCCGCCTGAACTTCTTCATGCCTTCCGAAAAGAAACACTTCGGTTGCTCACGAATCCCCGCGTCTGCTCCCTTCGCTTCAACCTCAAATAAAATCACAAGTAAAATTCTTCTATCCAGTCAGAAACCAGTACCATTTTATGAAATTTACGGTAACATTTTAAGATTGACGGTATAGCTATGAGTTAACCTTTCGGCCCAATATTACATACTTTCTATGTGTCTAATCATTTTCTTTCAAATGTAATGTATATGATCGATATACTGATGGCATATTTATATTAACGAAAAACAGTTACACGAAATGAAAATATCTTAAAGAATCTTTGAGGAAAATCTCTAGTCCACACTTTACTCGTGAACCATACTATTTTAGTTGACGCAAATAGAATTGTAGTAATTCCTTATATAAATAATCCAATAGCCAAAACGCGTCTTTTAATTATAAAAGCAAATGTCCCTAAAGTGTGCCTATCTGGAGACACTACCATTATTTATTATAGATGAGCGTAATCTTAGGAATATAAGATAGATTGTGTTGATGGTTGATACGGAAAGAAAAATACATGACCTCTTAAACAGGATCGGAAAAGAAAGCGAGAAAAACTATTAACCATCAACTACAAGAAGATAGAAAATGTGATCTATCAGCAAAAGAAAAAGTCCCAGATGTCAACATGAAGAAAGTTAAGAAGTTTAAATATCTGGAAAGTTTTTTTAACAGACGACGGGAAATGCGAGATCTATATCCGAACGCACATTGGACTAGCGAAAGAAGCCTTCCAAAAGCTAAGCAAGGTAATGAGAAACAAGAAAATTCCGCTAGAAACAATGAAAAGTGTGCTGAATTGCTATGTGATATTCTCTTAGATGGCAGCGAATGTTGGACAATCTCCCAAGGAAATTGGGGGAAACAGATATGTGATTCTACAGAAGGATACTGAGAATTCCATGGACGGTATGAGTAAGCAACGAGGAAGCCTTAAAGAAAATGGAAACAAAAAGAACACGTATATTCTGAATCGGGTAGAGTCAAGTGAAATTCCTTGGACACATAATAAGGAAGGAGACTAGGAAAAATTAACCCTCACAGGGCGTACTGAGGGCAAGAGAAATAGGAGACGATAGCGAGCTAACTAGCCTTTGTGAATGGATGGTGGAACGTGCGGCGGGAGGATTGTCAAAGGGAGAAGCACTGCTAAGGCCCACATGGAATAAGAAGTTGTGGCGAGCCATGAAGCTCCATGTTCTGAAGGGACGTGGAACAGGGAAGAAGGGTTCCTCGTAGATGGAAATCAGCTATTATCAAGAACTTGATTAAATGAACTAAACTATTTTCTGCGCACGTTATTTTATAAAAGACTAGCAGTAGAGCCCGGCGTTGCCCGGGGATGTAACGGTAAGAGACAGATCAAGTATCGACCATCATAAAGACTGAAAAATAAAATTGACAAAGATTATTGTTTAAGGTTGACTGACACGCATGTCTTAATTAGATTTTTTTTGTTTTTTTATGAATTGGTCAAACCCAAACTCAAACAAAAACATTGTTTTCAATCGTTATGAGTCTACCGTTTGAATAGAATTTTATTATAAACAATTGTCTTGTAAATGGAATTTTTAAAGCATTCTGAATGTAAAAATAAAGAAAAAAGTGTGCAAGACAATAAGAAACACTACCTGCCCAAAAAAAGTGAAGTTTTGTTGAAATCGGTTAAAAAATGTAGGAAATCCGATCCCATATATAAACGAACACACACACACACACACACACACACAACCTGGGTTTTATAATAAGTATAACTGGATATGAGTTGTCCCCTTTCATTCTCGTGATGCCTCTTAATCGTGTTTTCCAATTGATTTCGTGCAAAAACAATTGTGTTTTTCCAATTTTTGGCGCTGTCAGAACCACCGCAAGGTAATTTTACGTAGTCCTGTGACGTTTTGTTGAAATTGGTTTAAAAATGTAGGAAATCCGATCCAATATATAAACGTACAGACACACACACACACACACACACACACACACACACACACACACACACACACACACACACACACACACACACAATCTGCGTTTTATAATAAGTAAGATTAATCAATATAGTAAAGATGCTTATTTGGAATATGTTCCCTCACCATGTCGCTGAGGTAGAAATAAAGTTAACTTTTAGGAATTTCAGGAAAAAAATGACTCAAACAAATTTCCTGGTATTAAGATTAATTTATTGTAATCAGATATTTTTACAGTAAGGTTCGCCCTGTAAAAAGGCTCGGGAGTGGTCACTCGAGGTAGAGTATTACGTTAAGGGGTAGCTTATATAGATAGGAGCGGAATATAACGGTTGTCTCTAGACTTAAACAGGTTAAGATTGTAGTGATAGGGGAAACATTCTCTTGAGAGTCTGTTCTATAGGGCAGTGATCCGCGGAAAAGAAGCTCTTTGAGTGGAACTTACTTCTCGCCGATAGCATACGGAGGGAATGAAAGTGGTTTGCTATAATGTAAGTGTCATGGCGGGTCCTAGCCGTGAAGATTAGAACTGGCGGAACCAAAGAATGTAATACGTCCGCGCACTTTCCATGGAAGATGCGATGGAGCAGTGAGATGCTTGCCACAACCCAACTGAGCGAGAGAGGTTGTATATATATATATATATATATATATATATATATAGGTCTATTAATTATCACTTTTTTATATCACGGTTTGTTTTTTTGCAGTAAGGTTCGCTCTGTACAAGGCCTGTGGGCCACTCGAAGTAGATTATTACGTTAAGGGGTAGCTTATATAGATAGGAGGGGAATATAACGGTTGTCTCTAGACTTAAACAGGTTAAGATTGTAGTGATGGGGGAATGTTATGGTGAAACGCACCTATTCTATAGTTAATAGACTCTCCCACCTAATATAAGTAGGAGTAGTAAGAGAAACGAAGGTCGGTCGACGTCGGACGACCGGCTGAACGGTTGAACTCTCTGCCTTCGGGCAGGGAGGAACCCGAACGAGGCTATGCCGAAAGGCAGAGTCTCGTTCGGGGAGGTAAACCGACTCTGACCCGTTTATATGGGTTCAAAAGGTATATTTTTGGCCGAGCCTACGGGCTTGGAGATCCCACGTTAAACCCACCTTGTGCCACATGATACCCTCGTGGGTGGGGGGGACTAAATACTCGTCGATGTCGGACGACCGGCTGAACGGTTGAACTCTCTGCCTTCGGCCGGGGAGGAACCCGAACGAGGCTAAGCGAAGGGCGGAGTCTCGTTCGGGGAAGTAAACCGACCTTGAACCTGTTTATACGGGTTCAAAGGGTATATTTTTGGCCGAGCCCACTTAGAGATCCTACGTTAAACCCGCCTTGTGCCACATGATACCCTCGTGGGGAGATGACTAAATACTAGTCGATGTCGGACGACAGTAATCGACAGTTAGTCGAATACGAAAGTAGTCAGCGACCACAACAAGATTACTCTGCGAAATACCTATTATATCAAGTTCCTAAAGTTTTGTACGTCGAACTATTTAGGACCGATTTAGTACAAATACAAGCCTCCATTGCGAAATAAATCCACAACGGGGAAACATCCTCTCGGGATTCTCTTCCATAGGGCAGTGATTCGCGAGAAGAAGCTGTTCAAGTGGAACTTATTTCTTGAAGATGGAGGACCTAGGGAATGATGGTCGTTTTTTACTATGTAAATGTCATGGCATGGTCCTGGCCGTGAAGTTTAATACTGGTGAAACTAGGAGATGCAGTTCGTCCGAGCACTTTCTATGGCAGTAGCGATAAAGCAGTGAAAGACTCGCAACATCCCCTCACCTGTGAGTGAGAGGTTGAAGTGTGGAAAATAATTTTTCTCCCACAATGACTCGGAAACTCTTTTGAACTCTATTAAAACTGTAAAGTAACGGCTGGGCAGTTCCTGCCCAAATATGGCAACCCTACGCTCCTTCTCGCCCTTATCTGGCTCTTATAGCGGTAGAGAATCCATCCTAATTATAAGATAAATAAAAGTCGCTCAAAATATACATATCACTGAATGATTGTAATAAATATCTTAGATTTATCATTTAATACAAAAAGTTTACAACATCTAACCTAATTATTACTAATATTTTCTAAAAAATCGCATCGATACAAAAAGAATGATATATATATGTATTCTCATTAACTTTCATTGGATTGATTATTGATTGATTTCTTGCTTTTTATGGCTTATCAACCTTTTGCAGGTTATTTAAAGCCAGAAAATATTTTTAAATTGTAAGAATTTTTTTAGACATTCTAATTATAGGACGGAGAACAAATAGAAAATCTAAAATGTTTCACTTTTATTAAAGCTTCATCAGGGAATAAGATATGAAAAAAGAAAGAAATTCTTGTATTTTATTTTAATTTTATGTTGTTTGATTTTCATTGGCTAAGAATGCTTCACGTCCACTTGACTTGTTAAGCAGCGTTGATATAAATTATGGCGTTCAGAACTCAAGGAGAAATTATACGTCCCTTCGAAGCTCCAAAAAATAATGGATTCCAAGCCTAACGGAAAAAAAACGTAAATATTGCTTTATGTATGTAATTATATCATAATTCTAGTTTGCCTGTGTGGGATTCAGACGATAATGTATATTCGTAAGTATGTGTGTGTGTGTCTAGTAGGTATTATTTATAATATAGACAATAATAATAGAGATAATAATCATTTAAGGATACAAGTCTTTCTAATTAACCCATAGCTTGGGAGAGAGGTAGATTCTTATCTTTCCCAAGGTTATTGGCGCGGAAATGAATATAACTAACCCAACTGAAATTCGAACTCGACTTGCTGATTTCCAATTCCGAGTCGTTAACTATTATCCCATCTACATATCCCAGCCGACATCACCAGGTATCCCCAATCGGTTAACCATCTAGAAACTGATCAGTCCTCTACAATCGTATGAGAACCAGTCGTTACATTTGGTAGTAACTGTAAGGAAATATTAAAACTACACAGATATTATTGTAGAAAGAAAAAACTGTATTAAAATGGGATTTCAAAATACGTATAAAACATTTGAAGCATCAAAATATATGTAAATGTATGTAGATGTGTATATGTAATGTGTATATCAAAATGTGTCCATTCACTGAAGTTTTCAAGCTCTGTGAAACATCAACATATAACATCACTTAGATGATACGGTTATCTAAAAAAAAAAAAACAATTTCTCTGACACTGCCGACAATGACAACGTTAGATGTCTGCGGATAATAAACAGATAGTGTTGGAAATGGTCAATCTAAATGCATTATCTTCCGACAATTCCTCCACATTTGATACAGACAACTTATTAATGAATTAAAAAATATAATTTTTGGTTAGATTTAAAAAAACAAAAATTTTGCACCCCCTCTATTTTCTGACAATCGTTTTCCGAAAAGTTTTATCAAAATGTTTTATCCTTTTATTTGTTAGTTTACTTTTTTCTTTCATTTTATTTTTATTACCTTTTCTCCTTTGTTCCCCCACTCTTTTCCTGTCTCGTCAAATATCTTGGACGAACAATCTTCAGCACTGAACACATGTGGGACGTCTTCCCCACCCAGCGTCCTATGACCGTCTTCCTCTATGTTCACAATGACACTCTCCCACTACCCACATTAATAAGAATAAAACGGCCTATCACATGTACACCGATTCAATTTTGAATCTAAGTTTATTTTCATAAGAAGTTTCGCACAGCGTGGAATCAGACAGAGATCGGAGTTTTACTATTAATACGATCTCCACTAGAATTCACACCGTCCACAAGAACAACTGTCGGTGAGTAATCCCTATTTTTCTGTTTATTTCTCGTGCCGCTGATGACGGACACAGGCGTGCTCGAAAATTCCGAACTTAAAACCTTAATTTCTGTGCTTCATTCCTGTCATGTGGTTAATAATTAATATTTAATAAATGTTTTTGTACTGATTAAATTAGAACCCTTTCGTTTGCCCTTGTTTTCTAACCAACCTGTCTATTATATATATATATATATATATATATATATATATATATATATATATATATATATATATATATATATTTTTTACGCAAAAATCAAATTAAACTAACATCTGATTTTAACAGATATATTTACCAAAATTATGCAAAATTATCTTGAGTTACTAAAAAGTAGATTTATTTAATAAAATTTCCATTCAACCAGAGCCTCCAGACCACTTCGGAATCTCGTGCAAACTTTTCTGTACAAGTTGGAGAATGCAGTTATAATCCTTGCCTTCAGTTCATCTCTGGTGTTGGTTCCTTGCTCAACAGCGGCCCATACATAATAAAGGAGGTTGCTGTCTAGAGAGTCAGGTGGTGATGTGGTCGCAGAAATTGTCTAACAGCGATGATTGGATCCTCCAGCTTGTGTGTGATGATGCAGAGCTTTTTGCCAGATATAGGGTTTACAGCAGCCACCCTCTTGACCCAGGGCAGCGTTACCTTCTCAAGGCGTGTTGAGTCTGAGGCCATGCGGGAAGATGAATGAAGGCATAACGTCGCCATCACTAGTGATAACTCCAAACACCTTCGTAATCACCATTAAACTCATCCAACTCTCTCCCTATCCTCAGAACTGTCCTGAGATTGACACCTAAACACTCTGAAATGTTCGCACTGGAGTTTCTGGTGCGAATATCAAGCATGCCATTTCCAAATTTCTGGCGGAGTGAATTGCGTCATGGTACACATTTTGTCACAGACGGTGCCTTCATATGCTGTGCAGTCGACAAACCCAAAAGCAAACAAAGCGCATGCGCGAAATCAAAAATATAAAATGGCGACAATTTACCCATCGTACCCTGTATATATAAATAAGAATTGAAAAGTTTTCTTTTCTAAAACACAAAATTGAACTGAATAAACAAACAACACTGTCGATCTGGTAAAGAACTTTGCTGTCCCCCTCACTCTCTTTCTCTCTATAGATCTCTCTCTCTCTATATATATATATATACATACATATATATATATATATATATATATATATATATATATATATATATATATGGACATTGAAGAGGGCGACAGCTTGTTTCTCGCTAAACGCAATCGTCAGGCCATTTGCGTTGTGTTTTTGTTCGACCCTTTATACATACAGGTCAGTGATGCATTGTGGATAGTCTATTCTGTTGTAGCTCAACTATTTTATTATTATAACTGTTATTTTAGTAGGCAATGACGGTTGTGTTTCGAATTATTCAAGGGTTTATTGAGAGTATATCAGTGAGAGTACGAATTTAGTTGTAATAAATATGACGACAAAATGAGAACATATATATATATATTTTATATATATATATATATATATATTTATATAATTTGTGCATTTAGGCAGCAATCCTTCATTCAAGCACATTTCATTCAATACGACAAACAAGGTGCTTTGATTTAGTTTTTTTATACAATTTCTCATGCGATCTAATATTTTTTCTTGTCAGATGATAAACTATATAAAAACTGTCCGAATGTTCTTTAATTCCGAGCGCTTTCGGCTGTACATTTAGCCATTTTCAAGGATGAAATATTTTGACCGTTAAATAAGAAATAATTTGTTGCATGTATGTATTTATATAATGTTTTCTTTTTTCAAAACACGGTCAAGATATTGTGTCCATGTTCATAGCTGATATTATTAAGTGTATTTTTTTTTCTTTTATTAATAAGGCTGCCATTATTTTTAGTTTTTTTTTGCATGTAGATGATGCTGTTATATTAGTGTTGTCAACACGTATGTTACGAATAGGGTCCGGTAGGTCTCCATGAATATTTGAATGAGATCTAATTGAGCTATGGTCACAAAGGTGTAGAGTGACTCTTCGTGTCAAACATGTATTGTTGCCTATATAATTATTTACGAATTGTTATTGATCAGGAATACAATTCCTTAATGGGCATTTAAATTCATAAATAAATTTTGCCCTATTTAATTTTGTTCTAATATTTTGGCCGTGTTTTGAAAAATAAAAACATTATATAAATACATACAAGCAACAACCTATTTCTTATTATTATTCTTACAATTGTATCTAATCCCAAAGGGAAAGACCATCTCATAAAATAATCCTGATAAATAGAATAGTCTTATAGTCATGATAATCAGAAAATTATTAATATTAACAAAACAATTGTGAATAAGAACAAAAAAACAGTTAGTAATGGGGTTGTCCATGTGCCCAGCTGTTTTCGACAACTACTCAAAACAAATCCGGTTGTACGAAGTCTTGATGAAACGTTTGAAGAGTTTGATCAACTTGCTGGCGATTACTGAGTCTTAATTACACTCAAATTAGTGGATTTTTTTGCACGTGTTGGCCCTTCAGAGCCTCTTGAACCATCTTGGCTTTCAGTATCGGAGTATCCAGAATGGAACTGCAGTACGTGTGTGCATTCATACAATTGGATTCCAGGAAAGAAAACTTCTAATATTCCATCATTATTGAAGCCATTTCACACCACATGTTCCAGCATCCCCTTGGATTGGATTAAAAAAAAAACACACATTTTAGGCTTAAGATTATGTTGCAATGTTATCTTTGTTCATAATAGCCGATAATTAGGAAGGCTGTAGTTAGAGAGATTACCGAAGGAGCAGAAGACTAGGTAGGATAAACAAAAAAAGAGGTTTATTAAACACTCATAAATAGATCGGAACAACTTGAGAAAATCAGCTTCTCCTCAAATCACACTCTAAGTAGGAACAGTCCATTTTCACGGCAGAAGGGAAGAGCGGGAAGTAAGTCCACTCCTACCCCAGAACAAATTAAAATATCAAAATTTGGATGTTGCTTAACCTTTTCTTGACCGTCACTTCATACCAAGCCAGATATGATTACGCCACTTAGTGTTGACCACAGTGAGCAATTTTATAATTTATACACACTCTAACTCTGATACGGAATATTCTCTCCATAAATATAGCATACATTAAAAATGTAATTTTATTATATATATATATATATATATATATATATATATATATATATATATATATATAAAATACCGCACAGTACTGCACAGTGATAAAAAGGTAAAAAAGTAATAAAAAGGTTCGATGTAAAATAACAATGTAAAAATTTATACTTAACATGTATTTAACTATTGGCACGTGCTTGAGGCCAGATTGTACCAATCAAGCACGTGCCAATAGTTAGGTGTATATATATATATATATATATATATATATATATATATATATACAAACAGGCTAAAATTTTGAGGGATCACCCTGCATTTCTTTAAAATAATAACCCCTTAAAAATGAGATATTAATTATAATATAAAATGTAAGTACCTACCGTGTATTTTCCTTTATTTCTCGGTCTTTATCCAGGCTCCTGTTAATCGCAAAAAGTTCAAATTTGAATTCGTTTTCCTGGTGGTTTTATTGACAAAACAAAATATGGTGCTGTTGTATGATAATTTTTTTTTATTGTTAAGTGCTTATTTTTTGCCCAAATAAAAGCAAATGCACCGTAGTTAGTGACATTTTATCTCGTACTTTATGCAGGCTGTCCCAAACTTTTGACCTTTAGTATATATATATATATATATATATATATGTGTGTGTGTGTGTGTGTGTGTGTGTGCGTATGTGAGTCAAAATTTCATATAGAGAATATTTGTAAAAGGACAATACGAATAAATAAAGACAAAAGGAAGACTTATCTTAGCTAACGCGTTTCGTCCTCCGAGACTACATCAAGGCAAAGGCATCGGCTTAGATAAGTTGACTTGTCTTTCTTTATTCGCTCACACTCACACACAGACTCACACACGCATCCACACACACACACACACATAATATATATATATATATGTATGTGTGTGTGTACTCTGTCTGTGTGTGTTTCTCCTATCTTATTATTATAAATCTGTGAAAAACACCAAAATATCTCAGTCTATATACGTCAATATGATTCAGATAAAAGGCAGAAGAGTCGATTATATATAATGCGAATATTTTTAAAATGCCGGGGATGAAGGGGGATGTTTTCTTGTCTTACACTGACCCACCTCCAAACATTTATTTTTCGCCTTTTATATCCGAAAAGGCCACGCCACTCTTCTTGAAAAGTTGAATGCGTATCACCATTTCGCTGAAGTGTCGAAGCATGGCTTTATCTACATTCTTTCAAGATGAATCGGGCGGCGCCATTTTCTCATTTGGCACAGATCGGGGATCATTTTCTCTGCGCCGAAATCTTTTTTTTTTTTTTGTGATTTTAGACAACTGGGATGTTTTCTTAGTTTAGAAAAGAAATCCAGGGACATTAAGTTCTCTTAAGAACTAATTGAAAAGAAATAAAGTCAATTTTGAATTGTAAGGCGTTTTTTTTTTTAGATAGGTAAATATTGTTTGCCCGCTTTCAGAGAGAGAATAATTTATTCAACAATCGTATAGAAGAATTTTCAAGTACTTAAAGATATTGGTGAAAGAAAGCGTGTATATTAGTAAGTGCCATGCGTCTGCAAAAAAAAAAAAAAGCTAATATGACACACATATACATTGGTTTCTATCGACACAAAGAGACAAAGTCAAACACATTTATTTTAAAGATTTTTTTAACACTAGAACACTAACCATCAATTAAAATTACACCACTACTAACCATGGGTATATCATATCCGGTTTTGAAAATATCAAAAAAATATTAAATATAAATCTTTATTTGAAATATTTTACATGCAGGCACTTCAAACTTTGTACTTTGAGTTAACATTAATAGGAACTGAAAAACATATTATTTAGTTAAGAAAATCAGGTACTGAAAATTGTAATGAAAACTAGGAAAATTTGCGCTGGGTACTATATACCCATGGTTAGTGTTTTAGGGTTAAGGAATGAAATCAGGCAAGTAAATGGAAATAAATAAATATTCTATTTTCTTCTCCCAGAGCGTAAAGTATGTTCAATTCACGGAAAGTTCTCTATGTACGAGGGCTTTCAGCAATTCTTTTAGCTATTAACGGTGGAGTAATGGATAGCAGCTCGGATTGAGGAATCAGAGAGCCGATTTCGAATTCCAGTCGAATCCATTACAGTCAATTATGTGCTAATACCTTTGGGAAAGATAGGAATCCTCTTCTTCTCTCCTCAACTATGGGTAAATAGTAGAGCAGACCGGGTTCTATAGGGTTGGTTCTATAGGTTTTGAGTGTAACTGGTCTACCGCAGAAAAAAATGGCAACCTACCGCGGGAAAAAATATACATCGTCAGTTTTGTATCGATTTCAACAAAACTTCACAGGACTAAGTAAAATTACCTTGCGGTGGTTCTGACAGCGCCAAAAATTGGAAAAACACAATTGTTTTGGCAGGAAATCAATTTGAAAACACGATTAAGAGGCATCACTATCGCGACAATGAAAGGGGGACAACTCATATCGAGTTATACTTATTATAAAACCCAGGCTGTGTGTGTGTGTGTGTGTGTTTGTGTGTGTGTGTGTGTGTTCGTTTATATATAGGATTGGATTTCCTACATTTTTCAACCGATTTCAACAAAACTTTTCTTATTGTCTTGCACACTTTTTTCTTTATTTTTACATTCAGAATGCTTTAAAAATTCCATTTACAAGACAATTGTTTATAATAAAATTCTATTCAATCGGTAGACTCATAACGATTGAAAACAATGTTTTTGTTTGAGTTTGGGTTTGACCAATTCGTAAAAAAAAAACAAAAAAAAAAAAAACAAATTAAGACATGCGTGTCCGTCAACCTTAAACAATAATCTTTGTCAATTTTATTTTTCAGTCTTTATGATGGTCGATACTTGATCTATCTCTTACTGTTACATCCCCGGGCAACGCCGGGCTCTACTGCTAGTGTTCTGTAAGACTTATTTTTTTTATTTTCAGAACACGATCAGCACGTTGAGGCAATGTTCATTATTGATGTTATTGAGTGTTCTATTTTTCATTTTTATTATTAATGCTTTTTTTTATTACTTTTAGGCTTATTTTCCATGTAGGCTTATCTGCCTATCTATCTATGTGTTTGTGTCAATTAATGGCATCCCTATCTGATGTTCACTGTGTGTTACAATACAATTATACCTACACGTCATGTCTATTTCGTTCATAATTACTGGAATTTAACTGCTTTCCTAAAATGGTGAGTTTCTTTTGTTTATCATCTCTAAATACGAAAAATTGATTGGGGAAAAACTTGATATTCTCCTCCTATTTACTTCAGTTTATGAATGCTAATTTCAAAATAAAATCCTTACATTTAACTTGATCAAAATTCCCAGAGGACAAAACGCGTTGATAAAGAAAAGTTTTCCTTTTATCTTTATATATATATATATATATATATATATGTGTGTGTGTGTGCATATATATATATATATATATATATGTGTGTGTGTGTGTGTGTGTGTGTGTGTGTGTGTGTGTGTGTGTGAAAAGTGTGTGTATATAAATATAAATAAATATATATATATGTATAATTATTTATATATTATATGCGCGGTACTTATTAGAAAACGTTCAATATCAGAGATAGAGCCAACATATTTGGTTGGATAGATGTGAGTTTGTGACCCTGGGTTTCACGCTTTAGCGATCGTCAGACAAACTGATTAATTTTTTAAAATTTTGGGTTTATGTAGATTGCGTGTATTGGTGTTACTGTGGAAGTTGTGGGGGAAACTTCGTCGCTTATGTCATCGTACTAACGCGAACATCGATGTATGCAGACACATATACATACTTGGTCGTCCGTCGGGACTCATACATATATAAACATATGTGAGCAGTTTCGGATATGACATATGTATGTATACGGGTGGTGTTGTGTCTATACATACGCATTTGCATGTTGAAATTCAAAGATTGGGAGTGTAGCGAAAATTTCTTGTGAATGTCTCGTGAATGTATACATGTCATATTTTTATTTTTCCAGTGAATAAATTTCTTCGCATGTATGTATATACGTGTGGTGGGGTTTGTGTAAAATTATGATAGCTAAAAATTATTATTATTTATATTTATTTTTAAATTTTTGACCAAGTATGTATATGTGTCTGCATACATCGATGTTTGCGTTAGTATGATGACAAAACGACGAATTTTCCCCCACCACTTCCACAATAACACCAATACACGCAATCTACATTAACCCAAAATTTTTAAAAATTAATCAGTTTGTCTGATGATCGCCAAAGCGTGAAACCCAGGGTCACAAACTCGCATCTATCCAAACAAATATATATATATATATATATATATATGTGTGTGTGTGTGTGTGTGTGTGTGTTTTGTATGTGTGCGTGTATATGTGTGTGTGTATGATTTTACGAAAACGTTATCCCCGAGAAATAAATGCAGACCCTAGCTATACAACTAAGTTCTAAAATATGAAATAAATGAGTCTGAATATTTTTTTCGCATTTACTTCTGCTTGTATTTTATTTTGAATTCTAAACGTATTTTATTTTCTTAGTTATTGACAGTTTTATTTCAAAACACATCATCTCTGAAAATTAAAAGTAAACATCGAACATATTTTAAATCTGTTGCAAATATCCAGATACTTCTTCTTAGACCCGATATGTGTGAATTCACTTTTCCCTAGCGATGGTCCAGAAATAATAGGGCAGATGGGATTCTCCTTCCTTGGAATGGCAACCAGCTTAGGCAAAGGGCAGCTTGGAATTCAATGCTCTATCAATAATTCATGGTTCAGAGTACCAAGTTCCGAGGCATGGTACCCCGTGTCTGAAAGGCCTTCAAGATCTTTATGAACTGATGAAGTGGTTGAACGATAGATAGATAGATAGATAGATAGAGACTGGAATAGATAGATAGATAGATAGATAGATAGATAGATAGATAGATAGATAGATAGATAGACTGGAATAGATAGATAGATAGATAGATAGATAGATAGATAGATAGATAGATAGAGACTGGAATAGATAGATAGATAGATAGATAGATAGAGACTGGAATAGATAGATAGATAGATAGATAGATAGATAGAGACTGGAATAGATAGATAGATAGATAGATAGATAGATGAATAGATAGATAGATAGATGGATAGATAGATAGATAGATAGATAGATAGATAGATAGATAGATAGATAGATAGAGACTGGAATAGATAGATAGATAGATAGATAGAGACTGGAATAGATAGATAGATAGATAGATAGATAGATAGATAGATAGATAGATAGATAGATAGAGACTGGAATAGATAGATAGATAGATAGATAGATAGATAGATAGATAGATAGAGACTGGAATAGATAGATAGATAGATAGATAGATAGATAGATAGATAGATAGATAGATAGATAGATAGAGACTGGAATAGATAGATAGATAGATAGATAGATAGATATAGACTGGGATAGATAGATAGATAGATAGATAGATAGATAGATAGATAGATAGATAGATAGATAGATAGAAAATAACATGATGAGAATGATATAGATATAACTATAGGTATGAAGCAGTATTTAATAGTGAGAGTGGAGAATGGACTGTATAATGTAAATATATTACTGTGACTTTTAATTGCGAAGTAATCAAATCTACGAAAAGTATTTGTGTAATTTATTGCGTAATTATGTAGTTAATCAAAGTCGTAAATAAAAAACAACATGAAGTCGTTAAAACGTGGAGTATTTCCATTCATTACACTTCCATCGAGCTGTCACGTACACAGCCATCGACTGAGAGAAAAAAAAATATCTTCAAATCCGGAAAAAATAAAGCACTTGTCATAGAGCACTTATCAAGTTGGGAAAATACGTATAAACAGATATATGAGGGGGTGCTGATAGATTCTCTGCCTTAGAAAAATATGATTACTCCCAAAAGGGATTTGGTCTAATTTTGGGAAGTAAAATTGAACAAGTTCTCTTCTGCTGACTCTATCTATCTATCTATCTATCTATCTATCTATCTATCTATCTATCTATCGTTCAACCACTTCATCAATTCATAGAGATCTTGAAGGCCAGACATGTGGTACCATGCCTCGGTCTAAGGAGAAGTATTTGGATATTTTCAACAGATTTAAAATATGTTCGATGTTTACTTTTAATGTGTTTTGAAATAAAACTGTCAATAACTAAGAAAATAAAATACATGATATCTATCTCCCCCCTCTCTCTCTCTGTATATATATATATATATATATATATATATATAAAATATATGCGCCTCTTCATTATCTGTCTATCTGTGTCAATTAATGACATCCCCATTTATGGCATCCTCATTTAATGTCTACTCTGTGTTACAATGCAATTATACCTACACATCATGTCCATTTCGTTTATAAGTAGTGCGATTAAACAGATGTCCCAAAATGATGAGTTTGTTTTACTTATCATCTACAAATGCGGACCACAATGCAATAGTAATTATACCGATCAGGAAAACACTTATTTGCCACGAAAATATTTCAAATTATCTATATTTATAACGAAGTGAAGGTGTGGAAATTTGCAAAGTTAACGAGCGATAAAGAACGGATTCTTCCCCAAATATCTATGGTGCTTGTTCAGACTTTATATAATTAGGACGTCCTCCGACAGGAATCAAACCTGTATCCTATACGGAACTCCTGTCGGAGGACGAATATTTTCTATGAAAATTTCTCGGGTATTCAGGCCGGTAAATGTTATTAATACTGTTTATTATAAAACAGGGCATTTACTTAAATATTTGTGCCTATAAAAAGAATGTATAAACATAAAAAAATGTCTTAAAATAATTGTCGGACTTTGTCCATTTCATAATATATATATATATATATATATATATATATATATATATATATATATTCGGATTACTAACACAAAACCAGAAAATGTCTCATATCGAGAATATTTTACATTGAAAAACATAAGGAAAAAATTAATTATTTTTAATAATACGTGGAAATCTCCGCTTTTACCTGAAGACGGTCGTGAGAGCAGAAACACGTGTAGTAAAATTATGTAAAACAAAGCATAATATTTTCTTCTAAATGAATCCACATTACAACCAAAAACGTTTGCGGCACCTCTCTTCTCTTCTTTTTAAATATATATATATATATATATATATATATATATATATATATATATATATATATATATAAAGAAATATAGTCTTAAGGAGTGCTATATTTATGGAATAAAGTGCTCAATATGTGGAATATGTGGCATATGTGGTCTGACGATTGCATATAGCATGAAACAGACTGTCGCCTCTAAGTGTTGACTTCTATGTTCACTTTATATATATATATATATATATATATATATATATATATATATATATATATATATATATATATAACATAATATACATTAATATATGTATAACATAATACATATATATATATAACAAGAATTTTCAGCAGTACTTAATGATTTTTACTTCGTTTCCGTTTAGTTCTATTTATTATTCAACTAAGAAGACTGCTTTATCTAGAATGGATTGAGTTATTCAAAGGTATAAAGTTTTATATATAGTTAAGTATGTGAGTAATAATGATTTTTTTTTGTATAGGTTATGAAACCATTCTGAAGAAGTTCTTGTGTTTTTTTCACCTGTTTACTTCTAATCTCGTCCTTAAATCTGATTTCACTTTTGGGTGGGTTTATTGCACCTGCATGTTGGGGTTTGATTTGAAGTTTTTCTTGAGCTCTTTTTGTGTAATAAATTCTTGTGATTTAGTAATGCAATTTATTCGCTCTTCTCCGATTTATACAAAACAATGACTTTTAAGTTTAGAACTTACGTGATCATTTGATGATCTGATGGTCGCTTAAACGTTATACCTCTAGTCCCCTTGCAGTCCTGATTTCTATGACAAAGTTTAGCATCAATTCTACGACAAGGTTTCTCAAGAATGTTTAGCATCACGATCTTCTTCCCAAGTTGGAAGGTCATGGTAATTCTGGACGAATTTTTGGTTTGATTCAATCTTTCTTATCAAATTCGGTAATGAAAGTTATCTTAAATTGCCACTTATCCAAATCTTTCTGCAGTAATGCAGGTGTCCCTACCCCAGGGCTCTATCCTTGGACCTACTCTATTCCTAATATTCATTAATGACCTTCCCGGTGGCATCAGTTCAAAACTCGGTATCTATGCTGATGATACAACTATTTAATCCTGTCTCAATAGTAAGTCTGATCATTCAGATAATTTCAAATTAACAGCTGACCTAAAAATGATCTACAGTCTGCTATTAACTGGGGTAAGGAATGGCTTGTTAATTTTAACGCTTCCAAAACGAAACTACTCTCTATAAATCATCTGAGAGATCCTTTCTGCTTTATATCAGCATGGCTGATGCTAACCCCCAAGGGAAGGTATCGGGCTATGATTTTCCGCTGGCATGAAGTGGAAAGCTTATATTGAATCAGTTGGTAGGTTTACTGCTGGGAAAGATGAGTCACTATGTCGTGCTGGACAATTTTTTCGACTGAATCTATCTTACATATTTATAAGTCTACCATTTATCCATACATTGAATATTGCCGCCACTTCTGGTCTGCTATACATTTAGAGGTTCTTGATAGAATCCGAAGAAAAATCTGCAATATTATTGATCCTGACCTGGAATCTCGGCTTTAGTCACATTCCCACCGCTGTAATATAGCTTCCCTCTGACTTTTCTGTAAATAATTCCATGATAACTGTTCTGGCGAACTTTCCTCTACGGGACTTAGACTTTATGAATTTAATCGCAGTACTAGATTGGCGGCAAGGTCTCGTCATTTTACAGTTGAAATAACTAGATGAAACCGAAAGTTCTATGTTAACAGTTTCTTCTGTCGCATTTCTCGCTTTTAGAACTGTCTTTCGGCTTCTAGCTTTCCAGTCAAGTTTAATCTTAAAAATTTAAATGTAATGTCATTCGTTATCGTCTGTCTTCTTAATTCTTCTTCCTTTATTATTTGCACTCTTTAATATTAATTTGCTTTCTTTTCCATGTTTGCCAACACTCGGTAACCCTTGGCGCCTTAGTGCCTTTATTGCCTTGCCAGCGGTGTAATGATTAAAAAAAAACTTCTGTTTATATCAACAAACTGCTTATCTCCGATTCTTGGCATTCTTTCTCCATAAATATACCATTTTTGAAATAATATGATTTTATATATATATATATATATATATATATATATATATATATATATTGGGCAGCATATATTTTATATTATCGAGAGGCAATCATACAATGAATCAATTAGTAATATTAATGTAATTAATGGCGAATTCTCTTCGCTAACAGACTTAATATAAGCATTAACTTACTAACAATCTACTGAATGACGCAATCATTATGTATAAAATTGTTGTTAGATGTATCTGGTGTATTCTTAGAGCAGCAAGTACTTTCGAAAACTTCATGTTCTCATCGTCAGGCTGTAATTTTCAACAAACTGCTCATCTCCGATTCTTGGCATTTTTTCTCCATAAATATACCATTTTGAAATAATATGATTATATATATATATATATATATATATATATATATATATATATATATATATTGGGCAGTATATGTTTTATATTATCGAGCGGTAATCATGAAGTAATTAGTAATATTAATGTAATTAATAGAAAATTCTCTTCGCTAACAGACTTAATAAAGCATTAACTTACTAACAATCCACTGAATGACGTAGACCTTATGTATAAAATTATGTGTAAGTATTCGTGGATTTACCACAGTACAAAATTCATACAAAAAATTCTCATCAAGTTGCTCAACTGATTTCTCGAGACCCTTTACTTTATAATGCTCCATAAGTTTTCTATGGGTTTGAGTTCATGAGATTGGGGCTCCCATGTCATAGCACTCACCTGCTTCTCATCAATGTATTCCTTCATCAATTTTGATTTGTGACAGGGAACATTATCCTGCATAAAAATGAGCTTGGTGGGGTCGATTCTCACCCTTTCAGCAGAAGGGAGAAGACAAGACTCTAAAATTCTCTTGTACTGCTCGCTCCTGAGGGTCTTTTCAATAGGTTTTAAGAAACCAGTTTCATGAAAAGAAAAGCATCCCCAGAACATTATACTGAACAGATGCTTGACAGTACTTACTGCTAACTTCAAAGAGCTTTCAAAGCTTCTTCTTCGGATTTTAGATCGTTTGTCCTTTGAATTTAGCTCAACTTTCGTTTCATTTAGTAAAAAAATTTAGATGAGTCACATTTATCGAACAGCACTGTATGTATGTCTGTCTGTATGTATGTAACCAAGTATAGGATTGGTGTATACGGAATAAATTCCCGTAACCAACAAAAAATTCTTAAAAGCGTGCTCAATACAGGGTAGGAAAAAATATAATTATTTATTCGAAAATTATAACATAAATATGTTATAAAATCACTACAAAAATAGCCATTTTTTCTGGTGTCTTATCAAGTGATGGTGTTGAATGTAGAATACAGGGAACCCTTTATTCTAATTTTCGAATAAATAATCATATATATATATATATATATATATATATATATATATATATATATATATATATATATATATATATATGGGAATTAACCAGTGTTACTATTATTGTATCTGTGATTTACAAAGTTTCTCCTACAAAATGGCATTAAAAAAATAGTAATAAGAAAAATATATAAACATATTATTTACTTTTTCGTCTGTGCAGTTGAAGTCTCTGGGCCTCGTAATGAGGAAGGAAGGTTTGTAAATGTGATACTCACTGGACATATCGAGCGTAAAAAGGACAGAAAGACGTGGCGGGCCATGTACATAATGAGATTATGTGAACGGATGGCTAAAAGAGAAAGTGGTGGCAAAAATAGCAACATTATTAACAGCTATAAATATAGGAAGATGTTGAGAGCCTTCATCGACTACGTCTTGAACGGTCACAGCAAATAGAATTAAAATGTTGGTGTTCAAGGCTAGCTGACGAAAATGACGAAATCTTTGTTTCAAATTTCAAATTTTGAAACTGATTTGAAACGCCAGACATTTGACTTACCCGGGGAAATGGAAAATTCCCAACGAAAGGCAATATGAAATTTCAGCGAAAACAATTTTCATTGAATTAATATTTAATTTGGTGGTTGTTTTTCTTTGAAGTAGATTGGGACTATTTGTACACCGGAAAACCTTTTTTTTTTTCTAAAAGAATTTTTTGAAAATAGAAACAGGATATATTATTGGGACTAATTTTTATGTTATTTTGTTTTTGTTGGTTATCAAAACGTTTCATTGTATATTCTATTCTTCAACTCTAAAGTTGCATGGATCGAAAAGTTTAAAATTTAGTCTCCAACAAGATTTCAGTTCACATCCTATTTTGGGGGTGTTTGTCTATTATGTCATTGATCTTCCGGTCGCAGAATGTAAAAACAGCCTGGTTATTGGCCTAGAAAGCAAGAATAATAAAATGAAAGATAAAGAAAGAATACGTGCTCATAATCAGATGTTAGCTTATACATTCACATGACTGCTACACACATTTCAATTTATATTACAACAATTTATAAACAGGATAAGGAGGATGGTCGGTGGTGTAAATGATAGAGGCGCTGAATGAGAAGCCCGAGAGTTGAGTTCGAATTTCGGTTGAGTTTATTACATTAATTGCTTAAATATTAGGATCTGCATCTCGGAAAAAATAAGTTTCGGCTTTAAATGACTCACAAATGATTGATAAATCAATCAACCAACAGACAGTATAGTCGGGCAATAGGAATGAAAAAAGGGGTGTAACCTCACTGGCTTGGACTATTACGTGTTGGTGAGGTTATTTAACCCATAGTTGGGGTGAATGGCCGTTGACTAAGGAGTTGATCCGCCCATTAGCACTTTTAAAGGATTTCTTTTGTAATGCTGGGGTTCCACAGCACACTTAACACACAAGGTTCTGGTGTTGAGTTTATAACCACTCGACCATTCAGGTTTTGTCCTTCTCCCAGACCGGATAGCCTCCAAGTCTATAACATCCAGTTTGTTTTAGGAGGAATTGTATTACGTAACAGTTCAGTACTCTTTTCTTTGTTTCTGTTGCTTCAAGTCTCTTCTTCATCTTTGAGGAGGCTGTCCGGTATTCACTGCCATTAAAAGTAATGGTGTTATGTAACAGTTCTGTACTCTTTTCTTTGTTTCTGTTGCTTTAAGTCTCTTCTTCATCTTTGAGGAGGCTGTCCGGTAATCACTGCCATTAAAAGTAATGGTGTTATGTAACAGTTCTGTACTCTTTTCTTTGTTTCTGTTGCTTCAAGTCTCTTCTTCATCTTTGAGGAGGCTGTCCGGTATTCACTGCCATTAAAAGTAATGGTGTTATGTAACAGTTCTGTACTCTTTTCTTTGTTTCTGTTGCTTCAAGTCTCTTCTTCATCTGTGGGGAGATTGGCCGTTAGAAAAACTGATATCCCGAAACAGTTCACTTTTTCTTCGTTTCTAACGAACATTAGACTGGCTAAAATCTGAAATCTCTCTTGCTGTAAACACATACCTTGACACTTAATTCTCTTTGCCTCAGATGACTTGGCCCTAGAGAGACTTTTCCAAAATAGATACTATCTAGTGTACTTAAAAACAGAGTCTTAATGAATTCCCTGGTAGCTTTAGTCTACCCGCAAGTATTTTCCACGCCTACATTAAATTACAGACTTTGTTTTATATACTTGTGAAAGCAGAGAAATCCTTACATTGCAGGTTTTCACCAAAATAATGAATGAACAAATTTATGATCTGACATATTATCTAAAGTAGTCAGTCTAGATTCTCCAATTTGTCTTGTACTTTGAAAAAGTCTATCTGTTATCATCAGATATTAATGTCCTTAAACCCAGGACTTCGTTAAGGAATTGCAGGAAGAATTTAGGGACAAAGGAACTGCTTAATTTAAAGAGAGATATGAAGTCAAAGAAATGCTAATAGCCATTTAGGAAACGAACAATTAGAAAGAATTGCTTTGTCGGTCTTCACGCAACTTATTGTAAAAAGAAATGTTTAATGTTCTCATCATGTGATGCTCGACTGTATAAAATTTTTTTTTTTCATGTGAAGAAGGAAGAAAGAAGCGATTGAAAGAAAAGAACAAGAAGAAAAAAAGACAATTAATGGTGTAAGAAGATGCTAAAGAATCGATGAAAGAAGAAAAATGAAAAAATGAAGAAGAGATGGAAAGGGAAGAAAAGGGTTGGAAAACAAAGAAGAGAAAGATGAAAATATTGAAGGAGTAAGAGAAAAATGTAAAAGAAGAAGAAGAGATCAGAAGTAAAAGGAAAAAGAAGAAAATATAAGAAGAAGAAAAAGAGAGAAAAAGAGTGGAGTAAAAGAAGAGAAGATATAAAGAGAAGGAGAATTAGAAGTGGGGGAAGGAAGAGAAGAAGAAGACAAAAGAAAAGATGAGAAGAAAAAGAGCAAAAGGCAAAAGGGATAAAATAAAGAGAAGATGAAGAGGAATGGGGAGGAGATAAGAGAAGATAAAGAAAAGAAAGGATAAGTAGAAAAGAGAGAAGAAGAAAAAGAGAAGAAAAAGAAAGGTAAAAGAGCAAAGTATAATAATAGGGTGATGAAAATAAGAAGAAGAAGAAGAAGAAAAAAAGATGGAAGGGAATATAGGGAAAAGAAAGGATAAGTAGAAAAGAGAGAAGAAGAAAAAGAAAAGGAAAAGAAAGGTAAAAGAGCAAAGTATAATAATAGGGTGATGAAAATAAAGAAGAAGAAGAAGAAGAAGAAGAAGAAAAGAAGATGGAAGAGAATATAAGGAAAAGAAAGGATAAGTAGAAAAGAGAGAAGAAGGGAAAGAGAAGGAAAAGAAAGGTAAAAGAGCAAAGTATAATAATAGGGTGATGAAAATAAAGAAGAAGAAGAAAAAGAAAAAGAAGATGGAAGGGTATATAAGGAAAAGAAAGGATAACTTGAAAAGAGAGAAGAAGAAAAGACATAAAGAGAAGTAAAAAAGTATAATAATATGGTGATGATAATAAACAAGATGTCTGCTGAGCCAAAATCTAGAAAACTATTGTAGAGACGACCAGCTGAGAAACGTTCGAAACGACCTGAGAATCACATTAATTACAAGATGAAATATTTGCCGTCTGTTTCTTTTCGCTGCTGGGTCCCACATGGAATCATTTTTTGTCGGAACAGCAGTTTCCAATTCACTTTCGCCAAGAGACACGGAATACCACGAGACAGCCTGCTATTTAACAGATTAATGATTGAAATATTTTTGTCGACCTCAGTCTGAGCATTCCCTAATGCCTAGAGACTGACCGAAAGGTCGAAATTTCATATAATATATTGTTATTCTAAAAGATTTTGTTAAAGATCTTAATTATTGCTGCTTTCGTAGAGAATTAAATCCTCGGCGGGGTCTGCATCGGTGAAGATTAAACACTGCATTTAAATTAGTTTATTAATTATCGCTTAATAAACATGGCGCCTCATGTAAGTCTTTTTATGATTTTTTTGTTACACCGAGCTTGGTCTCCTGAGAAGTCACATGTTCTTCAGTGACGATTGATATATCCTTGCTTCGTTAATGAATTATGAATATCGATCACTAACAAACGTTTTGATTTTTTGATGTATTGATTGATTGTTTTTTTTTTTTGTATTTTTTTTTACTGCTTCTCAACCGTTTCTGGGTTATTTAAAAAACGAAATATATTCTGTATTGTATAAAGAATTTCGTTTATTTTTTTATTTTATTTTTTTTCTGAGTGGATTTTTTTTAGGTAGGTAGGAAGATAGGCGATTTTTACTTGGAGGATTTGCCGGAACATGGTCACCCAATTGATTGTTTTCTAAATATCCTCTGGGAAAGTCAACATAGTAAAATCCTATAATATATGTACGTAGCCACTCTCTTATACATACGTACAGACATACATACACCAGCAAAGAGGTGTACAGACACAAACACACACACATATATAGAGAGAGATTGATATTGATATATATATATATATATATATATATATATATATATATATATATATAGATAGATAGATAGATAGATATACAGAGAGAGAGAGATACAGAGAGTGAGAGATAGATAGATAGATAGATATACAGAGAGAGAGAGACAGATAGATAGATAGATAGATAGATAGAGAGAGAGAGAGAGAGAGAGAGAGAGAAAGAAAGAGCAAGAGCAAGAGAAATAGATATTATGAAATGGACTAAGTCCGACAATTATTTTAAGACATGTTTATGTTTATACGTTCCTTTTATAGATACAAATATTTAAGTAAATGCTCTGTTTATAATAAGCAGTATTAAACAACATTTACCGTCCTGAATGTCCGAGAAATTGCCATAGAAAATATTCGTCCTCCGACAGGAATCGAACCTGTATCCTATACGGAACCGTCATATAGTCACTCTCTCTTACACACGGACAGACATATATACACCCACACAGAGGCGTACAGACTCAAACACACACACACACACACACACACACACACACACACACACACATATATATATATATATAAAGAGAGAGCGAGTGAGATATATATATATAGAAATAAAGACATACATTTTTATGTTTATACATTCTTTTTATAGATACAAATATTTAAGTTTTTTTTTTTTTTTTTTTAGCATTTCACCCCAAGCAAGGCGGGGAGCCACTAGGACGCAAGGGGTTACAGAAAATAGGAAGATCAGATAGGAGGATAGAAGAAAGGATGAGGGTAGTAGATAGATTAAGGCAACTGAGATGTCGATTGACATTACACTTGAATAGCTGGAGATTATAACTCTCAGGGAAACAGGAGAAGGGAAGAGAGTTCCACAAGCGAGAGGTGGGAGACATGAAGCTATTAGAGTAGAAGAGACGGCTACATTTATGAGTTTCGACAGTGAAGGGGTGAGAGGGGATGCCAGCCTCGTAGGGCGCTTGAACTCATGAAGTTTGGGGAACCAGCGAATGCAGTTCCTCGGAGCAATTTCCATGAAAGTATTTGTAGAACAGACAGAGGGAGGCGACGGTGCGTCTGTGAGAAAGTGACTGTAGACGAGACGCCAGGGCAGGGCCAACCATATTGCATATCCGCTTCTGGAGCCTATCAAGAACCCCAAGCAAACAGAAGGGGCGCCAGACCATATATGGCAGCAATACTCCATGCAAGGGCGAATTGTGGATTTGTATATCTGGAGGATCGACTCAGGGGAGAAAAACTTCCTAGCACGGCTCAGGGAGCCAACTTTCCTCGCAGTGGACGAGGCAATTGACTCGATGTATTTATTGCATCTCAGTCAACGTGAGACCGAGAAGCCGCAGAGAGTTGCTCTCGGGAAGTTGAGCGTCAGACATTATAATGGAGGGAAGGGAAGGCTTTCTGTGGTGATTAATAGAGAGCAGTTTTGTCTTCGAAGCGTTGAAGTTGACCAGCCAAATCATGCCCCAGTTCACAATCGATTGGAGGTCCTTTTCTAGGCGCACGGCAAGGTGAGTTTTGTCAGCGAGACTGGATTTGTTTTTTGAGGCAGGAATAAATTGTGGTGTCATCCGCGTAGATGCCGACTTGAGAAGTTACGGCGTCAGGAAGGTCATTTATATAGATAAGGAATAGAGTGGGGCCTAGGATGGAGCCTTGAGGAACACCTGCGTTCGTGGGTAGGAACTGGAGGAGAATCCGTTGTGAACGACCTTCAATTCACGGTTTG
>CAHIKZ030000044.1:487500-515000 GCA_903632075.3 Acanthosepion pharaonis | reverse complement strand
CAGTCTGCCGCCTTTAAGTGTTGATTTCAATGTTCACTTTTATATTTACATACGCTCTATCTCTGATATTGATCACTTTATCCCGTAAATATAACACGCCTTAAAACTATATTTCTTTGTTTCTTTATATATTCTTTATGTTGAAGGTGTTTTTTTTATAAATATGCAATGGCGACAAATATTTATATGTTCAGGTTCGTTCGGGAAGTCATAAATTCAAATAGCAAAATTATTTCTTCAGGTGACAAATTTAAAAAAAAATCATCTGTAGTTGTATATGCAAAAATTTTCGATCAAATATTATTGTCTGTTCCCTCTCATTCCCAAAATAAAAAAAAAATGGACGCAGTAAAAATAGCTAATATTAAAATATAAGAGAACAAGACATAGTAAGGTTTGTTTTTTCTTTTTAATAATATTCTCAGACGGTTTTCCGAACCATGAATCAGATGATAGTGCCAAGCACTTCATACAACATTTTATTTAAGTCAGCCAAGTTTTTCTTTCTTGAACGACTTTAATAGAAAATAAAATTAAATTAAGCGGAAAGTAATCAATTTTTATTTTCTTCCATTATTCAAGAGACGCGATCAATGATTTTATGTTAGTTTTGTTGATACTCGACTTTAGGTGAATAATGATTTTTAAGTAAAAATATCGACTTATGCATGAGATAGTCTTTCAAATTTTATTTATTTTGTTATTCTAACAGTGCTTCAACATTATTCAGTGTTTGTTTAGAAAATCTAGCTTTTTATTTGACCCTTTTCAATTCTGTTTCATTTTTGTAGGGAAGAAAACACATTTTCAAATGTTTTTCATACGCTGTCAATTATTTCTTCCAGTTTTTGTAATTACTGTTTTTTTTTACTGGCACAAAAGAGGCGAAGCAAGGTAATAAAGCCACTCAGACACAAGGGGTTACTGAGCGTGGAGATATTAGAAAAAGAAACATTACTAAGGAGTGAGAAAAAGGAAAAGTAATCAGGAAGATAGTCGATAGCGATTGACATTGCATTTAAATTTTTGAAGATTAAAGTTGACTGTAAAGCGAGGTGTGCGAGAAAAGAACGCGTTAGCTTAGAACTTACGGCTACATCTAGCCGACTCAACTGTAAATTGATGAAACTTCCAGTCTGGTACTGCACTTAAATTTTTTTAAAAAAGTCTGGGTACCATAAGAAGGTACGGTGGAGTAATGGATAGCGGCTCGGATTAACCCTAGCACACAAACCATGGGTATATAGTACCCAGCGCAAATTTTCCTATTTTTAATTACAATTTTCAGTACCTGATTTTCTTACTTAAATAATATGTTTTTCAGTTCCTATTAATCAAAGTACAAAGTTTGAAGTGCCTGCATGTAAAATATTTCAAATAGAGATTTATATTTAACATTTTGGGGGATATTTTCAAAATCGTGTACGATATACCCATGGTTGGTAGTGGTGTAACTTTAATTGATGGCTAGTGTTCTAGGGTTAAGGAGAGCCGAGATCGAATTCCAGTCGAATTTATTATTAGGTTGGTGCAAAAATAATGACGTAATAATGTCGTTTTTGACGTTAAAAATACGTC
Source organism: Acanthosepion pharaonis (assembly GCA_903632075.3). Lineage (NCBI taxonomy): Eukaryota > Metazoa > Mollusca > Cephalopoda > Sepiida > Sepiidae > Acanthosepion > Acanthosepion pharaonis. The sequence continues at coordinate 513,422 of CAHIKZ030000044.1, read as the reverse complement.
AAAAACGACATTATCACGTCATTATTTTTGCACCAACCTAATACATTCAGTTACGTGCTAATACTCTTGGGAGAGGTATGGATCCTCTTCTTCTCCCCTCTCCCCAGCTATGGAAAATAGTAGGACAGTTGGATGGCAACTGGTCTACCAGAAAGAAATGTCATCCTACTGCGGGAAAAAAATCCGCCTCGTCAGTCATGTATCGAAAGGTACATGATCGCCTAAGCGTGTATCACACATGGCACATCAATGACTGACTGAGGTACCACAGAGAATAGATCATCCTAAGAATTAGAAAAAAACACAGAAAAGTTAAAGGTGGTGGGTAAGAGATTAAAGTTGAGCTGCCATATAAGGACATAAAAAAACCTTGCAAAACGTATACTCTGTCCAATGAGTTTCTCTCAAGGATTCCATCTAGTAAGCATTACTCACAGATGAAGAGAAAACTGAAAATTCTTTCTACGGAAGGATATTGAGAATTCCATGGACAAAGCAGGTAAGCAATGAGGAAGTCTTAATGAAAATGCTATAAAAAGAACACTTATACTCAGAATCAGAAAAAGACGGTTGAAATTTCTTAAACGTATAATGAGGAAAGAAGGCTTGCAAAACTTAACTCTCACAGGGCCTATCGAGATAAAGAGATATAGGGGACGGTAACTGGCCACTTACCTGACGAGCTTTGTAGATGGATGAGGGAACGGGGTGAGCTGGCTTGGTAAAGAGAGAAAAGTTGCTAAGGGCCACGAGAGAGGTTGTGGAGAGCAATAATCGTCCACGTTCTGAAGGAACACAGTTTATTTGTTTCAATCATTTCAACTCAAGCAAGATAATAAAGCCACTAAGATGGAAGTGGTTACTAGGTGTTAGAGCATATGATAAAAAATACAGTATTAAGCAGATAGGACAATAAAAGAACAGCCCTAAGCGGTCATATTTATGACGCGTTAGGGTTAAGCCTGTAGTAATGTTTCTTCAGGAAACTGACCTCAGGATCCTTACGAGCATCTTCCTAGATAGATAGATAGATAGATAGATAGATAGATAGATAGATAATGAACAGGATAGATAATGAACATAGATAGATAGATAATGAACAAAGAAAGGAAGAAAAACAGACAGAGATAGAAAGAAAGAAAAAATAGATAGTGTTGTGGTAGGATCCACTTAATTTACATAGTGGAGTACCGACCATATAAATATGGTTGGTACCGGGAAGACGGGGGAAGTAAGAAGAGATCCAATCCAGAGACTCTGCCCGACTGCGATTAAGTTAACCCATTCTACAGGAACGGTCTTCCCAAGAATATACCAAAACTCTCTGTAAATATTCTGTACACCTTCTTGTGTCAATACATTTTGTTTAAGTACATTTTGTGTTGTATTATTATTATTCCATGCTTTATTCAAGTTTCAACAGATAGATAGATAGATAGATAGATAGATAGATAGATAGATAGATAGATAGATAGATAGAAACAGAGATAGATAGATAGATAGATAGATAGATAGATAGATAGATAATTAACAAAGAATGAAAGAAAGAAACATGGAGAGATAGAAAGAAAAAAGATAGATAGATAGATAGAAAGAAAGAAAGAAAGAAAGAAAGAAATATAGATAGATAGATAGATAGATAGATAGATAGATAGATAGATAGACAATGAACAGTATAGATAATGAACATAGATAGATAGATAGATAGATAGATAGATAGATAGATAATGAACAAAGAAAGGAAGAAAGAAACAGACAGAGATAGAAAGAAAGAAAAAATATAGATAGAAACAGAGATAGATAGATAGATAGATTTTATGAACTGCTAACCTGTATAATCAAGAGGTAAAATATGCAAAGAGCCGAAAGAGAGTTCCACAAACGAGAAGTGCGAGAGCAGGACCTTTTATCATAGAACTTACGAAGTCTTGTAGCCAATCTAATTCTGCGTTTAAATTAATAAAACCTAGGTAAGATAAAGAATATTTCATCAGAACAATTCCCATCAAATTATTTATAGAAAGGGTACAGACAATCTACATTACAACACTTGGAAAGTTGATTGAAGCCCACAAGGCTGGCGGTGGGTGGGGTTGCTTGGATATGTCAAACTAAGCGTAAGTCACACAAATTCCCTTTTGTATCATGTGACTTTATACTATCGAAAACGCTATTTAGAGCTTCATCGTCAGATTTTTTCTCTCATTTTTTTCTTATCTTCATTTTTGTCTTTAAAAACAATTCATGGAATCCGTGATTCTTCTGCTGCAAACTTTGCGGGGTCAAAGAGTTTATCTTGAAATACGAAACATCAAAAACAATGAATAAGTGCCTATTTCGAGAAGTTTACATTTGCTTAGATTCGTACTTACTGTCGAGTTCTGAAGTGGGCCTGAAGGTTAACGACAAAGAAAATAGAATCGAGCCAAACAAGTTCAAATCTTGACAGGGGTAGCTTCTGTTCAAATGGCACAAGTTATTTGGGAATTATATTAGAATAACTCAGAACATATACTGGCAGCAAATTTAGTAAGTATATAAAAATAGAAAGGGGTGTAAGACAAGGATGTGTCTTCTCACCAGACTTATTCAATCTATAAAGAATTAGAAGACCCATAATCTGATAGAATTAGAAGACCATAATCTTAACAGCATAAGATGTGCAGATGACCCAGTGCTGTTAGAAAACATAGAAAGGAAACTACAAGTACTCCTACAGAAGGTAATAAAATAAAGCAATAAAAAAGGACTAGAAATGAATTGCAAAAGGAAGTGTCCAACATACAAATCGGTGATACCAATAATAAAAGGAGTACAATAATTTAAAAGACATGGGAAGTGTTTTAACAGAGGATGGAAAGTGAGAGACTGGAATCTGAAGACGCGTTGGGACAGATGCCTTTCAAAAGTTAAACAAAGTATTAAGAAACTGAATTCTTTTCGTTAGCAACAAAGAAAAGATTATTGAACTGTTGTTATGTAATATTTACAGCAGTAGATGAAGAAGGGACTTGAAACAACAGAAATATGGTTCTACAGGAAGATGCAAAGAATACCATGGGCCGAACATGTGAGTAATGACGAGATTTTTAGAGAAAATGGAAACAAAAAGGACACATGTTGAACATCAGAAAGAGACAGTGGAGATTTCTAGGACAGAAACTGAGGAAAGAGGGCTTGGAAATTTTGATATTCACGGGGCAGATTGAAAGCAAGAGGGACAGAGAAAAACAACGCATAACATACTTCATGAGGCTGAGTTTTTTTTTTTTTTTAATGACGGACGAAGTTTTAGAAGAGATAACAAAAGGGCAGCATTTATTAAAAGCTAAAAAGGACAGGGAATTGTAGAGAGCCTGTGCTTCCTTATCTGGTATGTAAACATCCTCCGAGATATGTTTCAGTTTTAAATAAGCAACAAAGTGTTGATAAGTCGTAAAAAACAAATAATATTCGAAGAAGGATTTATGCAAATATTCAATATATTTCATCATTTTCTATTGTAAATATGGCTATTATACTGTTTTATTACACTCTAGTAAAAGTTTTAGGTCCATAGTGTTAAATGTATTTTAAATTATTTAACTTAAAATTGGAATTCTAGATTTAATCGAAAAATTAAATCGAGATAAAAACATAAAAGAAATTATAAAAATTACCGCCGTCTTAATAGTAAGTCCCATAGCTCTGAGAAAGTAAAACTAGCAACTGTTTTCGAATACGATCCCTAATTTGTTGTTAACTGGGGCAAGAAATGGCTTTTAAAATTTAACACCTCCAAAACGAAACTGCGATCCTTTACCCATCAAAGAGAACGATTTTTGCTCTCCAGCATGGATGATATAACCTGTAAGAGAGCAATTCATTACGATGTCTTGGATTCACTTTTTCTACTGTCCTGAAGTGGAGCAATTATATTGAATCAATTGCTAGGTCAGCTGCTAAGGAAGTTGGTTCACTGCGTTGTTCCAGACAGTTTCTCTCTCCAGAATCTATCTTATGTATCTCTTGAGGCTGTTCATGTTTACTTAGCATTAATATCGTTGGACACCTCCAGTAGAGTGACTCATCGCATATATTCTGGCTAACATTCTCAGCTGACATGAAGTGAAAAGACTATATTGAATCCACTGTTAGGTCAGTGGCTAAGAATGCTGGCTCATTGTGTCATTTCAGACAATTTTCCTCTCCAGAATCTATCTTACATATCTATAAGTCTACCATTTATCCATATTTAGAATATTGCTGCTACATATGATCCAGTAGCCCTGTTATTTATCTTGAGCTCCTAAGTCTTAATTTCTCTTGATGCTGTTCATGTTCACTTAGCATTTAATATCCTTGGACACCACCAGTAGAGTGATTCGTTGCGCCTACTCTGGCTAACATTCTCAGCTGACATGAAGTGGAAAGACTATATTGAATCCATTGCTAGGTCAACTGCTAAGAGGATTGGTTCGCTGTGTCATGCCAGACATTTTTTCTCGTTCATTTATTGAATATTACTGTCGTATCTGGTCGGGCGCTTCCAAGACAAAAATCCAAAGAAAGGTCCGTAATGTAATCGATTTTGACCTGGCATCTCGACTCCAGTCACTCCCCGACTGCCGTGACATGGCTTCTCTCTGTGCTTTCTATAAATATTTTCTTGACAGTTTGCCACACACTAATGAACTCTCCTCTTTGGTACCTTGACCTCGTGATTTCTAATAGTTTCTTTTTTCGCACTTCTTGCCTGTGGAACTCTCTTCCAGTTTATTGTTTCTTTGCCACCTACAGTCTTCCAAAAAATTAAATGCAACATCAATCATCATCATCTGTCTTCCTGATTCATGTCATTTTCTTGTCTTTTCTCCTCACTAAAGTTCACATTCTCCATCAGTAACCCCGGACGTCCTAGTTGCTCTGAGATGTTTGAGGTGAAATGATTGCACAATTACTATCTAAAAGTCTTTCGGTATATTTTGGATATGTAATAGGTACAGTGGCGAGCCTAGGTGTGGTCCGCCCTGGGAAGCAAATTTTGGTGTGCGACATTTGGATGAATTATACCAGTTTAATGAAATAATCTTCAAAACGATTTGTCCTATTTCGTTCTTCTCATTCCGCTTCAAAACGATAATCTCTGGGATTTATTCCCAGATATCGCTGTACGATTTAATGCTTAGTATATGTTAATCTAACTGTACGATTTAACTGTACGATTTAATTTAGATTTAACTTAATTTAGATTCAATGTTAATTTTGTATATATTTCAATATTGAAGTTAATATTGAAATTAATTTTGAAGTCAATATTGAAGTTACTTTAATGTTAATTTAACTTTATTTAAATATCTAGTTAATTTAACTTAATTTAATTTACCTTTAACTGTACGACTAGAGTTTTTGACTCGTCCCAATAATGTTGCCAGCCACGAATGACCTTCCTCTAAACTGAAGTTAATCAATAATTATCTTAAGATTGAGATGAGTCAAACAGGGTGCACTGATCTAGCAATACTTTCTGAGATTGGCATTTCCGAAGTAATAAATTTGGATGTTGGGTTTCATGATTTCACGAAGATGAAGATCGAAATATTTAAAATTACCACGTTTCTTATTTTGCGATGTTTTTTGTTTTTTTGTCTGCAATAAAAAAAAAAAATGATCGCAATTGCAATTTTTTTTTTTTTTTTCATATTTTGGAAAAGTTGTCCAGTTGAGAAACTGGAGAGCCGAGTTTGAATTCCAGTCGGGTTTGTTACATTCACTTACGCGCAAATACACTTGGGAAAGGTATGAATCTATATCTTCCCCCAGCTATGGGTTAAATAGCAGGACAGACTGGGTCCTTCTTTGGCAACGAGTCTACCATACTAAGAAATGGAAACCTAATGCGGGAAAATCTTCTGCCGAATCGGTCAATAATCAAAAGAGACCTGATCGCCAAACTGTATATCGCGTATGGCATTTAACTGAACTTGCTGTCTAGTTTTGGAATATTATTTACAGACGTTCCAACTTCTACAACGGTCGGCACTAAAAGCAAGGTACGTCAGTGAATAGGCAGTAGAGAATTGAAACGTTTTAGGCACTTAAATATAATTTAGTCAATTGAGGATTTTAATTAACTTAGTGTTGTTGAGAAACAAAAAAAAAAGCTGAAATGTTGTTGATATTTGGTGCGAATTGTGGTACTTTAAATTGAGAGATAATTTCAGCTGATGGGTACTCTGAGGATCAATTTTGTATTTGAAGAAAGGCCTATTGAGTAGCGAACAATACAGCTGTTGTTTCAGAAACTTCTCTCTGGACATGAGGATACTTGAAATCAACTTCGACACATAGACGTCATCAAGTGGGTAAAAAAAATGATATTGTGTTCTTGAAAATAAAGTCGAGATTTTTCAGCAAATAATTTAAGTTCACTTATAGTCATTTTCTTCATCTGACTTTCATAGAAAAGATGAAAAAAAAATTGAAAAATAAAACGACGTTGCTGTAATGTTTACGCTGTTCTGTGGTTTGAGGGCTTATTCTCCATTCTGAAGCCTTTTTTCCATGGAGGCAACGTAGCAAGACTATCCCTACTCTATCACTATTTTCATGGCAAATATTCAAATGAGCTCCATTCTTTACTTTGTCCAATTCAGAATTTTACAGCTTTAACAAACCATGCTAATTACATGGAGTCGATTCTCCCTCATTTCCCCCGTATTCCAATTATAAATAGAAATTTCAAATTAAACAGTTCCCCACTCCCAAGAACTGCTATTCCGTGAAACAGACTGTCGGGGGAATGCTTCCGTGAACAGTAAAACCTTAACATCTTTAAGTTAAGGGTAAATCTTTATTCATCCTCCTTATCCTCATAATATTCTCTTCCTACCGCCTCCTTTTTCACTTATATAATATTTCATTCACCCTCACAGCAACCATCTACTCTGAGTGGCTCTTGGGCCTTATATTGAGTGGGAGGTCATCATTGCTTACTCGTGGCAATAAAAACTCATTTCTGAAATGTGTCATGATAGTTTTTTTTAAGCATTTCCCCACCAAGCAAGGCAGGAGTGCCACTAGCACGCGGGAGGGGGGGTTACAGAGAGTGGAAGCAAGAGTAAAGACGTGTGATAGCGGAAAGGATGAAGAGAAGGACAGTAAATTAGATCAAGGCATCTGGAGATGTCAATTGACATTACATTTGAATAACTGAAGATTATACCTATGAGAGATACAAGTAAAAGGAAGGGAGTTCCACAGACAGGAAGTGCGAGACATGAAAATATTAGAGTAGAAAAGACGGTTACATTTAACCGTTTCGACAGTGAAAGGGTGGGACCGAAATGCCAACCTAGTAGCACGTTTAAATTCACACAGTTTGGGAACCAGCGAAATCCTTTATTATAATCTTGAACACCTTTTGTGATTAAAATGAACATTTTCTTTAAAACAATTTCTTACTTTTTCTCGCAATTCAACAAACTGCTACAAACTTTGACATACAATATAGTTTTAATTGAAAATTCAATATTGTTTGCCAGGAACTAATAATTACTTCAAGTTGCATGACTGTTAATCTGCTACCATATTTTAGTGTACTTGCAACGTCCTTCAACCTTGGATTAGGCTTATTGGTTAAGATTATATTATTTCATTTTTTTTAAAATCATTCTCTCTCTATATATATATGTTTAATCGAGTTCGCCCAAAGCAAGGCAGTAAAGCCACTAAGGCACAAGCGGTTACTGGAAGAATTAAAAAACAGAAACATTAAAAAAGAGCGAAAACAAAAGAAGAATGATCAGAAGGAAAATAGAAAGAGAATGACATTGCATTTAAAATTTGGAATATTAAAGTTGGCTGGAAAGCACTCAAATCTGTCACACTCTCTCTCTCTCTCTATATATATATATATATATATATATATATATATATATATACGGAACCGTCATTTACGCTGACGTGCCTTGACCGCTCGGCCACAAAGGATCGTTCGGTTGGCAAGGTTGAATTTACTGCTTATAAACTTCAATCTTCCATGAATCTCGTACATTCATAACTGCTCATGACGTATCAAATGTAAACAAATGACGTCATATATTAAGAAATGGACAAAGTCCGACAATTTATTTATTAAAGACATTTTATGTTTAACGTTCTTTTTATAGATACAGGTATTTAAGTAAATGCTCTGTTTATAATAAACAGTATTAAATAACATTTACTGGCCTGAATGTCCGAGACATTTTCATAGAAAATATTCCTGTCAAAGGACGAATATTTTCTATGAAAATTTCTCGGATATATATATATATATATATATATATATATATATATATATATATATATATATATATATATATGTATGTATGTATGTATAATAGCTGGCCACTTGTATCCGAAGATAACCGTCTACTAGAGCTGCTACCTAATCCCTGATGCAGACTCTCGCTCGGGCACATTTGTGTTTGCTCAACACCCACAGAGCCAACCTGTCGTTTATACTGAAACTATGCTGAGCAGACCTTAGTTACAGATTCTGCGAAAAGGCGTGTTATTTAGAATGCTCAACAATTTGAACAACACCAGCACACTCAAACCTTAGGTCACAATACAATGACTTGTGAATTCGTGTTACCACAGCTGTCGACGGCCCGATGTGTTACGTCAACCCAATTTTACTCACGAGGCTTTTGGTCAAACCGTGGTATGGTTTTTCAAGCACTATCCAAAGATGCCACATGTTGGGATCGTCTCCACTTCAGACCGATATCATCAAGAAGTCTACTTCCTGACAAATCGCTCATGGTTAGATTCGAACCCGGATCTCATTGTCAGAAAGTGAATATATATATATACATGAATATATATATATATATAAACATAAAATATTAGGCAGCATATAATTTATAAACAAAGAAATAATAACACATTCAATCAATCAGCAATATTAATGCTATTATTGGCGACATCCATCGCTAGTAGTGTATAATGCATGCATTAAAATACTGTTAATCCATAGAGTGACGTGATCCTCATCTATAAATGTTTTATAGATGAGGATCACGTCACTTATGGATTGATTCTATGTGTTATTATTTCTTTGTATATATATATATATATATATATATATATATATATATATATATATATATATATATATATATATATATATATATATATAAATCTGTTAAGAGGCCTGAAAAAATACCGCACCAGAAAACAGAAATATAAAAATGTGCTCAGTGCAGCTGCCTTGGAAAAAAGATGTATATGTATGTATATATGTATGTATATGTGTGTATGTGTGTGTGTGTGTGTGTGTGTGTGTGTGTGTGTGTGTGTGTGTGTGTGTGTGTTCAAATAATATATAATTGGACAGAAACGGCCAGTGGTACACATATTTATATTATATTTATATTTATTAAAAAAATTATTAAATTATTTATTTTATATTTGTTTATATTATAATAATAATTATATTATTTATATTATATATTCATATTATATTATATATTTATATTATGTATATATTTATATTTATTACTTATATATAAATATTATATATTTATATTTATTATTTATATATATAAAAACATATACGATGATGTATCGTACAAACGTGCGTGTAGGAAAGGCGTTTTATTTTCTGTTTATAAAATATTTGTTTCCTCGGTCTGTTAATTTTCTTTTTAATTGTCCGAAAAGTTAAAGAAATCTTTCATGTCATAATACTGCATGTTGCTTCGTTCCTTAGTTAGTTTGTACGTTACGTCCAGGCAATACCTACTAAATAATGGAATACTTGATCGCGAGGAAGGATAGAAAAGACATATCAGTGACGCTCTCTGGTTTCAGTGAGAAAAAGAACAAAGAAAGAAAGAAAAAAAAAGGAAGAAAGAAAAAAAGAGGATCCAATAAAAATCTCATGTATTTAACGTCTGTATCAGTGAAATGAAAAAAAATTTCAGTTTCAAATCTTTTCATTTGTACTGTTATGGTAATTTAGCCACGCACTCATGACTTCTCCCAGCTATAAATAGGAGCAGGTACTGCCTTTTGGAGAGGGAAGTTTCCAGTAGTCAGCTCTGACAGTCGGACCGAACATTCTTGCTGTAACACTCTCGTTTGTATATGTTTGTATTACTGTTTCTGTTAATATATTTGTTTAACTCAATTCCCCTCTTTGTGCTTTTATTTCTGGCCTCTAACAGGGCCACAACGCAAAGAATACCTTTTTGTTTCAATTTCAACGCTTTAAGTTTTGTCTGCGAGGGAACTTAACGCTTATCCGGTGATATTATATTAAGCTGTATAAAATTTTTAAAAAATCCTCTCTTTTTTGCCTGCTCAACCTCGGAATGCTGCAGTTGATAGATGAACTTGTTCCCCCCACTGAGGAAACTTTCCGTGAAAAGAACTGACTTTTTATTTAACCAAACCACGTGGCACATCAAATACATATACACACACATTACAGCTAATCAGATAAATGCATATTTCCTTCCTTTTATTTTCTTTAATCATTTCACCCCATGTAAGACATTAAAGCCACAAAGACACAAGGGGTTACTGTGTGTGAAAGAATAAGAAAAAAAAAGAGACATTATTAAGAAGCGAGACTAATAGAAGAAGTGTGATCATGAAGACAGTAGATAACGATTGATATTACATTTAATTTTTTTAAATCAAAGTTGACTAGACTTCAAATAACGAAATGAAAGTGTTATGGTAATTTACCCACGCACGCATGGACTCTCCCAGCTATAAATAGGAGCAGGTACTGCCTTTTGGAGAGGGAAGTTTCCAGTAGTCAGCTCTGACAGTCGGACCGAACATTCTTGCTCTAACACTCTCGTTTGTATATGTTTGTATTACTGTTTCTGACAATATATTTGTTTAACTCAATTCCTTTCTTTGTGTCTTTATTTCTGGCCCTAACAAGGCCACACCATGTACCCTCTTACTTCTTTAAACAGACTTACAATCATATCTATGATTGTTATTGCAATATTTTGTTAAAGTTGTTAAGCCGAAGTTTTTAACGATCCGACAGGGGAAATCCCACAGATATTTTTTAGTCATATTTCGCCATGGACTTATACAACCAGTAACTTAAGAATCATGATTCATCGGAAAAATCAAATCGAAAAACAATAATTTTCACGAGTGCTTCTAGTAGATGATAACTGAATAAGAAATAATTAATATTGTTTTATTTCCATAGTCATCAGCATTTGATTACAATGACATCTATATAAGTATTCAATCCACATGTCAACTAATAGCTGAGTCTCCTCTGGCACCAATCACTGCTAATAAATGTCATCTAGAATGTTCGATAAGGCTTCCTCATCTCTTGAATGGTATTTCCAATACTTCTTCTGATAGGAAACTTTCGAAATCATTCAGATACGATGGATTCTGTTTGAAAAAACAATTTTCAATTCTGGTCACAAATGTACGATTGACATTAGGTTAGTCGATTGACAAGGTCACATCATGAGTCTCAACTTATTAAACCATTTTCTATATTAGCGGCGTTCGTAATATTAGCTATTAATTTATACTTTCTGTCTCCGGTAAACATTAATTTCAATAAAATGCACAAAGTCCTCCCCCCGACATAAACACATAGACATAGACACATGTATATATATATATATATATATATATATATATATATATATAAATATATTGTCATCCACAGACAGACTGTTTCGCAGCTCATCAGAGTGGCTAGACGTCCGGTTGCCTCTAGCTAGGATCGAAACCCGATTGAATTGGCGTCAGTCGGGGATCTTGCATATATATATATATATATATATATATATATATATATATATATATATATATATATATATATATATATATATATATATATATATATATATATATATATATATATATATATATATATATATATATATATATATCATTAAATATGACAGACAAGGTGCTTTTGATTAAGTTTTTTTATATAATTTTTTTTCTTTTCAGTAGATAAATTATATAAAACCTGTTCACATGCTGTTTTTTTTTCGAGCGCTTTCGGATATACATTTAGTCATTAAATATATTAACTCTTAACTAGAAAAAGATTGTTGTATGCCTGTATTTATAAAATGTTTCATTTTCAAAACACGGTCAAGATATTGTGTCCATGTTCAAAGTTGATATTATTGGGTGTTTTTTTTTTGTTTTTATCAATATGGCTTCCAATTTTTCTTAGCCTATTGTTTTACATGTAGACAATGCTATTATATCTGTGGTATTAAGAAATTAATATCAGTATTAATAAAATAAAAACAACTTGACAATTTCAAATCTTTTCATTTGTACCCTCTTACTTCTTTAAATGATGAGCTACATTCATATTTATGATTGTTATTGCAATATTTTGTTAAAGTTGCTAAGTTCAAATGTTTAACAATGCAATAGGGGAAATTCCACATGTATTTTGTAGTCGTGGGCCTCGCCATTAATTTATTCAATCATTAACTCAATAATTAGGATTCATCCGAATATTTAAATCGAAAAACCTTGAAATTTTCCCGGATATTACTAGTTTTACGCAATGTGCAAAGTAAAAAAAAAAATGTTCTAGCAACAACTTTTGTCGATTTCCTTTGTTTAGCCAAACTTAAGATAATGAAAATGTATTTTTATCTTCAAAATAAGCCGACTAAATTGGTTATTTCACGTCGCTAGTATCTATATGATGCAACCAAGTCTGCGTTGTTGCCAATTATCAAATAATCGATTCTTGGCAAACTGATGGAGTCGGCAGGCTGAAAATCGACATTCCTCACACGTAATAAGTGTGGAGGTTTTCTCTCTCGCTAATTCCCCAGATGAACCGGGGAAATTGGTGCCAAAATCCGACGCGGGGTGGGGTATATGTTTTGCCTACCTACGGATTTTAAATACTATCCAAAGTCTTTCTTTTCATGTGGGTAAATGCCAAAAAGGTGTCTGGAGCTCTGAGTTGTACCACATGCATCGTGGGGTTAACTGTCCTTGCTCTCATCTAACGCGATGAGGAAATGAGGACTGGACAAAAAAAATCATGATTTGCAGGCCAGAAATATTGACGAAAGTTACAAAACTTTCTCGCGGATAGTTCGATTCATATTGTCCCTCACTTGGAATGTTACAAAGACAGTTGAAAATGGTTGTTTCGACAAACGTACCCGCAATAAGAAGGAGTGTGAAAAGGGCGGTTTTTCCCGTCACACCTTTTTTTATTTTAACTACCTTCATTCTTCGGCAACATTTATTTTTTAAATAAATCTTATAGAATTCACCTGTAATTCTCTCCTTTCCTCCTGGCCGGGAAGTTAGTAGTTTGAATATGTAACTATCCTCGTACCATTTAATGGTTGAAAGGTCGGTAGATTCTGAATATTTTTTTTTCAGAATGTTCGCCTTAAGATGTTTGTCGAAATTACAGTCGTTTGGAATGAATTGTTCTGCAAGCTCCGTTGATGTCATATTATTGTGTCTGCCGTCATACCTGTGTTCGATGCATCTTTTATTTAATAAAGCAAATAAAAACTTTATTGAAACAAAACAAGTTCAGTTGACCATTGATGACAATTCGAGAACAACGTAACTATAAACAATTTTTTTTTATTCTCTGCTAGCTGCAATAATGGAGAAAGCATTACCTCGAACCATCGCCAGTGAGACACGCTGCAAGAGCCACACCGTTTCACGAGGCTTAATCGAGACGCAATCGCGCCAATCCTCCGAAGGAACGCCATCGAACGAGGGCCAATAACTCCAGAAGTCTCCACTGCCACAGGAGTAAAAAAAAATCTATCAGCAAGAGAAGAATATTTAACTATTTTTTTTTATCTCTGCGTCCCGGACGACGGGTCCCGGCTCAACCGCGGACCTGATCAAATTACCGGGCGAAAATGTATCCGCACATGTCGCATCCCAAATCAACGACTTCCCCATTTTAAAAGGAAAAATAGTAATGCCATCCGGCCGCTTTCCATCACCACGGTCGGTCAAGGCCTACGGGTTCGATTTGGGAAGGGAACCCAGCTGCATCTAAACCTCTTTTGATGATGTCGTTAATGGCAGCATGCCGTGGAAAGCGGCTGGCAATACGACGACAGGAGAGAGGATGCAAACCAAACTCATCGATGGAGGCTCCACATTTGCATCTGTAACGCTCACATAATTTGTCCATCATCTAGAAGGGTACCGGTAGATGAAGAGTGCACTGCATTGAGCCAGGCGCCAATACTCGGTTGTGAAGCAGATAATAGTTCACCATCATATTAAGCACGTTTCAGTTTCACGTTGGCGGGATTTCATTCGTTTTGATGCGCGTTCATTACCAGGGCAGCCATTTATTTCATTACAAAGCAAGCAACGTCTGTACAAAGACTTAACATTTTTTGTAAATTTGTATATTTTTATACATAAAAAAAAGGATTTTAAAATATAATATTCTGTTGAAATATTGTTTCATATTGTCAAACACTGATTTTTTTTTCTTAAATCGCGCTCTTCTCTTAACTATTATTATTTTATGTCCTTTGATTTCTGGTGTTTAATCATTTCTTTCCGGGTCCCGCCCAGAGATCTAAGTTTAGAAATTGTATCATGACATTTTCCACTGACCAATTAAAAAAAAAACAAAAAAACAAAAAGACACACACACATATTTTACATGGATAAAGCCCTTCGCAATGTGTGCGCTATACTCGAGAGAATTTTTTTTTGATTTCTTTAAGGCATGGTCTTCCAGGAATCCCTTCAATGAGTCTACTGGAATCTTTTCCAACCAATCCGAGGGCTCCAACAACAAAAGGGATTGTTGATGTTCCCATATGCCATATTATTTTAGATTTCGATTTCAAGGTCCTTGTATTTAGATAGGTTTTTGAAGATCTTGAAAGACCTATTGAAGTCTGCATGGACTACCATATCAATGAGGTTGTCTCTAATAACAAATGTCTGAGCGGTTAGCTTTGATTGTTTTGTCTGTGTGTATTGTGTAGTCCCATAAAATTATAACAGGTCCTATCTCCGTAACCTGGGTGGTGTTCTTACCAATTTCATTCAGTTTCCTTCCCGTAGAAGTTGCAGATTTTCCAGTGGATATATTGGCCATCTCTGTCATGCCGGGTTTTATATTCAATAGGTGCCAATACCATGCAACTTGTTACAAGATGATCAATCGTTTCTGGATATTTATCACAGAATCTGCATTTTGGACTAACAATATTTTAGTATGTGTGCTTGATAATTTCTAGTTAAGAAGCACTGATCCTGTACAGCAAGGATAAAATCTTCGTTTTCAGCTTTTAACCCTGCACTACGTAGCCACTGATTGGTACAGGGTTTGTCGCGCTTAATCCCGCAAATTAAAAATCATTTCAGGTCGGGCAATCCAATCTATTAAGATTGTTTTTGATTGATCGTTTTCTCAAGCAATTAGATATTTCTCCCATTACACCTCTGCTGCCTCATCCTTTAAACTAAAACAAAAAAAAATCCTCGATATTCGGTAATGGTGTTTCCCCACCATTGCTACTAATTAACTGAGTTGAACAGTACGTCAATGCCTAGGAGATCTACCCGAACTATAAGGTACTGAACAGAATATTTGCTGTAACCCATCTTAATTCCCAACATAAATATGTATATGTTAGTATCTCCAATCAGATGAAAAGCCATGAGAGTCATGACTTGTAGAGCACCAGAATATTTATTATTATTATTATTATTATTATTATTATTTTCTTTGATTTCTATTGTATACACATTTCATTCCGGATCCCAACCAGAGACCTAAGGTCAGAAATGGCTTCATGACATTTTCCACTGATTATTCTTGTAAAAAGAAGAAAAACCTGAGATCACACACATTTTACATAGATAAAGCTCTTCGTAATATATGAGCTGTAATTGTGAGTACAATTTTGTATTTCTTTAAGGCATGGGCTGCCAGGAATCACATCACTGATTCTATCGGAGATCTTTTCAGTCAATCCGAGGATTCCAACTACAACTGGAATTATTGCTGTCCACATTTGCCACATTTCTGAAATTTCCACTTCCAAAGCCTTGCATTTTGATAGTTTTTTGGGGGTTTTTTTTAAGATCTTCAAAGATACATTACAACCTGCAGGGGGGACTGCCATGTCAATAAAAGAACATATTGTTTTTTTTTTGTTGTCTTTGTTCACGATATCTAGGCGAATAGATTTGATTGTTCTGTCTGTGTGTATTGTAAGTCCCATAAAATTATTACTGGTTCTATATCTGTAAACAGGTTTAGAGGTGTTCATACCAGTTTCTTTCAGTTTCATTTCCGTAAAAGTTTCATATTTTCCACTCCAGATATTGGCTCACTCTATCATGCCGAGTTTTATATTCAGTGGGTACTAACACTATGCAACTCTTTAAAGATAGTCAATTGTTTCTGGATATTTATCAGAGAATCTGCATTTGAAGTCAACACAATTTTTTATTATGTCTGCTTGGTGATTTCTAGTTAACAAGCATTGATCCTGTGCAGCAAGAATAAAACCTACGGTTTTAGCTTTTAACCCAACACTACATAACCACTGATGGGTCCTGGGTTAGCATGAATATAATTCATGGTTTGTGGCTGCCATTCATATGAATTCCGTTTATTTATTCAAATGTTCTCTTTGCATACAGTTTCATGTCATTTGCGATTTCTTTTTATGCTCACTTGAAATGCCCATGTAATTGTTTTTTCCCTTCTTTTGTTTTGTGATGTCAACGAGCACTTGTTGCCACTTTTGTACTCGTTGTAGTAGAGACTTTGTAATCGCAGATACGACTATAGTAACAATTCTGATGCCACACGCCTTCGAATAATACTCGCTTTAATATTACTTGCTCGATAATACTCGCTCGAATAGTGATCCGAATAGTAATCCGTATAGGGATCCACTTAGACGCCGCTCCAATTCCCATCTATACATTTTACCACCACTGCTTATTCTAAATGGGATCGCCTGTGTTTGCTATCTGGTGATCTGTGTTCAAACTCCTGTGTCGGCAGTAACACTAAAAGCATTTTGTTCTTTGAATTCTTCTGATCTGTATATTTGTCCTCTTGTCAATTTTTACTGGAAATTATAGCTGCCATGATCAAACTCACGTTATCCTATAAAGTACTCGAATACTACTTCAGATGCCTCGACCTATGGATCAGCGATAATAAATTAAGTATATAAGAAAAGAAATTGAACATAGAATATGCTGTGCGCCAGATTTAGTTTCACCCAACAACGCAAATATCTACGAAATCAAATCATCAACCTGAAAACTCGAGTCATATTCTCAAATAGCCTCGTCGGATCAAGACGTTCATATAGATATCATGTATGGTACCATATCCGTTCAGAAATATCTAAACTGTCAGCTATATACAACTTCTTCTTAAGATCAATGGTTAAGGAGTAAAACCTGAGGGTCTTGGCAAAAAAATCATTCTGCTTGTACATTGTGGACTGCCGTTACAGAATCCCAAACAAAAGAAATGTACCAAATAAAAAAAAAGAAAAACGAAAAAAAAAACACATCACTTGAAAACTTTCAACAGCAGCAAGTGCTAAAATGTATAGTACATATAACTCCAAGTTTGTTCTTTTCTATCTATCTATCTATCTACCTATGTATGTATGTATGTATGTATGTATGTATGTATCTATCACAGTCTCTTCACATCTATCTATCTATCTATCTATCTATCTATCTATCTATCTATCTATCTATCCCATTCTGTTCATATCTATCTATCTATCTATCTATCTATCTATCTATATATCACAGTCTCTTCACATCTATCTATCTATCTATCTATCTATCAGGATGTTGATGGTAAATACTAAAAACTTCAGATACCTCGGTGTATAGATCAGCTATAACAAATTAAGTACAGAAGAATAAGAAAGTGAACGTAGAATAGGCTGTGTATTTTTACGAAACCAAATCATCAACCCGAAAATTCGAGTCATGTTCTTAAATAACCATGCCAGATCGAGACGTTCATATAGATGCCATGTATGGTACCAAATTCGTTCAGAAATATCTAAACAGACAGCTATATACAACTGCTTCTTAAGATCAATCGTGAAAAAAAGGCTTTGATCGAGTAAAGCCTGAAGGAGCCTGGCAAAGAACTGTACCAAAATTACAGAAACCACATCACTAGCAGCAAAAAAATGAAACGGATAGTACATATAACTCGAAGAGAAAATAATGACATAATCAAGATGTTAACATCCCATACTCCTTCAAAGAAAAGATTAGGAAGGAAACCGTCATTAATATTGGAAAAGCTATAACAGCTAAAAGATTTGAGTGACTTGTTTTCTTAAAAAAAGTGTTTAAGGTGAATGGCTTTATAAATTTCAACCGAAAACTGTACTCGTTGCTCGGTCAATGAAAGTCAAACGTTTCCTTACGGGGAAACAGCAAATATTACCATTATCATTAAGAGTAAAAATTAACATTATTTTCAATATGAAGGAATCCTTCTCACCCTCTTACCTTTTCTCATATATTTTGCATCCTTTTTTTATTTTGTGAATTTTATTTATTGCAGTCAAGTTGATTGTTTTTAATCCATATTCCCCAGTTCTTTTCTTGTCCACTTTAAGAAGGATCCCGAAGTGTCATTATGGCGATTTTTCCTATATCTTGTTCTTTCAGCGCGTCATCATTTGGAAGTCTAGCCTGAGAGTATTAAGGTACTTTTAATTTCTTTTTGAAAGTTTACATTTATTTTTGAACTTTGCAAGCATCAAATTTACATAAGCATATTAACCTTGTATATTACCGAAAAATGTTTCAAATATGCTAGTTTTAAGGGACATTTAAGATCTTTTTCACTTGTTCTTGAAAAATTGAAAACATCAATTTCACAAAATATATTTTCGCAAAATATATTTTCAACGCGACAATTAAAGTTTGAAAGAACGCTTCATTTGTTTTTGGAAACAACGTTTTTACAATTTTTTTTTTTTTTTTTTTACAATAAGTTTCACCCTGTACAAGGCACTGGGGCCATTTGAGGTAGAGGCAGTTTGAACGGATAGGAGGGGGAGATAACGGTTAACCCTACACTTGAACAGGTTAAGATTGTAGGGATCAGGGAAATATCCTCTCGGGAGTCCGTTTCAGACAGCAGTCGTTCGCGGTAAGAAGCAGTTCAAATGGAATTTACTTCACACCGATTTCCTCTGTGCAACCTAGATTTTATGAATTTATGTGCAGTACTAGATTGGCGGAAAGGTCTCATCATTTTATAGTCGGAATGGCTAGATGTAACCGTAAGTTCTATGCTAACAGTTTCTTCTATCGCACTTCTTGTTTGTAGAACTCTCTTCTGGCTTATTGCTTCCCAGTCAAATTTTGAACTTCGAAAATTTTAATGCAATATCAATCGTAATCATCCGTCTTCTTAATTCTTGTCCTTTTATTGTTCGCTCGATTTTTTTTTTCATATTTTCTAACACTAAGTAACTCTTGCGTCTTAGTGACTTTATTGCCTTTCTCGGGATGAATTGTTTTTTAAAAAAAAACAGCTACTCGTTACGTGATGTGGAAAGTTGTTTGTTCAATGTGTGCCTCACAACGTTTTTTCGAAGCAATAATGACTCATCCTTCCTATTGGGACACCCCAGGCAACGGGATTGAGCCTGGCTCGCCTTGTTTGAGCGCAATAGGATAGGTTCTGCTTTGGGATGTTGGCCTCCCTCTGGAGTTATTATTATCCCGACCACCTATGATCGACGGGGTGGAGCCAGGAGAGTATAGTCTAAGCTTAGTAAGTCACTTACTATAACCTGATGGTGATTACCTTCGCTCAACACTACTTGCTCCACTTTTGTTGAAATAATCACTCCACCGGTGAGCATAGTTCATTTTGTTAGCCACTGCGCCACTCACGGCGCCTAACAAAAAGTACTCTTTATTGAAGGAGGCATTACACTGTCTACTAACTGATCTTGTTTTTATTCCTTCCTTCCTGCCTGTCTACCTACGTAAACTCATCCGTTAACCTTATCTACCTCAGATTTGTGACTCATACATTCGTTGCTGAAGTTACAGCAAAGAGGGTAGAGATTGTTGCTCGTCTGATAAAGATTTCGCGAAATGATTTTTTTCCAGAGCGCCATATTATGTAAAAGATATAATTCTTATTTGTCTTCATCTAACGTTCTGGCCAATCGGGATTCATGACGGCCAGACATTTCAATCTGTTGGCCTGCTAAAAGCTTGACCTTCGGAAGAAAATCTGATTTTTTAAACCAAATTTTCAAAAACGTTTCTCATTATAAGATGTGAATTTAAAAAAAAAACATTTTTAATAAATGATTCCACGAATATAGAGCCTTTTACTAAAAAATGCGTAACAATGAGAAACTCTTTGTCTTGGTTTGCCAATATTTACCGGTATTTCTACCATCTTAATTTAGGTTGCTACTTATTGCAACTTCCGTTCATTCTACAATCGTTAAACACGCAGGATAGATCCGAAATTAATTTAAAACATGAAAGAAACAATATTAACAAAAGTATTTGATTTTGCGAGATAAACCACTGCCAAATATTTTAAAACTTTGTCAAGTATTTCCTCTATCTTAATTTCCACTGACTTTCATTTAAACTCGCAGACCGTCATTTTTTCTTTTTATGTTTGTGTTCCTTCAATTTGCTGGTGATCATGGCTCTCCACAATGTCCCGTCCTTTGTAGTTCTTAGTAAATTTGGTCTTTTCGCTATCTCTCCTAATCCCTGTTTTACCAAACATTTACACAAGCTCCACCACTTCTTCCTTTTTCTATATGACATGTCCCTTCAGGACTTGGATGATCATGGCTCCCCATAATTTCCTGTCCTTTGTAGCCCTTAGTAAATTTTGTTTTTACTCTATCTCTCGTAATTCTTGTTCTGCCAACAATTTACAATAGCTTCTTCTTCTATATTCCATGACTCTTCAGGAAGTGGATGATCATGACTCTCCACAATTTCCTGTCCTTTGCAGTTCTTCGTAAATGTTGTCTTTTCGCTATCTCTCCTAATCCCTGTCCTGTCAACCATTTATACAAGCTCGCTACGTAGCTAATGCGCTGTTTTCCTCTGTCCTTCTTGCCTTCAGCATGTCCTGTGCGTATCAGATTTTCCAAGTCCTCTTTCTTCATTATATACCCTAGATGTTAAATATAAATGTCCTATTTGCTTCCATCCATTTCCTCTAAAATCTCTTACTTAGCTCACATGTTCACTCATGTTCCTTCGAATCTTTTAGATGTTTACAACCACATTTTCTATTGCTTCGACTCTTTTCTTCATCTGTGATGAGATTTTCCAGTTTTCATTGCCATATAGAAAGACCGATATTACATAACAGTTCACTAGTCGTTTCTTTGTTTCTAACAAAATTTTCCTGTTTCTTAAAACTTTGCTTAGTTTCTGGAAAGCATCTTTTACTCTCCCAATGGGTCTTCGGATTTCGGTGCCGTACTTTCTGTTTAAATAATTATAATATGCCTGTTGGTTTGTTTCTTTTGCTAACAACCACACATTCTATATTTCTACTTGTTGTGGATTCCGTGATTGGAATCCTGCACAAATAAATAATCAACGTCAGTAATGGAGATAGAAAAACAAGTGTATTAAACGTAAGAATACAGACTTGAAGTGAAGAATAGTAGTCCAGGAATGCGGGTTAGTAGAAAGTATATGTACAAGTCTCTGTAAGTAGAGCCTCTCTCTCTCTCTCTCTCTCTCTCTCTCTCTCTCTCTCAGAACACCCAGTGCCTGTCTCCATATCTCTCAACGTATCTCAACAGCAGGTATTATGTAAAAAGGGGAGAGCCCCACAACACTACTATTAATATTTAATCCTTTCTTCTCACTTTCCTTCACTACTTTCTGTAAGATGTCTCATAGTTTCCTTTCTCTGTCTACTATTAACACTGTGTCGTCTGCATATCTTATTTTGTTATGGTTGTGTCCGCCAATAATGAATCTCTTTCAGAATTGCTTCACTGTATAAGTTGAATAAGTCCAGCAAGAAGACACATCCTTGTCTTACACACCATTTCTATAGGTTGTTCTAATAACATGGACCGATTTTAAATGTGAATTAATTTCAAGCGTCTAATGATTTTTTTTCTTTTTCTTTCAGATTTAACAAATTTGACAATTTCAACCATGGAAAGATTAACAATCAAACAATGTGTTAAAGTTACTGAAGCATATTACGAATAATTCACATTTAAAATCGGTCCAAGTTATTGGAACAACGTTTATTTTTGTATATTTGCTGAATTCATTTTCTATCTGTATGCACGCATTTTGCTACCAGTATAGGTTCCGGGTTATTCTAATATGCTTCCAAAATATGCCAACATTACCAAGCAGTTACACTAATTCTTTGAGATCGTCAAACAGCAGGATGTGAAAGAAAAAAGCCTCATGAAAGATTTTAACTCACTTTTCTTTTGGCGCATGTCTTTGTGCAATGGTCGATGTTAGCTAACCAGAAGTATTTAAAATTAAATCATTTTTTTTTTCTTCTCGAAACGCTGCTATTTTTTGTCTATATTTCCACGAATAGTATTTGATATATAATTTAAGAAATTCTTAAATAAAACATTGTCTAATTAAGATGCATGAAAACTGATCAAAAATTGCAGTGGATGGAATATTAATGAACGCGTTATAATATCAAGGATACAACATTATTGTGTAAAATTAAAAATAATATTCGATGATCGATTTGTTTCATATATAATTACTAGCTTAAAAGCTACCCTATCGGGTGGCACTTAAGCTAACTCCTCTGGAGTGCTCTTGATTGAGCCTTCATCACAATTAGTAGGGAGGAGTAGATGCAACAACCAACAATAAACTATAGAAAAACTCAAAATTGATTACTGCATTAATATCTAAGCTGACCTTTTAAACGATATTCTTCTGCTGCCACTTAATTTAAAGATAATTTTATGTACGTAGGTCCTTATTTTCCGTACAAACAAATATTTTTATTTCATGGGTGACTTTCGCTGGATTTCACAATTAATTTCGATTATTCCCAAATTCATTGCCAATTTATAAAAAGTGTCGTCGTACAAAAAATTTCGTCACTAAAATCATGTAAAATTTGTCGAAAACAATCGCAGTAATAAAAAGTTGGGAATCCAAAATTTCAGGATTGCGGGTCTGGATCTGTACCCGAATGTTTCTAATTTGCTCACGCAGTCAGCATGATTCCAAAATGGTATGATATGTTGCGTTACAGCCTTTAAGAGTAAAATTGAAAAAGTCTGACACAATGACATTCGCATTTATTTATTTATTTATTTATTTATTATTTCTAAGCATTTCACCCCAAGCAAGGTGAGAGTTCCACTAGCATGCATAGGGTTACAGAGAATGAAACTAAGCGTAATGCATATTTTCAGAAGTAATACTTATTGTAAGTCTACCTTTACTATCTATCATAATTGTAACTACATTTTACAATTAATGTATATTTTTATTTATTTGCAATAATTTTTAACTAATTTTTAATCCCAAATAATTTTCAAATTCTACATTATGATGAGTTGATATTGATGTGATAATAGTGTAATAGAGGTTGATTCAGGGAAACTAAGCACGCAAGGGTGTGGTCGGGCTGGAGACCAGATATGAGATTTAAATATTATACACTTTTTCTTTATGAAATAGACAAAGTCCGACAATTATTTTAAGACATTTTTATGTTTATACATTCTTTTTATAGATACAAATATTTAAGTAAATGCCCTGTTTTATAATAAACAGTATTAATAACATTTACCGACCTGAATGTCCAAGAAATCTTCATAGAAAATATTTGTCCTCCGACAGGAATCGAACTTGTATCCTATACGGAACCGTCATATAGCCTGACGTGCCTTAACCGATTGAGCCACAGTTCGGTTAGCAAGGTCGATTTTACTGCTTTTAAACTACAATCTTCCATGAATCCCATACGTACATTCATATCTGCTCAAAGCGTATCCAAATGTAAACAAATGACGTCACACAATTCTCGGACATTCAGGCCCATAAATGTTATTAATACTGTTTATTATAAACAAAGCATTTACTTAAATATTTGTATCTATAAAAAGAATGTATTAACATAAAAATGTCTTAAAATAATTGTCGGACTTTCTCCATTTCATAATTTATTCTGCCTTCCGTCAACATGGCTGATGCTAACCTCCTAGGAGGAGAATCTTTCCCACTGACATGAAATGGAGTAATTATATTATATTAAATGATCCGGCGAACTACTTTCACTGGATCCCAAACTGCATGAATTTAAGCGTGCTACTAGGATGGCATATCGGTCCCACCCTTTCACTGTCGAAATGACTAAATGTAGCCATCTCATTTACCCCAACAGTTTTTTTTGTCTCTCACCTCACGTCAGTGGAACTTCCTTTCTATCATTTGCTTGCCTGATAGCTATAATCATCAAATATTCAAATGTAATTCCAATCGACATATTCTGATGTTCTGACCTTGATCCCCGTCCTTCTCTTTATCCTTTTCCCGAACACTCCCCTTTGCTCTTACACTCACTCTCTGTAACCCCTTGCGTGTTAGTGGCACTTGCTTAGTGTGATTTGCTTTAAAAAAATCAATTGATAGGTCTGCTGCCAAAAAAGCCTGTTCTCTGTGTCGTAGCAGAGAATTTTTCTCGTCAGAACCAATCTTGCATATTTATAAGTCTACCATTCGTCCTGGCATTGAATATTGCGACCATCTCTGTTCCGGTGCTTTTAATGTATATCCCCAGATTCTTGACTATATCCAAAGAAGTGTCTCTAATGTAATCGTTTCTGATCTGGAATCTTGATTTCAGTCTCTTTCCCGCTGTCGTAACGTTGCTTTCCCCTGTATTTTCTATAAATATTTTCATAGCATTTGCTCTGATGAGTTTTTCTCCTTAGTTCCTCGACCGCATGAATTTAAGTGTACTACTGGATTGGCAATTAGGTCTCAACGTTTTAATGCTGAACTAGCTAGATAGTAATTTCTATTCTAAAAGTTTCTTTTCTCGCACTTCTCACCTCTGGAACACCATCTCCGATTTCTTACTTCCCTATCTTATACAATCTTCAAAACTTTAAATGTAACGCCAATTGCCATCTTCTGTCTTCCTGAACATTGTTCTTTTATTGTCCTTTCTCCTCGCTAAAGTCTTCTTATTCTCTTATACTACCAGTCACCACTTATGTCTTCATGGCATTATCACCGTGTTTTGGGGGAAATGACTTTAAAAAATAATTGTAGAATGTTAGAAAAAATCCCGGGAAGAATTAAGAAATATTATTTATTTATTTTCTACAATAGTAGACATGTGTTTAACTCGCGAGACAATAGTAGATATGCGTTTATCTCGCGAGACAATAGTAGACATACGTTTATCACGCGAGACAATAGTAGATATGCGTTTATTTCCCGAGACAATAGTAGATATGCATTTATCTCGCAAGACAATAGTAGACATGCATTTATCTCGCGAGACAATAGTAAACATGCGTTTATCTCGCGAGACAATAGTAGACATGCGTTTATCTCGCGAGACAATAGCAGACATGCGTTTATTTCGCGAGACAATGGTAGCACCCTGTTTGGTCAAATTTCAGTCCTTTTAGATTCTCATCGGGTGGTGAGACTGGAGTGAACTCTCCAGGACGGGTCAGCCTGGATGATAGCATAAGTAAGTCGTACGTTCATAGACCTCATGACCCCCGTCTCTTAAATATTATGTATTACATGTCATGTTTCTCCTAAGTGTAAGAAATAATTTCATATGAAACAAGGTATTGAATGGTTAACAAGACTTCAGGAGCATTGCTTGAGTTGTAACCTCGATCCTCTTTGGA
>CAHIKZ030000044.1:435000-477500 GCA_903632075.3 Acanthosepion pharaonis | reverse complement strand
CTTAACCCTGGATTGTGTAAGCCTCCGTGGCCCAATGGATAAGGTACCGGCCTCCTAAGCCGGGGATTGCGGGTTCGAGTCCCGTCGGAGGTGCATTTGTCTTTTGGTCAAAATTTAATATATTTCGTCTTATGTTAGACTTCAGGGATATTTTCCATTTGTCAAAATCTCGCTGAAACAATGCGAAAGAAATTTACAACTCGGACTGAAATTACCGTCGATATCATGTCAACGTTAATAAGCAAATCTATATCTGAGACAGAATTTTACATGTCTTCTCCAATAGAAAGGAAATACGTAAAAATCTCCCTCGATCGATATTGTCAAATACTGAATGTTAAGAAGGATGATTTTTTTTTTTTGAAAATACAATTATACCGTAAAAATAATATTGTTAGCAATTAAAAATATTTGAAATTCTTGTGATTTCCATTTTTATTGAAATCCCTGTCAACTTAATTAAAATATATAATATATCTCGATATTATTTTGTGTAAATTCAAGGCAGACCAAAATAATTCAAGATATGAACAGAGGCATGTTTTGGTGTAAAATGTACAAAATATTTAAAAGTATCTTTAATATTTTACAAAATTTTTTTTCTCATAGTTTTCCCCGGAGGCAAGCGATTGCGTCAAATGTACACAATGAACGTACATTAAACTGTAAAACAATGCACCTATGACAGAATTCGAGCCGAAATTCCTCATGAATAGGATGGTAAATTCCCTTTTGTACCCGTGAATAAAACCGCCATCTGTATTAAGAGGCAATTCTACGTTTCTGAAAGAATTTTGTGACAACCCCCAAGATTGATGACGAGAGACAATCTTCGCTACGATTATTCGATCAATGTTATAATATTTTATGAGTATTTTTTTTTTTTTAACTAAGACCTGTGTATGAAATTGTTTTGGGATTTCGACATTTATTATATAGTCGGTATATTAAGGTCATTATGTTGGTCAAAACATCAGCAAAGAAAAATTTCTAAATATTATAGTCTCTGCTTAATTTTATTATAAAAGACAGTTTTTCCACCACAGAATCTGAATTAGACAAACGATGTTCCTAAAGTTATGATACGCTCCACAAGTATTCAGCAATAAAATAATAAAAAAAAGAATTACAATATATGAATAAAGTTTTATTCAAAAGCCCAGTCAGTAGCGACAGTGATGACCACTTGTGAATAGCAAGTGATGTAAACGGAGATGTGAGTTTAGTGTATTTGAAAATAGCCCAGAACTCTAAATCGTTGAGCCGAATTCATATTCCGGTTCAGTTATTTTATATTCGCTTAAACGATAATGACCTTCGGAAAGGTAATAATCTAAATGTTTTTTCACCAACGAAAGGGTTAACTTTTTCAAAATTCTATCAGCAAATAATTATTATCTTCCTAAAATTCTTACAATCTAAATTTACTGTTTACATTTACATAATCTATAAAACATTAATCAGCTATAAGAAAAACCAATCCATGTTTTTCTACACGAAATGTTCTATAACATTTAATCTCTTCTGCGACATCTATATTAGATCCCACGTTGTGTTTATTGAGGATCTACTGATAAAATATAAAATACATTGCATTTATTATGTCCCAAATCTAAAATTATCTTTAAAATATTCTTATGTTGAGAAAACGAAAAGCAAAGAATAAAATTTAGATATTTTTCTTTGCTTATTTTTTGCCAAATATAAATTAGTTTGATATACCGACTAAACAATAGTGGACTAAAAGCAAAATTTTTTACACCGTTCTTAATTAAACAACCTGTGTAGCATTGACTGAATAATGATAGCCAAGATTTTCTCTTATCAATCTTAATGTGTGTCGCAAAATATTTTCTGAAACATAGAATTGTCTCTTAACACAGAATTGTGTAAGCCTCCGTGGCCCAATGGATAAGGTACCGGCCTCCTAAGCCGGGGATTGCGGGTTCGAGTCCCGTCGGAGGTGCATTTGTCTTTTGGTCAAAATTTAATATATTTCGTCTTATGTTAGACTTCAGGGATATTTTCCATTTGTCAAAATCTCGCTGAAACAATGCGAAAGAAATTTACAACTCGGACTGAAATTACCGTCGATATCATGTCAACGTTAATAAGCAAATCTATATCTGAGACAGAATTTTACATGTCTTCTCCAATAGAAAGGAAATACGTAAAAATCTCCCTCGATCGATATTGTCAAATACTGAATGTTAAGAAGGATGATTTTTTTTTTTTGAAAATACAATTATACCGTAAAAATAATATTGTTAGCAATGAAGAATATTTGAAATTCTTGTGATTTCCATTTTTATTAAAATCCATGTCAACTTAATTAAAATATATAATATATCTCGATATTATTTTGTGTAAATTCAATGCAGACCAAAATAATTCAAGATATAAACAGAGGCATATTTTGGTATAAAATATACAAAATACTTAAAAGGATTATTAATATTTTGCAAAAATTTTTTCTCATAGATTTTCCCCGAGGCAAGCGATTGCGTCAAATGTACACAATGAACGTACATTAAACTGTAAATCAATGCACCTCTGACAAGACTCGAACCGAAATCCCTAATGAATAGGACGGTAAATTACATTTCGTACCGGTGAATAAAACTGCTATCTGCATTAAGAGGCAATTCTACGTTTCTGAAAGAATTTTGTGACAACCCCCAAGATTGATGACTAGAGACAATCCTCGCTACGATTATTCGGTCAATGTTACATTGTTTTTTGATTTTTTTTTTAAATTAAGACCTGTGTATGAAATTGTATTTAGATTTCGACATTTATTTTATAGTCGGTATATTAAGGCCTTTTATTTTGGGCAAAACATCAGCAAATAAAAATGTCTATTATACTCTCTGCTTAATTTTATTATAAGACAGTGTTTCGACCACCGAATCTGAATTAGACAAATGATGTTCCTTAATTTATGATACGCTGCACAAGTAATCAGCAATAAATTAATAGAAAACAAAGAATTACAATATATGAATAAAATTTTATTTTAAACCCAGTCAGTAGCGAGAGTGATGACCTCTTGGAAATAGCAAGTCGTGTAAACGTGAGGTTAGTGTAATTGAAAATGGCTCAGAACTCTACATCGTTGAGCCGAATTCATATTCCGGTTCAGTTATTTTATATTCACTTAAACGAAAATGACCTTCGGAAAGGTAATATTCTAACTGTTTTCCCACCAAGGTAAGGGTTATTTTTTTTAAACTTGTATCAGCAAAAAATTATTATCTCCCTAAAATTCTTACAATCTAAAATTACTGTCTACATTTACATAATCTGTAAAACATTAATGTTGTAGATTAAACGAAAATTTTTTCTTTTCCCGTATGAGAAACGAATGCCTCGTCGCCAAATGTGTTGTAAAGTAGTTTTCACAGTGGAGGCTTGTATTTCACTAAGTCGGTCCTAAATTAGGTTCGACGTACAAAACGTTAGGAACTTGAAATAATAGTTAATGACGCAGCAATCCTTGATACCTTAATGTCCGACATCGACTGACACACCAACTCCACTGAGCTTCACTGGCGACTGCTATTACTACTACTACTACTACTACTTATTATGTGTGGGAGAGTCTATTAATAATAGAATAGGTACGTTCCGGTATAACAATTAATCAGCTGTAAGAAAAACCAATCCATATTTTTCTACACGAAATGTTCAATAATATTTAATCTCTTCTGCGACATCTATATTAGATCCCACGTTGTGTTTATTGAAGATCAACTGCTAAAATATAAAATACTTAGCATTTATTATGTCCCAAAACTAAAATTATCTTTAAGATAATCTTCTGCAGTATGTTGAGAAAACAAAAAGCAAAGAATTTGAAATCGTAAATAATGTTTGTTCTTTGTAGTGTTGATTTTGCAGGTGAGTTGTTGTTTTTTAGGATAAAGTTAGTTGTTCTAAATTTTGTGTAGTAGGTAATTAATTTTCTTATTCGGATCAACTGGAGTATTGTATTTCTTTATAATATTTCTAAGTGAAGATTCATCTTGTTTATAGTTGACGTGCATTTAGCTTTTGCAGAAAATAATGTAATTTTTGTCTGTGTGTTCATTATCCTTATTATTTACTTTGGAAAGAAATAATCTAATCTTGTGGTCGATGAGGTAGTTAAGAAAACCTTTCTTAACTAGTGTCTGTTTTTCATTGTTGAATTCTTTAAGGAAAAGTAAACGAGAAGATTAATAGTAAAGGTACATATATTTATTAGAGCTATAAATGGGAGAAAATTGTGGAGAGACATGATCACCCACGTCCTAAAGTAAGACAACATATCGAAGAAACTTTCTAAAACACGGAGGTACGCATCCGGCTTGAACCAGTTTGATCGAGTTTTTCCCTTTCATAATGGTTTGGTTGAAGTAGATAGGAAATGCTTTGGCTTTCGTACATCCTGTTCATAAAAGATTTCATTATTGAAGGAGATTTATGAGTGGAAGGGAGTAATAATAATAAAGGGAAGTGAGATATTTCTTCTCTTTCAATGAAGGATGGGATCTTGCAGATCTAGACGAGGTCAAAGAGAGGCTTGTCTTACTTACACACTGTTAATCTCAGAGAAGGATATTAAACCAAAACGGGGTTGATAAACGATAAATAAAATGCAATAACGAAAGATAATTTACAAGAGCTCCACCGATGAATTATTTTTAAATGCCATCAAACGAAAATACATAAATCAAATAAAAAGGTAAAGAAAACGACTTTTGAATAAATATATATCACAGTTTTGATTTTTGTTTTTTTTTTGTTTTTTTTTTTTTTTTTGCTGCTAAGGAAGACATTTTGTATACATTTAAATTAATAAATGCAATTTTAATGAGAGAATCAGCAATGTTATTGGTTCTAATCTGGCGCCTCAGCTTCAGTCACTTTCTCATGGTCGTAAGGCTGCTTCTTTATGTCTTTTCAATAATTACGTTCATGGTAATTCTTTGGATGAGGTCTTCGCTGTAGTATCTAGACATTTTTAATTTAAACTCAGTATTAGATTGGCGTCGAGATCTCATCAATTTACAGTTGAGATGTCTAGATGTAACCGTAAATTCTATGCTAACAGTTTCTTTTCTCGCACTTTTAACTTGTGGAACTCCTATCCGGCTCCATGGTGTTCAGCCAACTTTAATCTGCAAAAATTTAAAAACAATATCAATCGCTATCTACTGTCCTCCTGATTACTCTTTTCTCTTCCCGCTCATTATAAATGTTTTCTTTCCTTATTCTTCTCCAGCCTGTCACCCCCGCCCCCGTGTGTCTTAGTGGCTATACTGCCTTGCTTGGGAAGATACCAATTTAAAAAGGCATATTTCAAGGCTAATATTTCTAAATAAGATTTGATCAAATATCTCCAGGATTATTATTTAAAACACTTTATTTTGTATGACGCACTAAGTGCTTCACTAAGTGTTGTAGCATAACTATGGCCGATAATGAGTATGTTCCCATTCACATAAATACAATAGTAAATACTGTATGTTGGTCTGCAGTTGGAGATACGTGTTCAGCTGGGCTGGCATCCTCAGACGGTGCTATGCCGAAGGGCAGAGTCTCGTTTCGGGAAATACCTATCCGACCCCGTTTTATACGGGGGTCTACG
Organism: Acanthosepion pharaonis; assembly: GCA_903632075.3. Taxonomy (NCBI): domain Eukaryota; kingdom Metazoa; phylum Mollusca; class Cephalopoda; order Sepiida; family Sepiidae; genus Acanthosepion; species Acanthosepion pharaonis. The sequence continues at coordinate 471,868 of CAHIKZ030000044.1, read as the reverse complement.
GGGAATTTTGGTCTGAGCCCACGGACTCGAATACCCCACATTAAATTCGGCTTTGTGCCACATCTGACCACGTGGGGCTGTTCGTAGATATCCTGCAGTGCTGGTCAAACTCCCTGCCTCCGGGCAGAGAGGATCCCCAGACGAGACAGTAGATGGGCAGAGTCTCGTCTCGGGAAACAGTTACCAGAACCCGTTTTTTATAGAGGGTCTACGGGAAATTTTTGGCTGAACATACGTGCTCGAATACCCCACATTAAATTCTGCATTGTGCCACATCTGACCGCGTAGGGCAGTTGGTAGATATCATGTAGTTATTCATTGTGGAATTCACTTGAGTCACTTCTAGCAGTTGACTAATTCTTCTACGTGCCGCTGGCGAATCTTATATGTGTTGTTCTTGTCCTAAGTATTATCGTTCGTTACCAACCTTCGTGTGATTATTCTGTTCAGTAACTTTACCTAAGTTGCAAAACTAAGCATATGGAGTATTGCTGCCATATATGGTCTGGTGCCCTTTCTGTTTGCCTCGAGGTTCTTGATAAGATCCAGAGGCGGATATCTCACACAGACGCGCCGTCGCCTCTCTTACAAATACTTTCATGGTAATTGCTCCGAGGAGCTGCATTCGCTGGTTCCCAGACTTCATGAGTTCAAGCGCCCTACGAAGCTGGCATCCCGCTCTCACCCTTTCACTGTCGAAACTTCTAAATGTAGCTGTCTCTTTTACTCCAATAGCTTCATGTCTCGCACCTCTCGCCTGTGGAACTCCCTTCCCTATTCCAGTTTCCCTGAGAGCTATAATCTCCAACTATTCAAATGTAATGTCAATCGACATCTCCAGTTGCCTTGATCTATCCACTATCCTTCTCCTCATCCTTTCTTCTATCACTCCTATCTGATCTTGCTCCAAATCTTCTGTAACCCCTTGCGTCCTAGTGGTTTCCCGCCTTGCTTGGGGTGAAACGCTTAAAAAAAAGATTAAATGTAAGACAGGGCTTAAAATAGGAGATAACCAGTGCGAATCGATCTCATTAGTTAATCGTAATTGATCTATCGAGGTGGTGCCCAAATCTTTTTCTCTGGAACGCATTTTTGGAATGAAAATTTACTTGCGCTTCATCAAAGGGAAGTCCCGGTGAAAAGGCAGAAGCATTCCTACCACAAAGAAGTTCCGGAGAGAAGGTTAAAGGGAGATAACCGCGGATTCGAAATCAGAACAATATCATTGATAACTCTCTCCTCCAATTTGCGGATCCTAGTTTTTATATTCTTAATACTTGATATAATGCAAAAATATCACAATGTTAAAATCGATAAATAATTATTTATAATTATTTATACTGTGACTTGTGCATACAATTACAAGTAATCCATAATAATATGTTCAATTTTGAAATCATATATTATTTTGACATATGTTTTTTTTAAAACTGTTTCTTTGATTGCCTTTCAATCATTCCGCCTCACCGGATATCCTCTTCCGTCACACCGTTTCTAGCTAGACAAGCTTGTTAAAGATTACACCACATCGATGTGCCCAATGCACTTATTAAAAATATATAGATTTACTAAACATAGCTTAGATGTAACGCAAAGCCGAATGTACGGAGCACCCAGTGAGGATCGAACTCACTGCTGACGTACCCAATGCACTTATTAGTAATAGCGATTTGTCAAAAAGCTAAAAGTAGGGAACTTTCAGTTGTAATTGATGTAGTGGGACCAGAGTACTAACTGTTGCACCAATTCAATTTTCCCAATTCACTTATTACTAATACAGTGTAACCCGGATATAAGAGACCTGGATATAAGAGAAACCCGGATATAAGAGAGATTTTCTCTGGTCCCAAATTAGAGCCTGAGTTAATGTATATAAAATAGAACAAACCCGGATATAAGAGAAACCCGGATATAAGAGACTTCTCAGTTCCCGACAACTGTCACTGTATTTTATTACTAGTTTTATTACAACTCATTAACGTTGCTTTTTATCACAAGTCTGTGAGTCGACACAGTCTTTATTATTTTATTTTTATACAAAATAAAAATTATCAATACTATTCTACTTGTTTTCATGGATGCCCATCAGAATTAGAGTACATTATATTCGCGATCCCCGAACCGGCTGGATTCCGCTTTCTTTTCTTTTCTTTTTTTTTTTTTTTTTTTTTACAATGATGTTCACACTGTACAAGGCCCAAGAGATTAGAGAGTAAGAGGCACAGTTTATGCGGATATGTGAGGAAGATAACAGTTAGCCTAAGATATATACAGTTTAACCCTTTGAGCCTTGCGTTCCTGAACAATTTTGACCCTTTTGCCTGACCTCCTGAATCAAAATACTAAATAACTGGTATGTAATATTTCACGGTAGATATAAAAATAGTTACAAGTGTTAACCCCTCACCCGTTCTTCCGGTGGCTGGGTATTAAGCTGTTTTTCTCTACCACTCATAAAGCGGTAGTCAGGGCTCAAAAGGTTAAGGTTTTGATACAGATTCCTTGCTTTAATAGTAAAATTATCCAATAAATGAGCGTATATTTTCTGATTAGATGACATCATATTTTTAGGACTGAATAGATTAAATCAGTCTTTTTTTTCCCTTCTATTTGTGTCTATCAGCATTTACTTGATTGATTTCTGATATATCAAACTTTCAATCAATTCTCCCGAAGCAAGGCGTTAATGCCACTTAGGTGCAAGGTGTTACTGGGTGTGAAAGAGAATGAAAAGTCTTTAGAAGGGACAGGAACCCTCTACTCCTGTTCTGAAGACCAAGCCTATCTACTCCTATTAACTCTTTGAGCCATGCGTTCCTGAACAATTTTAACCCTTCTGCCTGAGCTACTGATTCAAAATTCGCAAATAATTGGTATGTAATGTTTCACGGTAGATATAAAAATAGTTACAAGTGTTTACCCCCGTTCAACCGGTAGCTGAGCAGTAAGTCATTTTCTTTACCACTGTTCAACTGGTGGCTGGGCATGACGTCATTTTTCTCTACCAGTGGTAAAGCGGTAATGGGACACTCAGTGAGAATCAAACTCACTATTCAGTAGTAATTGCTCTAGCGAAAGAAGCTTACTAACCATTACGTCACGTCCAGGATTCCATACATTCGTTGTTATGGTTGCCAATCGTGTACGAGCAAGTTGAATAAACTCAAATAATTATCAAAATCAAATGTTAACTTGAAAATTCGACGTTTATTTACATTACTTATGAAAATGTTTTTTAAGTGAAATGAAAGTGTTATTAAAGTGTTATGAAAGTGTTAGTGTCATGAGTTTTATTAAAATGCTATGAAAGTGTTATTAAATTGTTATTAGTATTATGGAAGTGTTATTAAAGTGTTATGAAAGTATTATGAAAGTGTTAGCTTTATGAATTTTATTAAAATGTTATGAAAGTGTTATAAAAGTGTTATTAGTATTATGAAAGTGTTATTAAAATTGTTATGAAAGTGTTAGCGTTATGAATTTTATTAAAATGTTATGAAAGTGTTATGAAGGTGTTATTAGTATTATGAAAGTGTTATTAAAATTGTTATGAAAGCGTCATTAGTGTTATTAAAGTGTTACGAAAGTGTTAGCGTTATGAATTTTATTAAAATGTTATGAAAGTGTTATGAAGGTGTTATTAGTATTATGAAAGTGTTATTAAAATTGTTGTAGAAAGCGTCATTAGTGTTATTAAAGTGTTACGAAAGTGTTAGCGTTATGAATTTTATTAAAATGTTATGAAAAAGTGTTATTAGAAAAAGTGTTATTAAAATTGTATTATTAGTGTTAAAAATGTTATTTAAAATTTTATTAAAATGTTATGAAAGTGTTATGAAAGCGTCATTAGTGTTATTAAAATTGTTACGAAAATTGTTTATTAAAATGTTATGTTAATTTTATTAAAATGTTATGAAAGTGTTATGAAAGTGTTATTAGTATTATGAAAGTGTTATTAAAATTGTTATGAAAGCGTCATTAGTGTTATTAAAATGTTATGAAAGTGTTAGTGTTATGAATTTTATTAAAAAAGTGTTATTAAAATTGTTGTTAATTTGTTTATTAAAATTGTTATGTTAGCGTTATGAATTTTATTAAAATGTTATGAAAGTGTTATGAAGGTGTTATTAGTATTATGAAAGTGTTATTAAAATTGTTATGAAAGCGTCATTAGTGTTATTAAAGTGTTACGAAAGTGTTAGCGTTATGAATTTTATTAAAATGTTATGAAAGTGTTATAAAAGTGTTATTAGTATTATGAAAGTGTTATTAAAATTGTTATGAAAGTGTTAGCGTTATGAATTTTATTAAAATGTTATGAAAGTGTTATGAAGGTGTTATTAGTATTATGAAAGTGTTATTAAAATTGTTATGAAAGCGTCGTTAGTGTTATTAAAAATGTTACGAAAGTGTTATTAAATGTTATGTGTTATGAATTTTATTAAAATGTTATTAAAGTTGTTATAAAAGTGTTATTAGTATTATGAAAGTGTTATTAAAATTAAAATGTTATTGTTATTGAAAGTGTTAGCGTTATGAATTTTATTAAAATTGTTAAGCGTTATGAATTTTATTAAAATGTTATGAAAGTGTTATGTAGGTGTTATTAGTATTATGAAAGTGTTATTAAAATTGTTATGAAAGCGTCATTAGTGTTATTAAAGTGTTACGAAAGTGTTAGCGTTATGAATTTTATTAAAATGTTATTAAAAGTGTTATGAAAGTGTTATTAGTATTATGAAAGTGTTATTAAAATTGTTATGAAAGTGTTAGCGTTATAGATTTTATTAAAATGTTATGAAAGTGTTATGAAGGTGTTATTAGTATTTATAGAAAGTGTTATTAAAATTGTTGTGAAAGCGTCGTTAGTGTTATTAAAGTGTTACGAAAGTGTTGGCGTTATGAATTTTATTAAAATGTTATGAAAGTGTTATAAAAGTTATAAAGGTGTTATTAGTATTATGAAAGTGTTATTAAAATTGTTATGGAAGTGTTAGCGTTATGAATTTTATTAAAAAATGTTATGAAAGTGTTATGAAGGTGTTGGCGTTATTAATTTTATTAAATATTAAAGTTATTAGTGTTATTAAAATTGTTATGAAAGCGTCATTAGTGTTATTAAAGTGTTACGAAAGTGTTAGCGTTATGAATTTTATTAAAAATTAGTGTTATGAAAGTGTTATTAGTTTTTTAGTGTTATGAAAGTGTTATTAGTATTATGAAAGTGTTATTAAAATTGTTATGAAAGTGTTATTATGAATTTTATGAATTTTATTAAAATTAGTTATATTAAAATTTTATGAAAGGTGTTAGCGTTAGTTTTATTAAAATGTTATGAAAGTGTTATTAAAATTGAAAGTTTATAAAATTGTTGTAAGCGTCATTAGTGTTATTAAAGTGTTTACGAAAATGTTAGCGTTATGAATTTTATTAAAATGTTAAAATGTTATGAAAGTGTTATTAGTAAAAGTGTTATTAAAATTGTTATTAAAGTCTTATTATGTTAAAGTGTTGCGAAAATTTAAAATTTTATTAAATGTTATGAAAGTGTTATTGGTGTTATTAAAGTGTTATTAAAAAATGTTAAAATGTTATGAATTTTATTAAAATGTTATGAAAGTGTTATAAAAAGTGTTATTAGTATTATGAAAGTGTTATTAAAATTGTTATATGAAAGTGTTAGCGTTATGAATTTTATTAAAATGTTATGAAAGTGTTATGAAGGTGTTATTAGTATTATGAAAGTGTTATTAAATTGTTATGAAAGCGTCATTAGTGTTATTAAAAATGTTACGAAAGTGTTAGCGTTATAATTTTATTAAAATGTTATGAAAGTGTTATGAAAGTGTTATTAGTATTATGAAGTTTATTAAAATTGTTATGAAAGCGTCATTAGTGTTATTAAAGTGTTACGAAAATGTTAGCGTTATGAATTTTATTAAAATGTTATGAAAGTGTTATAAAAAGTGTTATTAGTATTATTTTATTATTAAAATTGTTATGAAAGTGTTAATGAGTTATGAAAGTGTTATGATTTATTAGTATTATGAAAGTGTTATTAAAATTGTTATGAAAGCGTCATTGGTGTTATTAAAGTGTTACGAAAGTGTTAGCGTTATGAATTTTATTAAAATGTTGTAAGTGTTATGAAAGTGTTATTAGTATTATGAAAGTATTAAAATTGTTATGAAAAGCGTTATGAATTTTATTAAAATTTATGAAAGTGTTATGAAATGGTGTTATTAAAGTATTATATTGAAAGTGTTTTTAAAATTGTTGTAGAAAGCGTCATTAGTGTTATTAAAATTGTTACGAAAGTGTTAGCGTTATGAATTTTATTAAATGAAAGTGTTATGAAGAAGTGTTATTAGTATTATGAAAGTGTTATTAAAATTGTTATGAAAGCGTCATTTTAGTATTATTAAAAGTGTTACGAAAATGTTATTAGCGTTATGAATTTTATTAAATGTCATGAAAGTGTTATGAAGGTGTTATTAGTATTATGAAAGTGTTATTAAAATTGTATGAGAAAGTGTTATTAAAATTGTTATGAATTTTATTAAAATGTTATGAAAGTGTTATGAAGGTGTTATTAGTATTTATGAAAGTGTTATTAAAATTGTTGAAAGCGTCATTAGTGTTTAGTAAAGTGTTGCAAAAGTGTTGGCGTTATGAATTTTTATTAAAATGTTATGAAAGTGTTATGAAAGTGTTATTAGTATTATGAAAGTGTTATTAAAATTAAAAGTGTTACGTCATTGGTGTTGTGAAAGTGTTAGCGTTATGAATTTTATTAAAATGTTAAAAGTGTTATGAAGGTGTTAAATTATGAAAGTGTTATTAAAATTGTTATGAAAGCGTCATTAGTGTTATTAAAAGTGTTACGAAAGTGTTAGCGTTATGAATTTTATTAAAATGTTATGAAAGTGTTATGAAAGTGTTATTAGTATTATGAAGTTTATTAAAATTGTTATGAAAGCGTCATTTATGAAAGTGTTATGAAGGTGTTATTAGTATTATGAAAGTATTATTAAAATTGTTGTAAGCGTCATTAGTGTTATTAAAAGTGTTACGAAAATGTTAGCGTTATGAATTTTATTAAAATGTTATGAAAAGTGTTATTAGTAAAGTGTTATTAAAATTGTTATGATTAAGTGTTATTAATTAAAATGTTATGAAAGTGTTATTAAATTTTTATTAAAATGTTATGAAAGTGTCATGAAGGTGTTATTAGTATTATGAAAGTGTTATTAAATTGTTATGAAAGCGTCATTAGTGTTATTAAAGTGTTACGAAAGTGTTAGCGTTATGTTTTATTAAAATGTTATGAAAGTGTTATAAAAGTGTTATTAGTATTATGAAAGTGTTATTAAAATTGTTATATGAAAGTGTTAGCGTTATGAATTTTATTAAAATGTTATGAAAGTGTTATGAAGGTGTTATTAGTATTATGAAAGTGTTATAAAAATTGTTATGAAAGCGTCATTAGTGTTATTAAAGTGTTACGAAAGTGTTAGCGTTATGAATTTTATTAAATGTTATGAAAGTGTTATGAAAGTGTTATTGAAAAGTGTTATTAAATTATGAAAGTGTTATTAAAATTGTTATGAAAGTGTTAGCGTTATGAATTTTATTAAAATGTTATGAAAGTGTTATGAAGGTGTTATTAGTATTATGAAAGTGTTATTAAAATTGTTATGAAAGTCGTATAAGTGTTATTAATTATGAAGTGTTAGCGTCATTAAAAATGTATTTGTTGAAAGTGTTATAAAAGTGTTATTATGTTATTAAAGTGTTATGATTTTTATTAAAATGTTATTAAAGTTTTATTAAAATGTTATTATTAGTTTATTATGAAAGTGTTATTAAAATTGTTATGAAAGCGTCATTAGTGTTATTAAAGTGTTACGAAAGTGTTAGCGTTATGAATTTTATTAAAATGTTATGAAAGTGTTATAAAAGTGTTATTAGAATGAAAGTTTATTAAAATTGTTATGAAAGTGTTGGCGTTATGAATTTTTTTAAAATGTTATGAAAGTGTTATGAAGGTGTTATTAGTATTATGAAATTAAAATTGTTGTAAGCGTCATTAGTGTTATTAAAATTAGCGTTATGAATTTTATTAAAATGTTATGAAAGTGTTATGAAAGTGTTATTAGTATTATGAAAGTGTTATTAAAATTGTTATGAAAGCGTCATTAGTGTTATTAAAGTGTTACGAAAATGTTATGAAAGTTATAAAAAGATTAGTTTTGAAAGTGTTAAAATTATGAAAGTGTTATTATGAATGAAAAGGTGTTATTAGTATTATGAAAGTGTTATTAAAATTGTTAGTGTTATTAAAGTGTTATTATGAATTTTATTAAAATGTTATGAAAGTGTTATGAAGGTGTTATTAATTATTGTTATTAAAATTTGAAAGCGTCATTAGTGTTATTAAAGTGTTACGAAAGAAAGTGTTATTAAAAATTGTTATGAATTTTATTAAAATGTTATGAAAGTGTTATGAAAGTGTTATTAGTTATTATGAAAGTGTTATTAAAATTGTTATGAAAGCGTCATTAGTGTTATTAAAGTGTTATTTTAGTGTTAGCGTTATGAATTTTATTAAAATGTTATGAAAGTGTTATAAAAGTGTTATTATTATGATTAGGTGTTATTAAAATTAAAATGTTATTGTTGGCGTTATGAATTTTAAAGTGTTTTAAAATGTTATGAAAGCGTTATGAAGGTATTTTATTAAATTGTTATTAAAAAAGTTTATTAATTGTTGTGAAGCGTCATTAGTGTTATTAAAGTGTTACGAAAGTGTTAGCGTTATGAATTTTATTAAAATGTTATGTTTATGAAGGTGTTATTAGTATTATGAAAGTGTTATTAAAATTGTTATGAAAGTCATTAGTGTTAGCGTTATGTTAGCGTTATTTTATTAAAATGTTATGATTTTATAAAAGTATTAGTATTATGAAAGTGAATTTTATTAAAATGTTATGTTATTAAAATTGTTATTAAATTGAAAGCGTCATTAGTGTTATTAAAACGAAAATGTTAGCGTTATAGTTTTATTAAAATGTTAAAAAAGTGTTATGAAATTAAAATTATGAAAGTGTTATTAAAATTGTTATTGTTAGCGTTATGAATTTTATTAAAATGTTATGAAAGTGTTATGAAGGTGTTATTAGTATTATGAAATTAAAATGTGTTATTAAATTGTTTGTTATTATGAAAGCGTCATTAGTCTTATTAAAGTGTTACGAAAGTGTTAGCGTTATGAATTTTATTAAAATGTTATGAAAGTGTTATGAAAGTGTTATTAATTAAAATGTTATGAAAGTGTTATTAAAAAGTGTTTGCATTGTTTATGAAAAAATTGTATGTAAGCGTCATTGGTCTTAGTGTTATTAATGTGTTATGAAGTGTTAGAAAGTGTTATTAAAATTGAATTTTTATTAAAATGTTATGAAAGTGTTATAAAAGATTAGTTTTATGAAAATGTTATTAAAATTGTTATTGTTATTAAAAGTTATTAAAATTGTTGTAAGTTTGGCGTTATGAATTTTATTAAAATGTTATGAAAAGTTTATGAAGGTGTTATTAGTAATGAAAGTGTTATTAAAATTGTTATGAAAGCGTCATTAGTGTTATTAAAGTGTTACGAAAGTGTTAGCGTTATGAATTTTATTAAATGTTATGAAGTGTTATGAAAGTGTTATTGGTATTATGAAAGTGTTATTAAAATTGTATTGTTAGCGTTATGAATTTTTTAAAATGTTATTAAAATTGTATTATGAAAGCGTCATTAGTGTTATTAAAGTGTTACGAAAGTGTTAGCGTTATGAATTTTATTAAAATGTTATGTTTATGAAAGAATTGTTATTAGTATTATGAAAGTGTTATTAAAATTGTTTATAAAAGTTATTAGTTTATAGCGTTTATTAAAATTTTATTAAAATTTTATTAAAATGTTATGAAAGTGTTATGAAGGTGTTATTAGTATTATGAAAATGTTATTAAAATTGTTATGAAAGCGTCATTAGTGTTATTAAAGTGTTAGTGTTAGCGTTATGAATTTTATTAAAATGTTATGAAAGTGTTATTAAAAAGTGTTATTAAAATATCATTATGAAAGTGTTACGAAAGTGTTATTAAAATTAAAATGTTATTAATTATTATTATGAAAGTGTTATTAAAATTTGTGAATGTGTTATGAATTTTTATTAAAATGTTGTGTTATTAGTATTATGAAAGTGTTATTAAAATTGTTATGAAAGCGTCATTAGTGTTATTAAAGTGTTACGAAAGTGTTAGCGTTATGAATTTTATTAAAATGTTATGAAAGTGTTATGAAGGTGTTATTAGTATTGAAAGTGTTATTAAAATTGTTATAAAAGCGTCATTAGTTTATTAAAGTGTTGCGAAGCGTTTTATTAAAATTAGTGTTATGAAGGTGTTAAAGTATTATGAAAGTGTTATTAAAATTGTTATGAATTTTATTAAAATGTTATGAAAATATGTTATGAAGGTGTTATTAGTATTATGAAAGTGTTATTAAAATTGTTATGAAAATTAGTGTTATTAAAAGTGTTACGAAAGTGTTAGCGTTATGAATTTTATTAAAATGTTATGAAAGTGTTATGAAGGTGTTATTAGTATTATGGTTATTAAAATTGTTATGAAAGCGTCATTAGTGTTATTAAAAAAGTGTTACGAAAGTGTTAGCGTTATGAATTTTATTAAAATGTTATGAAAGTGTTATGAAGGTGTTATTAGTATTATGAAATTGTTATTAAAATTGTTGTTATTAAAGTTATGTCATTATTAGTGTTTATTAAAGTGTTATGAAAATGTTAGCGTTATGAATTTTTAAAATTAAAATGTTATGAAAGTGTTATGAAGGTTATTAAAATTATTTAGTATTATGAAAGTGTTATTAAAATTGTTATGAAAGTGTTAGCGTTATGAATTTTTTAAAATTGTTGTAGAAAGTGTTGGCGTTAAATTTTATTAAAATGTTATGAAAGTGTTATGAAGGTGTTATTAGTATTATTAAAATGTTATTAAAATTGTTAATTAGTGTTATTAAATTATTTTACGAAAGTGTTAGCGTTATGAATTTTTATTAAAATGTTATGAAAGTGTTATGAAGGTGTTATTAGTATTATGAAAGTGTTATTAAAATTGTTGTAAGCGTCATTAGTGTTATTAAAGTGTTACGAAAGTGTTAGCGTTATGAATTTTATTAAAATGTTATGAAAGTGTTATAAAAGTGTTATTAGTATTAGAAAGTGTTATTAAAATTGTTGTAAAGTCATTAGTGTTATTAAAGCGTTATGAATTTTATTAAAATGTTATGAAAGTGTTATGAAGGTGTTATTAGTATTATGAAAGTGTTATTAAAATTGTTATGAAAGCGTCATTAGTGTTATTAAAAATGTTACGAAAGTGTTAGCGTTATGAATTTTATTAAAATGTTATGAAAGTGTTATGAAGGTGTTATTAAAATTGTTATTATGAAAATGTTATTAAAATTGTTATGAATAAAGTGTTAGCGTTATGAATTTTATTAAAATGTTATGAAAGTGTTATAAAAAGTGTTATTAGTATTATGAAAGTGTTATTAAAATTGTTATGAAAGCGTCATTAGTGTTATTAAAGTTGTTACGAAAATGTTAGCGTTATGAATTTTATTAAAATGTTATGAAAGTGTTATGAAGGTGTTATTAGTATTATGAAAGTGTTATTAAAATTGTTATGAAAGTGTTAGCGTTATGAATTTTATTAAAATGTTAAAAGTGTTATGAAGGTGTTATTAGTATTATGAAAGTGTTATTAAAATTGTTATGAAAGCGTCATTAGTGTTATTAAGTGTTACGAAAGTGTTAGCGTTATGAATTTTATTAAAATGTTATGAAAGTGTTATGAAAGTGTTATTAGTATTATGAAAGTGTTATTAAAATTGTTATGAAAGCGTCATTAGTGTTATTAAAGTGTTACGAAAATGTTATTATGAATTTTATTAAAATGTTATGAAAGTGTTAGCGTTATGAATTTTATTAAAATGTTATGAAATTGTTATAAAAGTGTTATTAGTATTATTTATTAAAATTGTTATGAAAGTGTTAGCGTTATAGATTTTATTAAAATGTTATGAAAGTGTTATGAAGGTGTTATTAGTATTATGAAAGTGTTATTAAAATTGTTATGAAAGCGTCATTAGTGTTATTAAAGTGTTAAAAGTGTTAGCGTTATGAATTTTATTAAAATGTTATGAAAGTGTTATGAAGGTGTTATTAGTATTATGAAAGTGTTATTAAAATTGTTATGAAAGTGTTGGCGTTATTAATTTTATTAAAATGTTATGAAAGTGTTATGAAGGTGTTATTAGTATTATGAAAGTGTTATTAAAATTGTTATGAAAGCGTCATTAGTGTTATTAAAAAAGTGTTAAAAGTGTTAGCGTTATGAATTTTATTAAAATGTTATGAAAGTGTTATAAAAGTGTTATTAGTATTATGAAAGTGTTATTAAAGTGTTATAAAAAGTGTTATTATTAATTATTAAAGTTTATTAAAATGTTATGAAAGTGTTATGAAGGTGTTATTAGTATTAAATTGTTACGAAAGTGTTATTAAAATTGTTAAAATGTATGAAAGTGTCATTAGTGTTATTAAAAAGTGTTATGAAAATTAAAAGTGGCGTTATGAATTTTATTAAAATGTTATGAAAGTGTTATGAAGGTGTTATTAGTATTTATGAAAGTGTTATTAAAATTGTTATGAAAGCGTCATTAGTGTTATTAAAGTGTTACGAAAGTGTTAGCGTTATGAATTTTATTAAAATGTTATGAAAGTGTTATGAAGGTGTTATTAGTATTATGAAAGTGTTATTAAAATTGTTATGAAAGCGTCATTAGTGTTATTAAAGTGTTACGAAAGTGTTAGCGTTATGAATTTTATTAAAATGTTAAAAGTGTTATGAAATTAGTATGTTATTAAAATTGAAAGTGTTATTAAAGTATTATGAAAGTGTTATTAAAATTGTTATGAAAGCGTCATTAGTGTTATTAAAGTGTTACGAAAGTGTTAGCGTTATGAATTTTATTAAAATGTTATGAAAGTGTTATGAAAGTGTTATTAGTATTATGAAAGTGTTATTAAAATTGTTATGAAAGTGTTAGCGTTATGAATTTTATTAAAATGTTATGAAAGTGTTATGAAGGTGTTATTAGTATTATGAAAGTGTTATTAAAATTGTTATGAAAGCGTCATTAGTGTTATTAAAGTGTTACGAAAGTGTTAGCGTTATGAATTTTATTAAAATGTTATGAAAGTGTTATGAAGGTGTTATTAGTATTATGAAAGTGTTATTAAAATTGTTATGAAAGCGTCATTAGTGTTATTAAAGTGTTACGAAAGTGTTAGCGTTATGAATTTTATTAAAATGTTATGAAAGTGTTATGAAAGTGTTATTAGTATTATGAAAGTGTTATTAAAATTGTTATGAAAGCGTCATTAATGTTATTAAAGTGTTACGAAAATGTTAGCGTTATGAATTTTATTAAAATGTTATGAAAGTGTTATGAAGGTGTTATTAGTATTATGAAAGTGTTATTAAAATTGTTATGAAAGTGTTAGCGTTATGAATTTTATTAAAATGTTATGAAAGTGTTATGAAGGTGTTATTAGTATTATGAAAGTGTTATTAAAATTGTTATGAAAGCGTCATTAGTGTTATTAAAGTGTTACGAAAGTGTTAGCGTTATGAATTTTATTAAAATGTTATGAAAGTGTTATGAAAGTGTTATTAGTATTATGAAAGTGTTATTAAAATTGTTATGAAAGCGTCATTAGTGTTATTAAAGTGTTATGAAAGTGTTAGCCTTATGAATTTTATTAAAATGTTATGAAAGTGTTATGAAAGTGTTATTAGTGTTATGAAAGTGTTATAAGCACCGAGTGTTCTTATAACTTTTACGATTGTACTCTACAAATATAACATGTTGTTATCAAAACTGTACGTAGAAAATATCAAACGTCTTTAAGTGAGAATATCCAGGAATATTAAAATAGAAACGTGATAAATTCGTTTGGATATTAAAGCTGTTGATATAAGAGAAAGAAAATGGCGGGGAATGGTTGAATAGAAGAGGAATTGGCGGTTTTTGTTTTTTTTTTTTTTTTGGGGGGCTTTTGGCGTTGCTTTGATTGTCCCCACTCTCACTCTCTCTCTCTCTCTCTCTATCTATCTCCCTCTCTCTCCCCCCCTCTCTCTCTCTGATGTAGAGTCTTATTTGCAAGGGAAACTCATTACGTCGGTTGCGTTCCCAATTCCCAAATATCCATGTTTCTGGCCTTTGGTGACACACGGATTCCACTTTACATTAATCGTTAATTTACACACATGTCTATGGTCTAGTTTTCCACCTTACATCCCCTTTTCCCAAAGACGATACTTTTGCTAGCCTCCTGATATCCTATCGCTATTTTCATAGCAGATGCACAGGTGAACTACTGTTCTTGGTACCACCGGTCTACATTCAGTGGTGTCCTTTTTCTTCCTTACTCGAAAATGTTAAGATGATTGCTTTCAGTTTTGCACAGAAAATGAAAAAGCACGCCATAATCGAAAAATAAGCGTAATAAATTTAATGACATGAATAGCGGACTGTCCGGATTTAAATCTAATTGAAAATTTAAAATTGAAAATTCACACACACACACACACACACACACACACACACACACACACACACACATATATATATATATATATATATATATATATATATATATATATATATATATATTAAAAAGAAGAGATAAACCGCAAACGTTTTTGGTTGTAATGTGATTTTTAAAAAATTTATTATGCTTTATTGTCCATAATTTTGCTACACGGGTTTCTAGTCTCGCGACCGTCATCAGGCAAAGAGTAGAGATTTCCACTTATTATTAAAAATAATTAATGTTTTTCGATGTTAAATATTCTCGATATAAGACATTCTCTTTTTTGTGGTTTAGTGACCCAAATGTCGTTCTTGAAATGCTTCTTGAGCAGTTCAAGGAAAACATTTGGGTCACTAACACGTGTAGCAAAAATTATGGAAAATTAAGAATAATATTTTTAAAAAATCCACATTACAACCAAAAACGTTTTCATTTTTTTTTCTTCTTTTTAATATACACATTTTTCTTACTCGTTGTAACTACTATAACCTCTTCCTTATATATATATATATATATATATATATATATATATGGTAGAAAAATAATTAAAGCTAAAAGAACGGAAATAATTAAAAGAGACAAAAAGGAAAACAAAAAAATTACGGTAGTTTAATTCGAAAAAGAGAAAAATGTCATAACAATAAAAAAGAAAAGGTGATTAGCTAACCGGTTATCGCTCCACACCAATAAAAACTCGATCGTGGAAAACCATATCGTGTCTTTCCCTCTCTTTCCACGCGATCAAAATGGCATAGTCTATTATTTGGTGTGACGCATGCGTAGAAATGTTTTCAGATATATGTGACACTGAAAAAATTGTAAAAATAAACTTTCTACGTTTCTATATCTTGAATTATTTAGGATAAAAATGAATTTATCAAGTCTGTCCAAAGATATCAAACCGTTTTATATATTTCCAAAACAGTTCCATTATCTTGATGTAAAAATAAACCAGAATAAAACTACTACGCATGCGTGAACAAAGATTATTCCATGAAGTTATTAAGACGGAAATGAGAAGTTAATGTTTAAGCAAGCATGCTGTTTTAAATGTTGCATTCACAATGACGTACTGTGCAAGTATCTTTTGAAAAACATCGCATCATCTACGTCTGTCAGTTTTGCTTCCACTACAGTTCACTTATAAACATCAGCGATTTCTACCTAAACTTCCAGTTGAAAGCCGGGATTTTTCCGACTATGGACGAAAGTTAAAAAATGTGATTTATAGAATCCTAAGAGAATTAGATAGGATTCATTAATGGCACCCCCTATCTTAACAACATAAGATATATAGATAACACGATGTTGATAGCAGACCGACTTTAAAGTAATCTAACCACGCTCATCTCAGTCACTGTTTTGACAAATCTATTGAATTATTACCAGATATCATTTAGTCTCTACATAAACATCCATCATGGACTATAAAACACACTTCAAATAAGACATTTGTGCTAGGCTACAGTTCGTTATGAATGTAACAACATTTAAATATTCAGAAGCAGTTTAAAATGTTCGATTTTTTAGGATAAATTATCTAATCTAATTATGTAAAAAATCACATAAAATGAAATAAACTGAATAAAATAAAATAAAGAACTAAAATAAAATAATAATTATAATAATAAAATAATAATTATAATAAAATAAACTCAATAAAATAAAATAATAATTATAGAAATAAAATAATAAGTATAATAAAATAAACTCAATAAAATAAAATAAAATAAAATTATAATTATAATAATAAAATAATAATTATAATAAAATAAAATAAACTCAATAAAATAAAATAAAATAAAATTATAATTATAATAATAAAATAATAATTATAATAAAATAAAATAAACTCAATAAAATAAAATAAAATAAAATTATAATTATAATAATAAAATAATAATTATAATAAAATAAAATAAACTCAATAAAATAAAATAATAATTATAATAATAAAATAATAATTATAATAAAATAAAATAAAACTCAATAAAATAAAATAAAATAAAATAAAATTATAATTATAATAATAAAATCATAATTATAAAATAAAATAAACTCAATAAAATAAAATAAAATAAAATTATAATAATAAAATAATAATTATAATAAAATAAACTCAATAAAATAAAATAATAATTATAATAATAAAATAATAATTATAATAAAATAAACTCAATAAAATAAAATGAACTGAACTAAAATAAAATAAAATAATAATTATAATAATAAAATAATAATTATAATAAAATAAAATAAACTCAATAAAATAAAATAAAATAATAATTATAATAATAAAATAATAATTATAATACAATAAAATAAACTCAATAAAATGATGTAAACTCATTCAGCGATCATATGATTCGGAAATTCAAAAAACTTAAACTATCTTAACATTGAAACTTACCGATTATTTATTTGTTTAATTTAAAGGATTTAATTAGTTATATATCTATTTTAATTTAATTATTTTATACTATTGACTACGATAAAATACCAAACATATTGTATACTAAAATTGTAACTATATTTAATTATCCGATACATTTAAAATTGTATAAAGGTACTTATATAGAAAAAACACACAGTCAGATAAACTCGGTAAATATTACATACACTCATTTATATTTATCGTAATATACACTGGCATGGAAACGTTTTAGGAAAACATAGATAAAATGATTATATTTACACTATTTACATTGTTCGGACTGTTGTCCTAATCTTTAATGACATATTAACGATGTTTCGGCCGTTGTAAGCTCCGGCTTCCCCCAGATGATATACGTTGGAATTTCGAACCGAACCCTTTATTTAGTCCACTGGGGTAAATTGTTCTAGTTTCACGTGCCATGTCTCTTCTGGACATCTCAGTTTTAGTTATTTCACTTTGGTACGTCAACTCTGCAATTTTTTGTTCACCTCTGCTGTGGCCACTCACAACTCTTTCGGTGAAGTCAATGGATTCCTTCAACCAACGTTTTTATGCACTAGGCCTTGTGTCCTTGGGGACACATTTTGTTAGATGAAGACAACAATCCGAACAGTGTAAATAGTGTAAATTGTTACAATAGCTCATCTCATAAATAAAGAGAGATTCTGAAGAAGGCCGGAGACTACAACGGCTGAAGCGTCGTAAATATGACATTTAAGATGAGGACAACAGTCCGAACAATGTAAATAGTTAAATAGCTCATCTCATAAATATAGACAGATTCTGAGGAACGTCGGAGCCTACAACGGCTGAAGCGTTGTAAACATGA
Source organism: Acanthosepion pharaonis (assembly GCA_903632075.3). Taxonomy (NCBI): domain Eukaryota; kingdom Metazoa; phylum Mollusca; class Cephalopoda; order Sepiida; family Sepiidae; genus Acanthosepion; species Acanthosepion pharaonis. Next base: position 453,876 of record CAHIKZ030000044.1, on the reverse strand, counting down.
CATTAAAGATGAGGACAGCAGTCCGAACAATGTAATTAGTTACAGTACCTCATCTCATAAATATAGACAGATTCTGAAGAAGGCCGGGGCCTACAACGGCTGAAGCGTCGTAAATACGATATTTAAGATGACGACAGCAGTCCGAACAATGTAAATAGTTTAAATAATTACTATAACTCAATTCAGACATATAGACAGATCCCGAAGAAAGCCGGAGCCTACAACGGCTGAAACGTCGTAAATATGCCATTTAAGATGAGGACAACAGTCCGACGAATGTAAATAGTGTAAATAGTTACAATATCTCATCTCATAAATATAGACAGATTCCGGAGAAGGCCGGAGCCTACAACGGCTGAAACGTCGTAAATATGACATTTAAGGTGAGGACAGCAGTTGGAACAATGCAAATAGTGTAAATAGTTACACTAGCTCATCTCAGAAATATAGACAGAAAATGATTATATATGTTTATTTTATAAAGAATTTAAGATTGTTTAGCAGTTTGCTTTTATCAGTCGTGTCTGTGGATCCCGGGGATTGTGAGATAACGTGTTGCGTTTTCATAGGTGCCGTGTAACAGAAGATAACACTACTTTAAGCAGCTTGAAGTAGAAAGAAGGCCGTGTAAAACTCTTGGGCCATTGAAAAATCTGAGATGATAAAGTCATAAGATGCATATTTCTAAATAGGATTTTTATTTTTGATTGCTTTTGTTATACGGCATATCAACCTCAATGGGTTGTTTAATGCCGACAAAATTTTCATTCTTGGTAATATTTTTATCAAATATCTATTTCTAGTAATATTTTTCCCTTCAAAAAATCTATTTCTGGTAATTTTTTTTATTCAAAAAATCTATTTCTGGTTATAGTTTTTCCTTCAAAAAATCTATTTCTGGTAATATTTTTTCATTCAAAAAATCTATTTCTGGTAATATTTTTTCATTCAAAAAATCTATTTCTGGTAATATTTTTCCCTTCAAAAATCTATTTCCGGTAATATTTTTTCATTCAAAAAATCTATTCCTGGTAATATTTTTTCCTTCAAAAAATCTATTTCCGGTAATATTTTTTCATTCAAAAAATCTATTTCTGGTAATATTTTTTCATTCAAAAAATCTATTTCCGGTAATATTTTTTCATTCAAAAAATCTATTTCTGGTAATATTTTTTCATTCAAAAAATCTATTTCCGGTAATATTTTTTCATTCAAAAAATCTATTTCCGGTAATATTTTTTTCATTCAAAAATATATTTCTGGTAAGAATTTTCCTTCACTGGTAAAATCTTTTTTAAAAAAATGTATTGCTGGTAATATTTGTTTTTCAAAAATGTTTTGCTGGTAATTTCTGGTATTAAACCCTATTTTTACACTTTCATAGTGTTTTGACCCCAGTTTGGGGGTTAACTATTTGCTCATAGCTGGGACCCTAACAGGTGCTACCACCCGGGTCAGGGTGGACCTGGGAACATCAGCAATTAAGAGCTGGTTCCACGCTCCTCAAACCCTCCTGATCAGAGGCCTTGCTTTTGGACGGAGTTTATCGTCTCACCCAGGACGCGGATGTAGTTTATCGTCATACCCAGGACAGCATTTCTAAATAGGAATTGTTCCATTATATTAATATGACTGTAAGGTGCCCTGGTAAGTCATTGTAGTTGAACATTAGCTTAGTTTTTTTACACTAAAATCATGGCTAATTTTCTATTGAAATAAAGATGCGGGATGTGACTTTGGATTCAACGAGAGAGAGAGAGAGTGGGGGGCTGGGAATTTTGAGAAACAGTCCAAAATACGCTGGTTACTACAAGAAGTGTTTTAAGTGAAAAGAAAAGCAAAAGGTCACAAAAGTTAGACAAGAGTGATTAAATAAAGATTATGACAATTCAATTGTTTCACAATTCAAAATTGACAACCAGATATGTGCAGAGTAAATGCAATTGATAGAGCTCGTAGAGTATTAGGAAAATAATTTGGACAGGCGTAACTTGTTTTCTGGGCCGCTATCATTATCATATCTACTAAGAAAGACACACTGCTTATCACTCTCAAGTAAAATGGCAGTAAAATTAACGAAAGTAATTAATTTACCAAGGTTGCCTAAACCTTTTGCCCGTCAGTGTAAACATGTTGATTATTTACTTTGTTTATTTAAATTAATTTATATATATATATATATATATATATATATATATATATATATATATATATATATATATATATTAAAATTTATTCTTTTCGGTCAATTTTCCACTGGTTTTTTCTGCCTGTGGAATGTCAGTCCGTTGGACAAAAGACTTAGACGCTATCTTTTATTGTTTTGATTGTCATCTAGCGTTGCACATTTTACAGCGTCTATTACAAATAAACAGCTAAAAATGAATTGGTGTTCTTTTTAAATTAGGCACTTGTACTAAATTTCTACTAATGTTCACTGTTGAATACATTTACTGAATCTTTGATAGCAAAACGATGCATGTATAAACATTTGTTTTTCTTGGGGGGGTTGCGAACATTAAATCAGATTTTAAAGTGAAATTCCCATTGGTAACAGATCGAGGTGGACACAAATCAAGGATTTGCCATCGATGGGGTATTTTCAGTTTGTTAAGGAATTTGAAGGAAAGGCTTTTTTTAAGTCTTCCATATAACCGGCGTTTTTCTCAGCCAATACGACTTCACCGTGAGAAATAAACAATCCCTCACAACATTTTTCTTCACTATCTTGACAAGAAGATAAAAAGATTTGATTAAAAATTCAGATTCACTTTAGAAATGTGAGAAAGAAACGTTAATAAATATCAGAAGGAATTTTATCTTAATTAGATATGTTTCTTGTTTTCCCGTGCAAGATAGGTGCCAACTTATTCAAGAATAGCATTTACACTGTTTCAAAACATGTTCGTTAATTTTAAGAATTAGACAAAAAAAAAAAAAACGCACGTATGGAGATGTTTATGAAATTCATCAAATTCCCGTTTGAGAAATTCTTTCTACTAGAAAATGATTGTTAACCGTGGTCATTGGCTCTACTAAATCGAACTGATTTTGCTAATCGATTGGCCTAAGAGTTGCGCTTACTGGCTGCTGTGCCATGCTAGATTTTTGCAAGACGTATACTTGTCTAACATAAGACATCAATACATTGGAACACATAGCAAAATCGAGTAGCAAGAAAAAATCGTATCTATGAAAACAAAAAGGATCTTATACATAATAATTTATCAAATACACTGGTCATACATAGAATTAAGTTCAACCACAACGCCGATGTAAAGAATGCCAAACTTATTAAAAGAGAAAGTAACTTAGAAGGAAAGTTTTTGAGAGTGCCGATATCACATCTTGCCAAAATGTAAAACTATGCACTGAATATTTTTCAAATATCTTCTTTCGTAAAAGAGACACTCTTTTCCCAAGACAACATGCATAACCAGATTTGTTTTAATCGAAAGAAAACGGTTATTTCAAAACTTCTATTATTTAAGATGAGTAAATACATAAATAATTTATTAAAATAAAATAAACAATGATTACATTAATAAAAATAAATAAAAAGTATATATATATATATATATATATATATAAGTTATGAAAAACTTGGTAATCCGAATGAGTAGTTCCAAGAAGGATGAAATCCTGAAAGTTCAATGTAAATCCAGAGCTAATATTTAAAAGAAAAACAGACCACTTTAACGTTCCATTATAATAATTTATTTCACCAGGGCTCTGATGAAATAAATTATTATAATGGAACCTTAAAGTGGTCTGTTTTTCTTTTAAATATATATAGCATCCTTCATAATTTACCTTGACTTACTTTTGCAGTTAGCCTGAAGAATATTTATGAATATTTATAGGGATTAAAATTTCATTTATATTTTTGAAGATTAAAGTTGACTGGAAAGCATGGAACCAGAAGCGGTTCCACAAGCGAGAAGTGTGAGAAAATAAATAGTTAGCGTATAATTTACGGTTATATCCAGCCAGCTCAGCTCTCGCAAGTCTAGTACTGCTCTTAATTATTTTTTTAAAAACCCAATGTTATTTTTTACTTCTGTTTACAAATACATTTTGCAATGTAAAATCTTTACAGTTCTTTTGATAAAGTCCATCAAAGGATGTAACGCGTCTGCAAAGTATAGTTTTTCGTTTTTTTTGTTTTTTTAGTACACACAGAACACACACACACATACATATATATATATATATATATATATATATATAGAGAGAGAGAGAGAGAGAGCAGATTATATTTTATATCATTGTATATATATATATATATATATATATATAAATGCACAGAGAAAAAGAGAGAGAGCAAATTATCTTTTATATCATTACATATATATATATATATATATATATATATATATACATACAAAAAAAGAGAGCAGTCTATATTATATGTCATTATATATATATATATATATATATATATTATATATATATATATATATATATATATATATATATATATATATATATATATAGGCAAAAATTCTTCGTACCCGAATCGGTTAAAGCACGTCGGATAGATTCATATTTGAATCCGGTCAGAGAGCGCGTATTTGCGTATTTTTCTTTAATAATATCTCTTCAATATTCAGACCGGTAGGCGAAAACAAATAAATAAATATACTGTTTAATAAATAATCAAAGCGATTAACATGTTAAATTAATAAATAAATAAAAACTCAGTTGCTTCTTTAGAAATTGCTTTGTCTACGTTTGGATAGGAAACGGAGCAGATATGAAATTACTTTCTCGTTCTCTAATTAGCTTTTTGATGTTGAGATTCATCAAGGAATGTGCCGTAGTTTTTGTTAACCCAAATACTTTCGATCTCCTCCGAGATCATCATTACCGATGAATTACAAAGAAAAACTTATTCTAACGCTGATCGTTATGATGGGGATTTTTTAAAAACCTGCATGAACGTGCTCTGTTATAATTATTTTAAAATGTTAAATTTATCTATTGTACCTATGCTACTTTTGCAAACAAGCATCCACAATATAAGGGAACTAATCAGAGATGACAGAAAAATTATATAAGTGTGTGTACATTTGTGGGCGTATTGCTAGAGTGGTTAGAACGTTCGCTTTCTGACCGTGAGAACCAGGTTCAAATCTCACCATGGTCGATTTGTGAGGAAGGCGACTTCCTGATGTCATTGAACTGGATCGAGGTCGATCCCAGCGTGCGGAACGTTTGCAAAGTACCTGCAAACGATTTCACGGGTGAACCCAAGCCTTGTGAATGAAACTGGGTAGACGAAACTCTTGTGGGACGTCAATAGCTGTGATAGCAGAAAGCTACAAGTCATCGTGGCCGAGGGCTTGAGCGTGCTGGCTTTGTTCAAATCGCTGATCACGCTAGATAACACGCTCTCTCCCAGAAACTGTAACTATGGTCTGCTCAGCATAGTTGCAGTATAATCCACAGGTGGGCTCTGTGGCTGTTGAGCAAAAAAGCGAGCGTCTGCAACAGGGATTCGCTAGCAGCCCTAGTAGACGGAATCCTCGAATACGTGTGGTCAGCTATTATATATATATATATATATATATATATATATATATATATATATATATATAATAAGATGAGAAAAGCGATTTTGACACCTTCTGCAATTGTGTAGCGATTTCGACATGTTTCAGTGTAATATCCTAATACATATATATATATATATATATATATATATATATATATATATTATATATATATATATTTATTTTTATCATTATTTTCACACTTATTCTTCTCTCTTATCTTGCCTTCATTATGTTTCCATTCTTTCACGTACACACATCTCTCTTTCTATCTCTCTCCCCCCCCTCTCTCTCTATATATATATATATAGAGAGAGAGAGAGAAGTATTTATATATATATATAGAGAGAGAGATGTGTGTCTATGTGAAAAGAACAAAATATAACGAAAACAAGATAAGAGAGAAGACATCTCTCTCTCTCTCTCTCTCTCTCTCTATATATATATATATATATATATATATATATATATATATAGAGAGAGAGAGAGAGAGAGAGAGAGGTGTGTATGTGAAAGAATGGAAATGTAATGAAGGCAAGATAAGAGAAAAGAACAAGTGTATGAAAATAAATGTGAGATAAGTAAACAATTGAAAAGATAAATTTATTTTTATTACATTTGAATTTAAGCGTGATTTGTGCAAGAGAAATTCAAGCAACGATATCACTGAAAAATGCAAGTGGCGACTTCCGGTGGCAAAAACAAAGAAGAAAAGAATTCAAATCTCGCCGATGTTTCTATTGACTTTTAAAGAAGAAAAAAAAAAACAACTGAAAATGAACCAGAGTTTTGGAACAAGCTAAACGGGAACAAACCAATAAATGCAGTGGCAGGGTTATCAGAATGAAATTATTACATTTATACGGGAACTACTTATCACCTTAAAATTGTCTTGTTCCTTACGGAAATATTTTTTCAGTTGTATTGCATTTTATTGTAGTGTAATGATTAGCGATTCGGCAAACAAAATCGGTGACCCGATTTCGAATCCCAACCTAGTTAGTTCCGTCCACTTTCGCGCAAATACCGCTGAGAACCCCAGCTATGATGCATCAGGCCTGCTTAGGCTCTTTTACCTCAAGGTGGTCTTGTGAAATAAAATCTCAGAATTCAAAATCAGCCTAAAGAGGGATGGGCTCCGTCAGACTATCTTGATATACACACACCAGTGTTGTTATGCCTGAAATATATGTAGTTAAACCTAGAACACTAACCATGGGTATATAGTACCCAGCGCAAATTTTTCCATTTTTAATTACAATTTTCGGTACCTGATTTTCTTACCTAAATAATGTTTTTCAATTCCTATTAATGTTAACTCAAAGTACAAAGTTTGAAGTGCCTGCATGTAAAATATTTCAAATAAAAATTTATATTTAATATTTTTTTTCGATATTTTCAAAATCAGGTATGATATACCCATGGTTAGCAGTGGTGTAACTTTAATTGATGGTTAGTATTCTGGAGGTATTTTTTTAAAATCTAGTTCAAGGCAGTAAAGCCACTAAGACACAAGGGGTTACTTGGTATGAAAGAGAAACAAAAAACATTGCTAAAGGAGTGAGAACAAAAGAAAAGTAATCAGGCGTACAGTAGATAGCGATTAACATTGCGTTTACATTTTTGGAGATTAAAGTTGGTTGGAAGGGGTTCCACAAGCGAGAAGTGTAATTTCGAACTGGCACCTGTTCTCTCTAATCTATATAATAAGTGCCTCGCTGCCTCTTTCTTTCTTGCCTGCTGGGAGTCTTCATTTGTTGTTTCAGTTTTTAAGAATTCTGGTGAACTGTCCGACCCTTCGAACTATCAGCCTGTTATACATCTACCGCTTTCTGGTAAAATCCTATAAGCCCTAATCGATGTGGAATTGGTTAAGCATCTCACGTCGCAGGGCCTTTTCTCAGACGAGCAATATGGCTTTCTAGGTCAACTGATGATAAACTGGGAAAACTGAATTTGGAATGCAGTAATTAAGGCAGGTGGTGGTTTTATTGACGAAAACAAAATATGATGCTGTTGTATGATAATCTGAATATAGTTAAGTGCTTATTTTTACCAAAATAAAAGCAAATGTACTGTAATTAGTGAAATCTTATATCTTTTACTTTAAAAAATACAAAATTATCACATTTTAAGAAATTTTAATGAAATGCAGTATTGCCCCAAACATGTTTTTTCTGTAATTTATATTTATAAAGTATGGTGCTTATATTAAAATAAAATTATTAAAAACAGTGCAACAAGAAAAATTATTTCCTGGATTAGAATGTAGTGGAAACGATGGAATGCAGATTTCCGACGAGAGAATTCAATGTAGTTTTGTGATGAGCTAATCACGTGTAGAGTTCGTATAAGCAAATCAAATGCAGAGTTCGGACAACGCAATCCTACGTAAATTTCATACATGTGAATTCATTGTAGAGATCGGACAAGGAAATCCATTACAGAGTTCGGATAAAGAAATCAAATGTAGAGTTCGAACAACCGAATCCTATGTAGAGTTCGTACGTGGGTATCTATTGTAGGAACAAGAAAATCATATCTAGTGAATAGCACGACTAAGAGAATCCATTGTAGAGTTCGAACAATTCCTAACAAAATGGATCCAACGTACAGTTCCTGCGTGTGAATCTATTGTAGACATCAGACAGTGGATTCCAGTGAGAAGTTCGAGCAACGGAATCCAATGAAATGTTCGGATAATTTTTAACAAAGGGAATCTAATATAGAGATCCTACAAGAGAACCCACTACTAGAGTTCGGATAAGGGAATCAAATGTTGAGTTTAGACAGCGAATCAATGTAGAATTCGTACGTGTGAATCCATTGCAGAGATCGGCCAAGGGGATCCAGTTTAGAGTTCGAACAAGGGGATTCAAATGTTGAAATCGGATAAGAGAATAAATGTAAAATGCGATCCATTGTAGATTTTTTACAAGGAGATCCAGTGTTCCCATAAGGGAGTCAAATTTAGAGTTCGGCCAAGGGAATCCAATATAGAGATTGTATAACGGAATCCAATTTGGTGTTTGGATAAGCGTATCTAATCTAGATGTTGTATAAAGAAATCCAATGTAAAGTTCCGTTAAGGAAATCGAGTGTAGATTTCGGACGATAGAATCCAATGTAGTTTTCGGATTAGGGAATCTAGTGCAATGTTCAGATAAGAGACTCCGATGCAGAATTTAGACAAAGAAATCCAATTAAGATTTCAGACGATGGAATCCAAAGTAGAGTTCGGATACGGAAAGATTTCTCGGAATTTATTTCTGTCTCTTGTAGTTCATGATTTCCTGTTGTTTTATTTATTTTTTCCGTGTTTTTTCCTTCTGGGTCTGGATTATTTTTTCTGTCCCCGTTTCCTTATTTTTTGATTCCATGCTTAAAAAAATATCGTCGTTTTCTTTTTTCGGCCATTCCTTTTCATCCTGCCACACGTCTTAAGACTTTAGCTGCTTTTCTATTCAATGTCTTAAATTGAATTCTTTCTTCCTTGCACAGCCAATTTCCTCAGTGAACAGCAGGAAGTCGTCATTTAAAGAGCCAATCATTTTGGTTAGCAACAAAAGAAGCGGTTTTAAGGCGCCTCAAAGTTCCGTATTGTTTAGGTTTTTTTTTTTGTGATTTCGAACGTCACTTGGTGCTGTATACTTATGCCAAATATAAAGTCAGAAAATAACAACGTAATACACGGATGGATTCAGACGTGGGTAAAAATCATTTGGGGGATAAATTTACCATATGTTGTCAGAACAACGATGTTAAATCTTAAGTCGGCAACAAAAACATTTATTTTACAAATGAAATATTCTTTTATCAAAAAAAATGTGCTTGATTGTCAATGTACTTAATTTCTGAGGTGAATATAATTTACATACATCCGTAATAACTATTTCAAGTTAAAATACAGTAAACTGTATTTATCTAAATATTTATCTTTTTCTTCTTCTTCTTCGTCTTTTACTTCATCGTCTTCTTATTCTTCTTCGTTGTTATTTTTTCTTCATCTTTCTTCATCTTATTCTCCTTCTTCTTCTGCTTCTCCTTCGTCTTTTTCTTTTTATATGATTTAATTATATGTGTCTGGATTAACAGTAAGGTAGTTATGAACGTTGTCAACTTTGGCTTTCTCTTTTCCACTCACACACACACACACATATATATATATATATATATATATATATATATATATATATATATATATATGTCGCTCGTATTCGAGGACACTCGGCTATCCAATCCCTATTGCAGGCGCCTGCTCTGTAGTTTATACTGTAACTATGCTGAGCAGACCGTAGCCACAGTTTCTGCCGTGATCAAAGATGCAAGCAAAACCAGCACACTCAAGCCCTCGGTCACGGTGACTTATTACTTCTTGCTAGCACAGCTATCGACGGCGCCCAAGGGTTCTGTCTACCCAATTTCACCCACAAAGTTTAGATCAACCTGTGGTATGGTTTTCAGGCAAAGGTATTGCAAGCCGGGATCAACATTTATGTATATAACCAAATGAAGACAGAGAACAAACAGATTTGGAATCACAGTTCTTTAGCATTTACCTTCTTTTTTTTTTTTAAAAAAAGTGCTCAATACAAAGTAGAGCGTAATATGATTATCAGATAAAATAAGTATTGCATTTTAGGTTCGAAATTACATAAAAATGTTTTAATCATACCAGAGGCCCCTTTAAGATAGTTTTAAAATATATAAAAATAAAAAAAATAGCCTATTGTCAGAGATATCCATGTCTCTCAGATTATTTCTTCGTAACTTAAATGTATATTCTTAACTGCTTTAAGGTAACTGCATTAGCTATGACCTCTCTTTTGGTTAGCCGAAAGAGACACACCCATAAGATTTTAAAATCTGGTTCCCCCTCCTACTTAACTCTTTAATAATCAAACGTACTGTTTTCTGTTTTCAAAAGTAAATCATTTTCATCAAAAGTTACCGAACATTGCCTGATGACGGGATAAAAGAAATTAAGTCCTGAAACATAGAAATTGTCGTGTTGCAATGTAAAATATTTTTAAATAAAATTATCATTATATATATATATATATATATATATAATTATTTTTATAAAGAAATATGATTCCTTCGCTACATAATAGTTCTCATGTTTCAAAAAACAAAAGCCAAAAACGTAAATATAATTATTAAAATTAAATCCCTGTTTCGTCCTCAAGCGAAAATTTAGGAATAACCAATCTTGAAATTTACGCATCTTTATAAGCATGTTCATTCGTAAAATTAATTACTTTGGAAATGGCTGGAGCGACCATTTCGATAACAGGCGTAAGAGTTATTAATTTGTATCAACATATCAGTAACCTTTGGAAAGAGGTTGTCTGGTCTGTCACAGCGACAGATAGCTGTTGGCACCATCATGTGTGGCACCATCATGGCACCATCATGGCACCATCATGTTGGCACCATCGTTGTCATCTGTGATGTCATGAGCTGCGATGGGATTTTCGCTCCAGCGTCTCCTATGCATGAGTTTTTCGTTGCTTGGAAATTTTCCATGTAAACATAAACAAACTATCATTATTGTTTTGTCTGTTTATTGGTTAATATATTGTAATGTAATTGCCATCTTTGATAATAGCTTATGTAAGACGAAAACTTAGATAGGATTAAAAAATATGTATCAATATGGTGATTTTCTTTCTTCTTTTAATGATAATGTTATTAAAACATCAGACGATATGAAAAGAATTTACATAAAATAAATAGACAAAACTTGCCTATATTATTTAATAAATGCATGCATCATATATATATATATATATATATATATATATATATATATATATATATATATATATATATATATCTGAGGCAATAGTGTTTGATGTATAATAAAATGAAAAAGTATGAAACTAAGAGTTATGCTACAGGTGAGTAAAATGTATACTTATTAAAAATATATATAGTAGGTCATCCCATAAGTTCTTTCCGAATTTTAACTTTTTGTTAAAATGAACGAAATTTAAAGAGTATTTTATAATGTCTAATGGAGCTGAACATTATTTTTATGTTTCGATGCATTTAAACTGATCAAATTTTATTTCAGAGAACAATACAATTAAATTTTGTTTGATTAAAACCCTGCTAACATGGAAGTACCCAAGAATCATTTGAGGCACATAATGCTTTATGAGTTCAAGAAAGGAAACTCAGCAGCCGAAGCGGCTAGAAATATTCACTCAGTTTATGGAGAGGAATGTGTGAATGAAAAAACTTGCAGAAGATGGTTTGCAAAATTCAGAGGTGGAGATTTCACCCTTGAAGATGAAGATCGAACCAGACGTCAAGTTGAGTTTGATGAAAAGCTTCTTGAAGCAGCCCTTGAAGAAAATTCTGCTTTATCATTTGAGGAATTAGCAGTGATTCTCAGTTCAAACCATACAACTGTTCATCGTCATCTTCAACAACTTGGAAAAGTTCCTATACTTTTTTGGATAGACTTGTGACTAGCGATGAAAAATGGATCTTTGATCGAAATTTTAAGCGTCGTAGACAGTGGCTTGGTAAATGGGAAGGATCCCAGCCACACCCGAGAAGAGAAATTCATGGGCAAAAGGTTCTTCTTTCAATCTGCTGGAATCGCCAAGGAATAATCCACTTTGAATTCTTACCATCTAATGCAACAATTAATGCTCAAATATACTGCCAGCAATTAGAACGTTTGAACCAAGCTTTGAGGAAAAAAAAGACCTGCTCTAGTGAATTGAAAAGAGGTGATGTTTCATCAGGACAATGTGCGACCCCACACAGCAAGAATCACGTCACAAAAGATCGAAGAACTTGGGAGAAAGTTCCTCATCCACCTTATTCTGCCGATCTTGTTCCTTCAGACTACCATTTGTTTCGTAGTTTACAGAATCATTTGGAAGAAAAGCTTTTGTAACACAGGAAGAGGTTAAAACTGACATTTGTGAGTTCTTCGAATCAAAGCCAAAAGAATTTTACAGTAATGGAATTAGTAAGCTTGTTAATAGATGGAAGAAAGTCATAGATAATCAGGGAAAATACATTGTTGATTGAATCTGTAATTAAATGTAACATTTGGTCATTTGTTTTCTTTATTTAAAATTTTAAAATTCGGACAGAACTTATGGGATGACCTGATATATATATATATATATATATATATATATGGTTAACTTTTTCAGAATAATTCTGATGTTGAACAATTTCGGTAAAAAAAGTAGCCTCTTTAATTCTTAGTAGGAAATAGTTACTAACATCCAGAAAGAAGTTTACATAAGAGCGTTTTCTTTATATTTGAATTTAATGCAACTAAAAAAAACATTTAGCTTTTAAACTTGCCTTAATAAATTCGGTCTGACGAAACGCGTCGGCAATCTTTGCCAATTGTCTTTTTTTTATCTATATATATGTGTGCGTGTGTTTGTGTTTTTGTGTGTGTTTGTGTGCGAAAATTTCTCCGAATTAACCTGTAGAAAAAGATAATATATAAAAGACAAAAAACAATAGGAAAACTGTAATTTTAGTCGACGACACGCTTCGTCCAATGTGGACTTTTCAAAGCAAAAAACGAAATGAATTTATTGAAACAAATATCTAAAAACAATATGCACAATGTCGTTAGCAACTCGAAACGCTAAATTTTTCAGTTGACCATATGAATATACAATAGCGTAAATTCTTCTCATATTTTTTTTTATCACTGTCGTCAACAATTTTGGCATCAAAGCTGTACAATTATTTAAATTGCTTGCTTCTGTCTAGTAAATCATCGCTTTCCGACAACTAGAAAGGTAATTACAAATACTAGTTTGAACCCGTGAAAATGTCACTTTTTTCTTATTTTAATACTGTGGTGAATCTTAATTCTTAAGTTAATGATTGAATAAGCTCGTGGCGAGTTCTACGACAATAAATTATCCGTAGAAATTAGCCTATCACATCGTTAAATATTTGAGCTTAACAACTTTAGCAAAATATTGCAAAAACAATCATAAATATGAATTCTGGTCGTTATTTTAAGAAGTAAGGTGGGTAGAAATGAAAAGATCATTTCACTGAAACAGACGTTATTGACTTTCTTTCATTTTTTTCACTGAAACCAAATGGCGTCTTTGTTATGTCTTTTGTCTCCTCGCTCAATCAAAACGGAATGCTCCATTATTTATGAGGTATTATCAATAATAACACTTCTATCTTTCTTTCTTTTTTAATTGAAATGTCTCGGGTATGAAAAAGGAATAGTCCATTATTCATGATGTACTGGCAGGGCGCAGCGGTCGTGCGAACTAAGGCTGTAACTAAAGGAGAGACAAGCACAGTTATTATGTGATATTATCTGTACACCTATATGACAAATAAACGGTCAAGATAAACAAAAAAACAACTGGTTATAAAGATAGTAAAACGTTTTCTTAATACGGAAAAATAATCCTACATAACTTTATTCAAGTTAAGCAAATTGTTGAAACTTGACTAATGCATGGAATAATAATACAATACAAAATGTACTTAGAACAAAATGTATTGAAACAAGAAAGTGTACACAATATTTACATATAGTCTTTTGTATATTCTTGGGAAGACCGTTCCTAGAGAATGTGTTGACTTAGTCGCAGTCGGGCAGAGTCTCTGGATTGAATCTCATGATTCCTTCCCTTCTCTTCCCGGTACCAACCATATTTATATGGTCGGTACACCACTATGCAAATTAGGTGAATCCTACCACAACACAAATGTACAAGAAAGAAATGTCTATCTTATAACCTTTGCCCTCAATGAAAAACCTTTGCCCTTAATAAAAAAAACATTTGCCTCAAGGAAAAATATTCGCCTCAATGAAAAACATTTGCCTCAATGGAAAACATATTATTGACAGTATTTATCACAAGGTTCATTTTCACCGACACTGCCATGAACATGGGCTTACGGCCGCATCACGTTGAAACATTGGTTCCCGTACGATCACTGAAGTTAAGCAACGCTGAGGCTGGTCAGTACTTAGTTGACCGCTTGTGAATACCTGGTGCTGTAAGGTTGGATTTGCGGCTCAGAATTGTTAATCGGAGAGCCGAGTTCCAATTCCCGTACGGATCGTTAGATTTACTTAGGCGCAAATAACCTTGGGGAAGGGGTATGAATCCACCCTTTCTCCCCTCATTTATGGGTTAATTAGTCAGACTTGTATCACTAAACCATTATTAAAACAAAAAAAAACAACAGTTTCTTACAATCTAAAATCTGGCTTTAAATAACCTGCAAAAGGTTGATAAACCATAAAAACGAATGAATCAGTCATGGGTTTCAAATAACAATTAGAAAACTAAAAAAACGAAATGGATTTATTTTGCTCCTGGTACATCTCGAGTAAAGTAATACTTTGTAATGTACAAGTTATTGTTTTTTGTGTGGATAATAAACATTTTGCTGTTTCTTATTTTCCTGCTTGTTTTGTGGAAATCCTCTTCTGTTGTCCCAATCTTTCAGAACTCGTACCGTCTATTCCTTCTGACTATCAGAAGCCTATATACTGGCAGCAAACAGCTTGCATGCTCATAGAGAACGAGTTCAGCGAATATACAAAAATAGAAAAGGTCGTAAGGCAAGGATGCGTCTTCTCACCGGACCTATTCAACATATACAGCGAGGCAATTTTGAGAGAATTGGTAACCCTGCCGGTATTTAGCATTGGCAGCCACAATATTAACAACGTAAGATACGCAGATGACACAGTACAGGTTTAGCAGACACGGAAAAGAAATTACAGAATCTCCTATAGAATGTAACAACGAAAAGTGAGAAGAAGTAGTTAATCATAAACTAAAAGAAAATAGAATGCATGGTCCTCATTAAAAGGATGAGCCCAAAATGCGATTTGCAGGTCGGGAATATTAGAATCAAGCAGACGCGGAAGTTTAAGTATCCGGGAAACGTTCTGACAGAGGATGGTAAATGCGACACTGAGATCCGTAGATGTATTGGGATGGCCAAGGACACGTTCCAAAAACTGGGCAGAGTATTGCGAGACAGGAGGATTTCTTTTGGCAACGAAGAAAAGAATACAGAGCTTTTACGTGACATCTGTCCTTCATTACGGCAGCGAATGTTGGACGATTTCCTCAAAGCTGAAGAAGATTGAGGCGGCAGAGATGTGGTTCTACAGAAGGATGCTGAGGATATCATGGACCGAGCGTATGAACAACGATGAGGTCTTAGAGAGGATGAAAACAAAGAGGAGGATTATAATTAACATCAAGAAAAAGACAGCTGAAGTTCCTGGGACATATAATGAGGAAGGAGGGCCTGGCGAATCTGATACTCACGGGTTGAATAGAGGGAAAGAAAGACAAGGGAAAACAACGCATGGCATACCTAGCGGCCTTAAGCAAGTGGATGACAGAATGCGGTCTGGGGGAGACAGACGGAAGGAACTTGTTTAGAGCTGCAAGGGATAGAAGGATGTGGAAAGCCATGGTCGCCTATGTTCTGAAAGAACACGGCACATAGAAAGAAAGAATTAGATTGCCACCTCTTTTTGGCAAAATACTAGCGGCTCTAATCAATTCTGAATTTGTTAAGCATTTCAACTTACTGTTTATTTCGTCTAGGAAGATCTTATCTAAGTGATGGGGTAGTGTTATGTTGTACATGCTATTAAATTGTACTATGTTAAAACAAGTGGGATTATTGTTGATCCGTTTCTAACCGAATGTATCTTCAGCTGATGACATTTTCCTTGCGCCTGTGTTATATATATAGATATGATTTTGTCTAGCGGATTTTCAGAGTATATTTGTCCTTCTGCAAGGTCAACATCAGTTTGATACTTCCACTTCTTATAAAGAAAGTTCTGTGTAAGCTGCAGGACGTTTTATATATTGTGTACGTTTACGTAATATGATTTTTTGAAATCACCATGGTCTTCTTTGCTTGGGTTTAAATGATAAACAAGAATTATTCTAGGAAATTGCTTTTTTAAAATCATATAAATGGTTGTCTTGCTTAGATATTATGATAAAAAAAAGAAATTACAGTCTTACATCGAAGAGTTGCAAATGGTAATTATTACGGTAAAGGATATTTCCGTATAACAGTTAAAGAATATGAGGAATAAAATAATTACATTAATATTTTCCCGTTTGTTCACTTAATATGCATACTAAATTTGAAGGGTCGATATGAAATAGTTTGACCGTCTCTATAAACAAAATTTTCCAAATTAATTATATATATATATATATATATATATATATATAAAATTGAACATTGAAGTCAACACAGGCGACAGTCTGTTCCATGGTAGATACAATCGTCTTCATATATATATATATATATATATATATATATATATATATATATATATATATATATATATATATATCACTCAATTATGTGTCATGCATGATACACGCTTAGGCGATCAGGTATCTTTCAATAGTAGCTTGCCATTTCTTTCTGCGGTAGACCAGTTGCCATCCAAGGCTATAGAAACCGGTCTGTCCTGCTATTTACCCGGGAGGGGAGAGAAGAAGAGGATTCATACCTTTCCTAAGGGTATTAGCACGTAAGTGAATGTAATGGATTCGACTGGAATTCGAACTCTGCTTTCTTTTTCCTCAATCCGAGCCGCTATCCATTACTCCACTGTGCCTCCCACCATCTTTCTCTTTCTCTCTCTCTCTCTCTAGAAAGAGAGAGAGAGACAGAGAGACAGAGGAAGAGAGAGAGAGAGAGAGAGATGATGATGATGATGATGATGATGATGATGATGATGATTTTATTTTCTATCTTTGGAACGTTATTATTAAAATTCCAAACTCTGTTCAAACAAATGATGTCCTTTTTATATCACTGGAGTTTTTAGCATCATACATCTGCTGATTCATTTTACAGCCTTCTTCGAGTGTATATACCGCAAAAAAAGAGACGAGTCCCTGTTCGGTTGTACTCTCTTCCTACGGACGGGATGAACCCGAAGGAGGCTATGCCGAAGGGCGGAGTCTCCTTCGGGGAGGTAGACCGGCCCTGAACCTGTTTATACGGGTTCAATGGGCATATTTTTGGCCGAGCCCACGGGCTCGGAATGCCCAGGTTAAAAAGGCCTTGTGCCACATGACACCCTCGTGGTGGTGGTGGTGGGGGGTGACTGAATATCGTCCTTTGTCTTTTTTTCTTACGATTAGACACCTGAAAAAGTCTGTTGAAATCATCAGAAATATAGTGGTAATAAAAAGACGTTCGGCTGTCGAAATCAAAGTTCCGAAAATGAATATATACTATAAATTATATTGACACTATTTAAATTCAATAGACCGCTCGTCAAAAAATAAGGAATTATTTTGTCGTGAAAAACTTGTTATAGATCGTACCTTTGTTAAACCAGGATATTTATCAAAATCGATAAAATATTGATTTTTATGTCATTCTAGAAACGGGTTATGTTCGTAATATAAATAGTAAATATCTGATAAGCTCGATAAATATTCCATTGTCAAATTGACAACTAATCTCGAAACTGAAATTCAGTCTGTTGTTAACTAAAGCAACAAATAACTTTGGAAATTTAACTCCTAGAAAACGAAACAGATGTCTTTTTGTCACCTTATGAAACCTTTTTTAACCTCCATGGTTCAGGCCAATCCGCAGAAAAAATCAAAACAAAACAATTCATTGCGCCTTAACGGGTCCACGTTTACCACTGACATCAAGTGTTACGATTATATTTTATCAATTGTCAGGTCTGCCGCTCGGAAAGTTGGTTTATTGTCGGGCGAGACGATTTTTCTCGCCGAAATCCATCTTGCACATTTATAAATCATTGAATATTGCTGTCACATCTGGTCTGGCGCTTCTACTATATGTCTTGAGATGTGTGACAAAATCCAAGGAAGAATTTGCAATGTTGTCGGTCTTCACCTAGAATCTCGACACACATTGCACCATCATAGCTTCCCTGTGCCTTTCCTATAAATATTTTCATGACAATTGTTCTGATGCGCTTCCTTCTAGTATTCCGGCATCATGAATATCAGCGTAGTACTAGATTGGCATCAAAGTCATATTGTAGTGTTGAAAATGCTTGGTAAAACCGTTAATTGTCTTCCTGTGATTTAATTTCCTGTTCTTCTCATCTGTGGAACAGCCGTTCGAATTTTTGTTTCCCTGGCAACTATGATCTTTAAAAATTTAAATGTAACCTCGCCCGCCATCTTCTGCTTTTTTAATACTGTTTTTATGTTATCTTTTCTCTTCACTAACATTTTTCTTGTATTTTCTTTCACCTCTTGCGTCTTAGTGGTATTATCGCCTTGCTTGGGGTGAAATT